>CM065380.1:18512500-18727500 GCA_033060915.1 Euryodendron excelsum | reverse complement strand
AGGTTTAAATAATTGTCATCGAGCGGCAACATTTGACAGTGTGCATACCAATAAGAGGACAAGCTCTATTGACATTATACTGTTAAGTTAGCTGAGGGTGCAACCCCAATTTGATACAAATCTATAGTCATTCTTAGGAGGTGACAAGCAAAAAAATTAAAAAGAAAATTTCCAAAGGGATGGCAAACTTCAAGTTGGATGATGTAGCTTTGTAGTTGATTAATAAATTTAATTTACATAAACTTTCAAAATTTTGCAATCAAACTTGAGATTACAACTTGTAAACTTGAGAGTACAATAAATGAAGAAGAACACCACTCTCACACCTTTTACACAAGAAAATATTTGGTACTATAGTGGTTCCACGGCATCATGTTGATGTGATACAACGGGTCAATAATATATCGTCATATAAGTGTTTGAAGTCCTAATTATATTGTTTTAGGCAGGAATATTTTCTCCTTTTACACCCATGAGGCGATCCTTTCTCATGTCCAAAAAATTTCCAATTACATGATTTTTTTTCCCTTTTTTTTCGATACCCGTGCCATTTTGGCGTCCGCTTGTGTAAAGAATCCTCTGCTGTTTGTGAATCAAAATTTAAACTTTTTCATTAGTCACATTCAAAGACATGTATGGTGTATGACACAATCACATAGACAAAAGGATCATGGTATACGAGAGAGCATTTCGAACCCTATAGTGATTTTGAATCCAACTTTGGATGCAAAATTGTGAGTTCAATATTGAACAACGTTATATCCTATGACAACTAGGGAGTGGTCTCGGTGGTTATTGATCTATTGTCTAAAAGCTAGAAGATCATTATAATACTTTGTGATCCAGCCTTCGATGATCTTGACCTCTACCGTCCGTTGCATGGTCAACCATTGCGGATCACTTTGCTTTGCCAGAAGAATATCCAAGCAATGGGATTCTGCAAAATTACCATTGTTTAAGCGATATTTCCTCAAGTCATGTAAGAAATTCCATAATTGTCACAAAATTGACCTAGTGAAACAGCCATCTAAATTGCAAATAAACTGGTCTAACCATATATATATATATAGGAAAATTATATTCTTATAAAATATTCATACAAAAATTACATACAAACTAATGTGTCAGCGGCTGTTTTATAATTAAAAGTCATTATGATGAATATTTGTTTTAAAATAAAAGACTCTCTTTAAAACACATCATTTTGTATAGAAAATTTTATATGAATTTTATATTTGTATAACATTACACATATATACATATATGCAAACTTACACACATACATGTCTGCATTATTTACTTTATAGATTGACACTACCCTTGCGCATACCATTAACAGTATAAACAGTACGAACACTGTTTGATATATCCTCCAACACCCTGCAATTATTGTTGAAAATAGAATTAAAGTCTGTATCAATCATGTAGATATCTTTTAATTTTCTGTTTTTCAAAAAAGGAGCATCTTTCTCATTTACCCTGCACTACTGCAAGCATCTTTGAGGCCATTGGAGAAAATGGTGTTGCTAGCAAATCTACGGAGAATCAATTTTATATCCTGCAAATCAAATGTAGCATTGGAAAACATTTAAGTTTCACTAGTACGTACGCTAACTATGATTATGGGTTTAAAAGTGCTTAGAAACTACTAGTAAAATAGATCAATCGAAAGGATGAACATGGCCACCATAGTAGGTTGTCACCCAATGAGGCCAAGGTGGCACACCATAGAAACTTCTGCAATCCTCAATGTAGCTGATTAGATCGAAAGGTGCGGTAGGATCATATGATATGTTTGGTACAATGGAATAGAATGGAATAGTCATTCTTATTAACATTCTCATTCTCTTATTTGGTACTACTATTTAAAGGTGGAATGATCATTCTCACATTTTGTTGGAATGACCATTCCCTATTTCAAGAGTGGGAATGATAATTTTATTCTAACATAAAACAGCATAAAATAAAACTTTGTAAGATTTTTGTTATCAAATTTTTTTAAAAAAATGTAAAACATGTTAAATAATTATTTATTTGATTTCAAAATTTAAAAAAAAATTTAAAAAATTTTAAATTTTAAATTTTAAAACTTAAAAAATTTTAAAAAATTAAAAATTATCACCATCACCGCCACTGCTAACCACCACCACCATCCACCGTCAGCTATAATTACCCGCCATCCACCAACACCGCTACCCACCCACCGCCGTCACTGTCCCACCACCACTACCCACCATTGGCCGCCGTCACTGCCCCACCACTACTGCAGTCACTGCCACCAAACACCACCGCCGCCCTCCCATCAACCGTCGCTGCCACCACCACCACCACCATTACAAATGCTTAATAATATTTAATAATTAAATAATATATATTATTAATATTTTGTATAGACATAATATTAAACTTTCATATTATAAACAAATTTTTATTCCATTCTATTCTAGCATTGTTTATTAGTCTTACCAAATAAATAAATAAAAATGACTATTCCATTCCATTCCATTCCATTCTCATTTTCATTTCATTTCCATTTTCATTCCATTCATTTCTATTCTCTTGTACCAAACATAGCCATAGTGTGGTTGATACCGCGGCCGATGGGCATCACCGTCTCACTACATGTCTAGATATATAATTCATCTTCAATTTAGAAAAAGACCATAGAATTCTAAGTACACAAAAAGAAAGGGACAATTATGAGTTTTATGCTTGGAAATTTTGATGGTTAGGATGCAAGATTATGATAAATGTGTAACTTACTTGCTAACCCCATCCTAGACTAATTTCATCAGGATAACTGTATTATTAGTATCATGGCATGACTTGTTGCCCTTAAAGGCGACGACTCCTGGAAATAGCTGGCTAAGAATATCAGTTCCTTCGATGCCGCCACAGACCATAGTAACAGGATACTTCGGTGGACTATTATATTGAGCTGTCGATGCATATATTGTATCTAAGTAGTTCTTGAGCTCGTAAGATTCGTTTAAGTGCCTAAAAAATGGACAGAGACTATGTAAGTAAGAGTTACAAATGAAATAAATTTAATGGAAAGGCAGTGAACTGTGGACTATGCTATATTTACGCGCATGTCTTGAATCTTTGGCTCAGGATTGAGAGGCCATTGGGCTCTCCAGCGACTTTATCAATTTCAAACCACTATTGCCGTATTATTTCGTAACAACTCTCGCTAGCTTCCTGCAAGCACCCCATGATTACTATTGTTATCAGTTTTTGAGCAGTGGGTTAATGTGTTTACAAGAAAAACTCTTCAGATTACTTTAAAATCCTTGGTGACGATTGAATAGTATCCATTTTGAGGAGTAATGTCATCAAAGTAAAGGATAGGAGCTGATGAGGCCAAAGCTCCAAGAGCAAAGTGGGGATACTTCAGCCGGAACCATGCAGCTAGCACAATAAGTTTTCGCAAATTATTAAAATAGCTTTGACATTATGTTAGAATTAAACATAAAGAGAAGGAGAGAAAAGAAAAAAGACCTTTGAAGAGAGAACAAAATATCTGTATTACAATACATTGTAGATTATTGTATTGCATTATGAGATAGCTTTTATATATAGGCCCGATAGGAATATTGAAGTACTAGGAAAAATGAAACTATAAAAAATAGGAAACAAACATATAAACAAACTAACTAATATTACATTCTAACTGACCCTCAAACTCAAAGAGGTAAAACAGGTATGAACTTGAGTCTGAAAACTAAGTCGAATTTGGAAACCGTCATCAAAACACCTCGGTGGACTGGCCTGCTTTGGTGAGAGGAGACGAATAATGCCAGAACATAGTAAAACGGTCAAATGAACTTCTGAATCGATTTAAGATTGAATTGAGTGGGCTGAGCTTGCGTTTGAGTATACGCGAAGAAATTCTTATTAAGCAAAGAGGCATAAGGTTCGAGGGGCTTAAGAGAGAGAGAGAGAGAGAGAGAGGAACCAAAAAATCTAGAGGGCTTAGGTAGGAGAAGATTCAAAAGATTCAAGGGCCTCAAGCAAGAGAAGAGCTAAAAGATCTAAGGGCCCTGAGCGAGAGAAGCCAAATGATCCAGGGGCTCAGGGCGAGAGGAGCCACAAAGTCTAGTGGACTCAGCGATCAGATGCGTAAGGCGCATGGAGTAGAGTGGCAGATCATGCAAGCATATGACAGAGTAAGAATAGAGATTGTTTCCGAAAAGTAGAGGCGCAATTGCTCTCAAAGAGACCATAAATTGGTGACTATGATACCATGTCGGAATATCTTTGATATTATATTAAAGGCAAATGCTATTCTTTCTGAATTTTTGTACAAAATTTTACACAAGAATAATGTAGCGATGACAGTTTTGTAATAAACAAGCATCTTGGTAGATTTTTTATTTTAAAATGATAGGCCAACAACTTAGCCATATCATTCTGGTGATAAATTCTGTATGAATTTTTTAGTTATATAGCATCACCTTATATTAAAATTAAGCATAAAGAGAAGGGGAAAAAAACCTTTGGAGCAAAAAAAAAAAACCTATGTTTGTAATGTATTTTAAATTATCATATGTCATAGAGAGAGCCTTTAGTATAGGCCCAAGAGGAGTTCTCAATAAGAAACTACAGAAAAAGAAAACTATCATATAAGGACATTAACTTACTTCCTCCGTAAGATCCTCTAACAACGATAACTGGAGAATCATGGGCCGATAGTGTTTCCTTCCAAGTGTATGATCACCTCCGCATAGTCTACAATAGCCTGAGCAGAGTTGAAATAACCTCGAGTGCTTTCATTTCTCATGCCTCTTCCATTGATCCAAATGCAATTGACTTTCCATAAAACCGATGCTGATGAGCAAAAAACAAAAAAGAAAATGTTTTTCATAGCAAAGTTTCGATAACCCATACAAATATTGGAGCTTCAATCCTTACATATCAATACATAAAAAGAAAGTAGCATTAAGGATAAAAATGGTTCATTCATGTCACAATTTTTGTAGTACCTCTATGTAAACTAGGAGAGCTCTGAAATGAGGGGCGTTCTCAGGGAGAAGCTCAATGAAATCTACATCACCATCTAACGGTGCACCTTCACCGGATAAACCAAGATTGGCGCGCTTGCATTTGCGCTACCCAATACTTAGAATTCACCACATATCTTTCTTCAAAGGTGGCATAGCTGCCAGGCCCGTAGTTGAAGTGATCAAGAGTTTGGTTGTAAAAAAGGGTTTTGAAGTCCTCTGAAACAGATGCTAACTTGGTATCTACAGGGTCTCCAAGGACTGTTTGGCCAAGTATGCTGAGCCTTGGAATATTATGTGGTGATGCAGAAATAGAGGTTAAGATGATTAGAAGAGCCAAAAGAAGCCATTGTGATGAAAACACAAGCGTTTCATGGAAAAGGGCTTAGAAGAAACTCTCTGGAGTTTCAGTTTTAGCCCCACAGTTTTGTTAGAAGTACGTACACACTTTTATATGACAAGAACCCTATTTAAGAAGGTGTCACAGGATCCGAATCCTCACCATTTTATGTTTGACTTTCAATCACATATTTTCTACGTGTACTAATGTTTTATTATACAGATTTGAATCCTCTATGCAGATCTTCATTGCATCAATTAATGAACTAGATAAAATATTATGAGATGTCTTATCAAAATTATGTCGTTTTATATTAAAGTTTATTTTTATATATAACTACAAAATCATGTATGTTTAAAAATTAATAATTTTTTTTTTATATTTTAACTGATATGTCAATATCTCAATCAATACAATAGAGATCTCTTTTACATATTTGGAATGGAGAGAATCCTAATTCAAGTTGAGAAAGAATTGTCCATGTTTGAACATGTGGATATTCAAGTTACGGCATAAAATATTATCAAAATTTGGACGGGTGGATTCAACAGACCAAGCGTTCGTGCTTGTATGATTCAAGTGCCTTGTTTTAAGGCTTCCTTATATCTAAAATGGTGCAACTTTTCGGGAAAAGAAAATAAAGATCGGATACTAATAAAATGGGTATATGTGGCAACCGTGGAAACAGTCTAAGAAGCTAAGCTACACTAAGTTATTCCTACTCCTAGATCAGTCCTCTGTGGAGGTATTACTGGGTTGAATGTTCTTTTCTTTTGTACTCCTTACTTGCACTAAATAGTGTTTCAAAAAGATCTTCAGATAATTTTAAGTGTAAGATGGTAAAGCAGTATAATTCGACAAGTTGGGGGTCGAGTCCACAAGGAAGATGGCCAGTGCATTGAGAAAAACTTATTTTGATTTAGAAATCTCAAGAAAATACTCCAATAAATATATAAATAAAAAAATAGTTTTGAAGAGTTTGATTTACTAAACTAAGATTATTAAAAATTATTTTCAATCAAATAAAGAAAAGTCCTGAAACCAATTGTTCTAATTAATTACTTCATCCCGAATTCTTATGGAGACTTTTGACATTTTCATTAATTGGTCACATTCAAAGACAATGTATGTTTTATGACTCAAATCACATAGGCAAGAGGAACATGGTATACGAGAGAGCATTTTGAACGCTACAATGATTTTGAATCCAACTTTGGATGCATTACTGTGAGTTCAATCTTCAGTAACATTATATCCTTTGACAACTTCGGAGTCGCCTCTGTAGTTATTGATCTATTGTTTGAAAGCTCGAAGATCAGCATAATACTTTGTGATCCAGCCATCGATGATCTCGACCTCTACCTGTCGTTGCACAGTCAGCCATTGCGGATCACTTGGATCTGCCGTAAGAATATCCAAGCAATGGGATCCTGCAAAATCAACATTATATAACTGATATTTCCACAAGTCATGCTAGAAAGCCAGCTTAATTCCTAAACAATTACCATCTTAATGCAAATAAGTTTGTCTAATCAGATATATAATTATATATACATATATATATAGATATAGATATAGATACGTATGCACATACAACTATGCATTATTTACTGTATAAATTGGTAGTAGCAGAACATACCATTAACAGTAGAAATAGCAAGAATACTGTCTGATAAGTCCTCCAACACCCTACAATCAGTGATGAGATTAGAATTAAACTCTGGGTCAATCAGGTAGACTTCTTTTAAGGTTTTTTCCTTTCATTTTAGAAAAAAAAAAAAAAAAAAAAGGAGCATCTTTCTCATTTACCCTCCACTGCTGTAAGGATCTCTCAGGCCATTGGAGAAAATGATGTTGCTGGCAAACCTTTGGAGAATCAACTTTATATCCTGCAAATCAAATGCAACATCGGAAAATATTTAAGTTTCACCAATGATTAATGTACGTACTAATTACAATTATGGGTTCAAATTCAAAAGTCTGCTTAGAAAGTAGTAGCTAGTTAAATAGAGATCGACCAGAAGAACATACATGGCCTCCATAGTAGGTTGTGACCCAATGAGGCCGAGGTGGAACACCATAGAAACTGGTACAATCCTGAATGAAGCTGCTTAGATTGAAAGGTGCTGGTGGGAACATAGTGTCGTTGCTGCCACGGCCAATTGGCATCACCATCTCACTACATGTCTAGATATAAGTCATCTTCAATCAGACAAAGACCAGAAAAATCCAAGCACACAAAGATAATTAGTCGCGGCAATTATGAATTTTATACTTGGAAATTTGGATGATTGGGATGTATCTAATATGCACCATTTATCATTATTACTATCATGGACATATATGGAACTTACTTGCCAACTCCACCCTATGCTAGTTTCGTCTGGATGATTGAATTCATTAGTATCATAGCATGACCTGTTGCCTCTAATGGCAACAACGCCTGCAAATATCCGGCTAAGAATATCATTTCCTTGCATTGCTCCATCAATGCCGCCACAGACCATAGTAACAGGATAAGTTGGTGGACTATTATATTGAGCAGCAATGGCATATATTGTGTCTAAGTAGTCCTTGAGCTCAGAAGATGTGTTTAAGTGCCTAAAAAAGGGACAGAAACTGTGTAATTAAGAGTTTCAAGCCAAATAATTTTAATGGAAGGACAGGACTAAGCTATTTACGCGCATGTTTTGAATCTTTCACTCAGGATTGAGAGACCATTGGGCTTGGAAGCAACTTCATCAATTTCGGACCATGATTGTCGTATTGTTTCGTAGCAACTCTCACTAGCTTCCTGAAACACCCCATGATAATTGGGTTAGTGTGTTTACAAAAAAAAAAATAAACTTGTTGAAGTTTGATTTTTTCAGATTACTTTGAAATCCCTGGTGACGATTGAATAGTATCCATTTTGGGGAGTGATGTCATCAAAGTAAAGGATTGGAGCCGATGAGGCCAGAGCTCCAAGAGCAATGTGGGGATACTTCAGCCGGAACCATGAAGCTAGCACTGTAAGTTTTAATCCAAGAGCAAAACAAGGAAAGGTACATTATTGGGTTTAAAAATAAAATGTGCACATATGACTTATTCAACAATATTTGCAATGTTGACTTACTTCCTCCGTAAGATCCTCCAACAACGATAACTGGAGAATCAAGGGCAGATAGAGTTTCCTTCAGGTATGTGATCACCTCAGCGTAGTCTGCAATAGCCTGAGCCGAGTTGAAATAACCTCGAGTGCTTTCATTTTTCATGGCTTCTTCCATTGATCCAAATGGAATTGACTTTCCATAGAACCGATGCTGATGAGGGAAAACAAAAAAGAAAGAAAAAGTTCTTCAATGCAAAGTTTCGATAACCCATATAAATATTGGAGCTTCAATAGTTATATTTCAATACATAAAGAGATTAGCATTGAGAACAAAAATGATTCATTCATGTGACAAATTTTATTGTACCTCTATGTAAACTAGGACGGCTCTGAAATGAGGGGCGTTCTCGGGGAGAAAGCCAATGAAATCTACATCGCCATCTAATGGTGCCTCTTCACCAAGATAAACGAATATTGGCGCGCTTGCATTTGCACCACCCCAATACTTAGAATTCATCACATATCTTTGCTCAAAAGTGGCATAGCTTCCAGGCCCGTAATTGAAGTGATCAAGTGTTTGGTTGTAAAAAAATGTTTGGAAGTCCTCTGAAACAGATGCTGGTTTGGTACCAGCAGAGCCTCTAGGGATTGTTTGGCTGAGTACACTGAGCCTTGGAATATTATGCGGTGATGCTGAAACAGAAGTTAAGAGAATTAGAAGAGACAAAAGAAGCCATTGTGATGAAAACTCAAGCGAGTTCATGGAGAAATGTTCGAAATAAAATTTGTGAAGTTTTAGTTTGGATCTCAAAGTTTGTTAGAAGTGCACACTTTTATACCACTGGAACCTAGGTGCCATGGTTTCAAAATTTTATGTTGGCTTTCTTCCAAGCACATGTGTTTGAAAGGGTGTTATTGTTTTATTATGCTACCTAGCTAGTATCTATATGACAGTTATTTAGAAGGAGAATAATTAATGGAACAACGAAAGTTCCATGGATCAAAAAATGTTGAACAAGTCGTCCGTGGAAGAAGATTCCAAAAGCAGAAAAACTATTCAATCTGCTTCATTTTTCAACACCGAATTCGTAAACAATCTTGTTTCATGCATGACAAGAAGAAATTTGAGGGACAAGTTGGAAGATTGATAGACAATTTTATGGTTTTTCTTACCAATTTGGTTAAAATCTTGGACAGATATGAAGTTGGGGAAATCGAGCATGGGCAACTAGATACCTAAAAGTTCAAACCGTATTCAGGTTTGTAATTTGGCTGCTTAACCAAAAGAATAAGCAGACCAATCTGGTTCTCAAGTCTCGTGATCTGCCATTTTTAAGAGGACGGCTATATTTCCAATATAGAAAAAACACAATAGTAAAATAAAAGAGGGACGGCCATGGGTGAAATATTATAGTCACTTAACAACAAATAGAATCAAATAACATGTGCTAAAAAAACCTAGAATCATAGGACAAACTTTCATTTTGTATTTTTCCTTTTGTTTCCTTTCGTATGCGTCAAGATGGACTTCCTTGGCTCGTCCATCCCTCTGGGTGATATTTTAATTTTCTATTTTTGAATGATTCTAAACTTTATTCTATACCAATTCTTTTAGGTAAAGTCCACAGAATGAGTATGCATTCACCTTGATGTACATTTTTTCCCCCATAAATTTTAACTTTTCTCACCCAGAAGAATAACTTGAATAATATAGCATCATATTTTCCCCACCAGTATCTGTTTGTTCTACTCATTTATCTCAACGCTTCTCGTACAACTTTTAGTTCCTCAAAAGGTTCTATAGGTTGTTTGTGAGTACATATCTAAAATCAAAAAGGAATGGCATGCCCTTATCTGTTTGTCTGTGTCGTGCAAGACAATCGAGCCAGCCAAGCGTAAGTGTTGTTGGAAGGTCAATGAAAAATCATTGGGTACGGATTTACCAATATTTGGATAGTGATGGATTGATCTCAATTCAAAACAATAAGACACTTTTTACGTGAAAAACCAAACGAGAAAAGCAACAAGACCTTAGGGCAGTCAATCAATGCACTAGAAACAACAAGAGAGAAACAAAAATCTAGTATATTAAAATTTGTGGCTCATATGTTTAATATAGAGAGACATTAGCAAGTTTTAGAAAGAGCGGGTAGATGTTGGGCGAAGTGGAGCGGAACAAGAGAAGCGAAGCGTATCAAGTGGAGCGGAACGGACTAAATACTCTTGTTAGGGTTTTCGGGTATCTATATATATTCTCGTATTATAAACCCTAGAAAATTGAATGAAAAAGAAAACTCTCGCTCCTGTGGACGTACCTGAGTTTGGAGAACCACGTAAATCTCCGTGTCCTTTACTGTATTTCTCGTATTTTATTTCGTGTGCGTTTGTAATTGCGTTAACATAGTATGATAGTGATTAACATTTTTTGGGCCTTGATTTTAGGTCCTTATTTTGCATATGAAATAGTTAAATAGATTCGGAATTGTAAGGCGAAATGTATTATGAATTATGATGACTCGAGCACTCATTTTTATAGTACATTGTTGTTTTCATGTTTTCAAGGTTTTATTTTATTTGTTATGTGATGGAGTGATATGTAAAAGAATTATATAATACTAAATTTATCTTCATATTCCATGGATTATTTCTATCTGTTTTACTAGGGCAAGTATTGTTGAAAATATTGTTATCATGATCTAATAGATTCATTTAGCAAATCCTCGGAATAAATGAGTAGAACTATTTTCTTCATTAGAAAACTTTGCCGATTGAATAATATCATCAACAAAAGTCTTTGTTTTTTTGTGAAGAGAAAAATTTGTCACTAAAAAGCGTCCTTTAATTGACAAAATTGTGGCATTCAATGACAATTTATTGAATATTTGGGACAACAGTACCTCATCAATATATATATATATATATATATATTGGCATTACCTCTGCACTAATTTAGATATATTTAGTGATCGAACACAATTGCCCCTAAAAGTGAAAGTAGTGAGCAAATTATTTTTTCACAGTATAATTTTACATCAATGCTACGTACACGCTTATCGACCACACTTCTAACCATTCTTACTAAGTTGACATGTGTTAATAAGTAGAGAAAGAAAGAGTGAGAATTGATCTACCTATCAATACGTGCCAACTCAACAAGAATAGTTGAAGGCGTGGTCAGTAAACATGTACATAACATTACTCATATTTTTAGTCGTGAAACTATAATAATGACGTTGCGACCAACCCCTGTTGTCACTGAAAGCACCCTAAGTGAGGAACTTCATCGATTAGTGACCAAAAAGTGCCTATTCTATATATTCTCTAAAATTTGAAAAATGACACCCTTTTCTTGTTTTTTGGTAATTTCTTACATTAGATGGGAGATACCAGCATACTTTTTGTAGTTGTTGCTTACTTTTGAGTGATAATGAATCTATACATGCAAACATCTAGCTGTTAATCAAGGCAATCTTGCTTCACTATGTAGGATATATATAGTGACTAACAGGAAAAGCCGATATCGACCATTTTGGTCCAGCCTTCTCTCTTCACGGGAATGTGGCAGTATACCATTTTGTCATGTATTTATATATTTATTTTTTTATTAGAATATCTTTTTTAGATATAGTAATCCAATGAATGGTGCCTAGAATTTAAGAAGAATATAAATAGATTAATAACACTGTTTTAAATCGTGACAGTTTAGTGTGTTGCCACGTACACAGGGCAAGAGAAATTCCCCTAACCTATATTAGAGGATACGGGTGAACAAAAAAATCGACAAATCTGAGAACCGAACCATCCTGAGCTCTATGGGTCGGTTTGGTTTGAGTCTATCAAAGGTTCAATTTAAATCTAAAAATGCAAACCCAATCCTTTCAATTCGGTTCCTGAGTTCACAGTTTGTAGACCTAAACCAAATCGAGAACCAATCCAAACCAAACTAACCCAAGAACCGACCTAAGACCAAAATTTATATATACCATAAAAGTTTACATATATTGTATATATGTCTTTAAATCATAATTTTTTTAACTTAATTATTATTAACTTGTGTTTATATGTTGTTTTATTAATTTTTAAAAAAATTGATGGTACAAGATTTATCATATTTTTTAAATTTCTAAATAAATAAGATATGTTGTGTACAATAAAAACGAACCCGACCCGATCCAACCCGATCTTGACCCAACTAATTCGAGACATTGATCTGGTTGGTTCAATTCGATTCCATTGAATGATCGGTTAGAATCGAACCAACCCGAACCCACTCGGGTTGGTTCGGTGCGGTTCTATCAAATGATCGGTCAGAACCGAACCAACCCGAACCCACTCGGGTTAGTTTGGTTAGGTTCCATTAAATGATCAGTTCAGTTCTTGATCCAAAATTTTAGAACTGATTAAGATCAAGTCAGTTCTGGGTTTTGCACGAACCCAGCCTATGCACACCCTTATTGGAGGAAATTTTCACGACCCAAGATCTACATGGTATAATATTGTCCGCTTTGGACATAGACTCGCACGACTTTAAAACGTGTTGTACCAATAAAAGACAAGTGCCCACATATATAGCATTTTTCCTCTCCTATCACACCTGGGTCCGCCTAGCATAATCTGTTTAGGGCTATAGCCCGCATGACTTTAAAATATGTTTTAAAGTCGTGCGGGCGAAAACCCAAAGCGGACAATATTGTACTATGTAGATCATAGGTCATGGCATAACGATATCAGAGCCAATTCCATCCGAAAATGTGCAGATCCAGCACAACACAAGGACGCATTGCCCATTTAGGGGGATAGATTGTGAGATCAGGGCGACTGCACGTGGACGGGGACAAGATCCTAGCAGGCTACACCAGTGGCAAGCTGGCTCAAGGTTATGCGCTGAGATCCCTGGTTCGCACCCAAAGGTGCTCTACTTATCCGTAAATGCACGGTTGATGGTTGTAGTTTTATTCGAAAAGTCTAGAATCGTATTTCCTCAAAGACCAAGCGCAATATAAGTTATCGCACTCAACTCACACTAAACTAACTTGGATTGAATGAAAATTGTGTGAATTAAATCTAAAAAAAATAAAAAATAAAAAAGACCAAAAATCTTTTGGATCTTAATGAGTGTTTTGACATAGTAAACTATTGCAATGAAAATAAAAGTAGTTAATAACAAGGCAATTAAATCAAAGTAAGTTGAAATTAAAGTTTCGAGATCAATCGATTCAATCAATTGTATCTCTTGGAATTCCAAAGGAGATAATTTTATAACTCAAATCCTTCGACTACGTCGTGAGTCTCAGATTCGAAAGTTTTAGCGATGAAAACCAAGTATTCTTTAGAAATTCAACTTCTAGAATAAATCGGGTTGTTAGATTCAATGACGAATACCATCATTTCGTACAGCGCATATACTGAATATAGACCCATGCATAAACGTTACCAAACATAATCAATCATCTAAGTTTTCAATGATTTGTAGAACGAAGAAGACAAAGAACGATAAAAACAAAAAATTGTAACTTTGAAATCCCAGATTTTACCTCCTTTGTTCATCCAAGATCTTCAATTAGTCTTCACAATCAATCCCGAGATTGGAAGGTCTAGCTACTCATCTCCATGTACAAAAAACTCGAAATAACTTGAAATAATTGAACAAAATCTAGAAATCTAAGTCTGGTGTGAAGAAACGAAAGAAATCTTGAATTGAATGCAAGGAATCTAAAGAACTTGTATTGAAACTTGTATTTAAGCGAGTACAATTACAAATGAGCAAAAAAATAATAAATCTAAGCTATCCTAGGCTAAAAATTATAAAAAAAAAAAATACCTAAAATGGTCGCCTCTTGCCGCCCCCAAGTCGCCCCTTTCGAACGAAAATCGTGTTGATATTTATAGGGATGCAGCCCAAACCCTAGATTTGAGTCAGAATTTTGCCTTGGCGTTCGAACAGAAAAATGAGCGTTTGAACACCAAGGCAAAATTGGATTTTCGTGCTCTCTGGCCGTTCGAATGTCAAGCCATTTTCCTCTTGCCGTTCGAACTCCAAGCCCTTGTTTTACCCGTTTGTTGTAGCTCAATTTTTTCTATTTTAGAGGTTGATTCAACCAATGCACATTAAAGGGAAAGTTGTATACTTGAAGTCTTCTTTCCAACAATGTAAAATCAGCTCAATCAGACATCGGAGTAAAAAGTTATGGTCAAAATACCGAGATGGGTTGGACTTCAAATTCTGAAATTTGCCTTGGCATTCGAACAGGAAAACAAGCGTTCAAACGCTAGGCTAAAATTTGGATTGATAGCTCTCGGGCCATTTGAATGCGGGGTTTGGGCGTTCGAACGCCAATTTTACTCAGTTTTTACTTTTTCTTTATTTTGAGGCCCTTCAAAACCAAATTGGTTAACGCACGGTAAACGCAAACATTTGTAACTTGATGAGATCTTTCCAACAGCGTAGGAATCAACTCAATCAGACATCTGTAGCAAAATAAAACCCCTTTTCGCGAGATTTTGCCTAACAGAATTTTTTCGTTTTACGTGCCACAAGTCCTGGATCATCTTTAAAACTCCAATTCCATCTCTTTAGCATCAATAACCTGATAAGACAACCAATTTGAGTTTGTTCACAATATACAAATGGAAAATGCTATTCTTCTAGAATTATTGTATAGAATTTTGCACCAAAATGATGTGGCTATGGCAGTTTTGTAATTAATATACACTTTGATGGGTTCTTTATTATAAAGTGATAGGACCACAACTTAGGCACATCATTCTGGTGATAAATTCTATATGAATTTTCTGGTTGTATAGCATTACTCTATACAAATAATTTAATATAATTATACCTACTCTAAGCCTAGCAAAGGCACATTAGAGACCAATGATTGTGCTTTTAAGGTATAATCAATCCCACATCGCCTAGGGAAGAAAAGGAGAAGTGAGGCCCAAAGCAAACAATATTGAACCATGTAGATAATTGTACTCTAAACGTAGCATCTGCATGCTTTAATTAGTTATTTGTTAGTCTTAGAATAGGTTTAATTATATTGTTTTAGTCCTAATTCATTACTAACTTCGTTTTATGTATGTTTTTAGGAATTCTGGCTTAAAAAGAAAAAATTCGCGTCAAAATTGGAAAAGGCATGTGAAGTGCATCTGAAGTGAGTTCGAACGGTGAATAATACAGTGAATAGTGGCATTCAAATGGTTGATAGGCATTCGAAGTACATTCGAACGGTACGTTAAACGGTGTCACACCAAAATCAAGTCCGAAGACCATTTGATAAATTCAGAGAGCATAAAAGTCATCCGAAGAGCATTAGAAGTCCGTTCGAACGGTCAATTTGGTGTTCAAAGTCCATTTAAAGGCCGTTCAAACGGTGCGGCGAGATTTCTACTACCCATATAAACTAGGATTGTTGTTATTTTGAGGGGATTACTAAGGTTAACGTTTTTCTAGAGTTTTAGGAGTAGATTAGAGTAGTTTATTCATAGTTTTCATTCAGTTTTCAATTTCTATAATTAGATTACTTAATCTTTCAATAAATTTACGTATAACTTTGCATATCTATAATTATGATAAGTAGCTAGATTTCATCTTGGGATCAATTGTGAAGATTAATTGAACATCTTGGATAAACAAAGGAGGTAAGATTTTAGGTTTCAAAATTAAATTTTTCCTTCCTCTTTCTTTTTCTTTTTCATTCTAGAAACCTTCGAAAACCTAGATGTTTGATTATGTTCGGTAATGTTTATGCGTGAATCTATATTCAATATATGCACTACACAAATCGATGTTTGGTAACATTTATGCGTGAGGCTATATTCAGTATATGCGCTGCACAAATCGATAGTACTCGTCCTTAATTCTAATAACTTGATTTATTCTAGAAGTTTAAGTTTGAAGAACACTTGTTTTTATCGCTAAATCTTCCGAATCTAAGACTCGTGACGTAGTCGAAGGATTTGAGTTATCAAATTATCTCTTTCGAAATTCCAAGAGACACAATTGGTTGGAACGATTGATTCCGGGACTTTTTATTTCTGATTTTAAATTAGATAATTGATCTTTTCTCAACCTAAAATCAGATTTTTGTTTATTGGAGTGTTTTTCCTAAGATTTTTGATCCACAGTAAGTTTTCCTATTCACGTAAACCATCTTCCCTATGGGATCGACCTCGTATTTACGAGAAATTATTACTACATCGTGGCCGTGCACTTGCAGTTAAGTTTCACCCTTTTAAGGAGCGATCAATAGATCATGTGTCAGATAGAATGGTATCAAAGTTAAGCCCAGCCAGAAGTGTGTGTATTGGCCTTGCAACCGGGACGCCCCTGAAGAGGGATGGACAATGACGACTAGAACCTTGAGGTTGCGACCAATACTAGGGAAGGTGCACAGGGTCTGGTGAAGAGTCCCACATCACCTGGGAAAGGTGAAGTGAAGAGCTATATATGTAGGTTCGGTCGTCTACTTAGCACAACGTGTTTTAAAGCCGTGTGGGCTACGGCCCAAAACGGATAATATTGTGCTGAGCAGACCCCCGTGTGACAGAATGCTTTGTGACGACTAGAACCTTGAGGTTGTGACCAATACTAGGGAGGAGGTGCACTGAGCTTAGTGACAAGTCCCACATTGCCTGGGGAAGCTTAAGTGAAGAGTTATATATGTAGGTTCAATCATCTACTAAGCACATCGCATTTTAAAGTCGTGCAAGCTACAACCTAAAGCAAACAATATTGTGCTAGGCGGATCCAAGTGTGACAAAAATCCTTATCCTTCTTTTTATCATTCTTTCTCTTCTTCTTGTGCTTTCATCGTTGTTCTCCAAAATGTAGGGGAAAAAATAGGGAGATAGGAAAATATTTATTTCCTAGTAAAGCACCAGTAATGAAAAATCAAATTAGGATCCTCTCTATTCCATGGTTGGAATGGAGAATCTTTGTTCCATTAATTGAGGTGTAGACATATCAGCAAAAATAAAAACGAAGGGCTCGGAACTTCAGATGAGTTGATTTAAAACTTATTTGAAAATAAATAATTTTATAGTTATATATAAGAAAATATATTTTAATATAAAACAATGTGGTTTAAAAAAGGATATCGTATAAGGTTTCATTGATGGAATAGAATGGAGAGGATCCAAATCTTAAAAAATCGTGTGGAATCTACAACATTTCCAATATATGGTAGTCACATATTGGACTTCAACTTCAAAATATATAAGTAGAATATGGAGCTTAATTTTGAAAGTTAATTCATCATGATAACTTTGTTAATTACACAGGAAATTAGGTGACATCTGGGAAATCTGCATTCAATAATTATGGAATATGCAGTTTGCAAACTAAATGTCTATGCAACTTGCAAGAATAGTTTCCATTAATGACTTAAAAATATAAATGAGAAGGTAAATGATAGAACTGGTGCATTTTATGCTCATTCGAATTTCTCCATTTTGACTTTTTTTTCAGAATCCAAAGAACTTATACAAAATGGATGCATCAGTAAGAACTTTTCTGGTCTTCCTTTGTAGAAAGTCTAAGATATTTAAAATAAGAGTAGCTTTTACTCGACTCCGCCATGAGTTTCAACATTTCCTAGCTTAAGGAAGCTTGCATGGTATTGTAATCTGCAATCCAACCTTCTATGATTTTGATATCTGTGTCTCTCTGCGAGACCAACCAATCAGGGTCGCTTGTCATCGGGTTAAATAAATCCAAGCAATGGGCTCCTGATTACCATTATAAATCTCAATTACAAACTTGTAAGTACCTAATTGCCAAGCGCTGAAAATGGACAAAATCCATACCTTTTTGTGTGTATACAGCTACAACACTGTCTGAAATGTTCTGCAGAACTCTAAAATCGAAAGAAAAATAAATAAATACTTAATAATTTGATAAAGAAGTAGAAAACAAAACAAGAAGCAAAATAAAGAACAAGAACAAAAACATAGCACGTTAGCATAATGTTTGGAATTAATTTTGATTCCTTACCCTCCAGCACTATATGGATCTCGGAGTCCATTGGAGAATATAATGTTGCTCGCGAAATTTTTTAGCACAGAGTTTATGTCCTGCAGTTTTCATTAGAACTATAAAATTCTTCGTTGAAATACCACAGATGATGATTAAACTTCAGTTGTTGCATGCTGAGAAAATTAAGGTTCTCCTACTTCTACAAAAAGAACATAAGAAAAGAAATAATCAAAATGTAATGGCACCTAAGTTAAGCTTACATGGCCACCAAATTCAGTTGTGATCCAATGAGGTCTTGGCGTGACACCAAAGAGATCTTCACAGGTCCTGGTGTAGTTGCCCAAATCAAAAGGCAATGCTTGGAACATTGTATCGTTGTCTCCACATCCAATTGGCATTACCATCTCAGTACATGTCTTTGAGGGACAAGAATTACAGGAAATAAGAAGAGGAATGAGGACAAAAAGAAAGCAAGATAATGATCATGAATCATGATGATAAAAATAATAATGCTATGCATAAATTAGAAAAAAACAACAGAATATTACAGGGTTCTGTATTAGCTTGATGTGTTTTAGTCTCAGAACCAAGAATCATCTATTTTGAAACAGATATTTTTTAACTTATTCTCTTCTATTAGGTTTTTTGGTGATTTATGTGTCAATGATAATGTTCCATTTCATTTCCTGTAAAAGCTCTTCTATAGGACAAGTCAATTTTAGGAGATACAGGAATGGCTCGAGTGAATCAGCAATGTTTGTAGCGATACAAAAGGCCTACAGGTTAATGAGAGTTTCAGAGAGCGTCGCTCAATGAATGGCTTGAAGTTGGCTCGAGCAAATCTAACATGGCTTGAGCAATGTGACAGTTTTAGTTCGAAAAAGAGTACAGACTTTGGAAAACAGTTGTGCATTATTCATGACTCTCAAGCCCAGCACCAATCAACCCATGTAAGGGACAATCTAGACTGTATTTTAGGAGGTGAGAGAAGCTACAAAGAGGTTGTGTAGCAGTATACATCATAGAGATCTCGGGAATATACCTTGCGTGGAATATTGAGATATACATGGAGAAAAACATATAGAGTGATGAGGAAGCATAATGATGGATCTTTGAGCATTCAAATCATCTTCACCATTGTTTCTAATTAAAAGAACAAAGCAGAGAGATCGTTTTAGTAAATTCCGTGAATGAAAAGAAGCATTGTGGTGATTCGATGTTAGAGTCAAGTGGTGGGAGATCAAAAATTCAAGGAGTTGAGCAAGGAGGTTTCAACCAGAGTTCGTGGTGATTCGAACAGTATAGTGGTGATTCGGTATTGGATTGGAAGTTACTTTTGTAAACTGATTATTATAGTGCTTGGCTTGCTAGACAAAAAAAATTTTCGAGTTGGGTTTTCACAAGAAATTCGGTGTCTTTTTACTTTATTGCTCATTATTGATGGTGTGTGATGAATGATCATCGTGGTAAAGAAAACTAGTTTAGGGATGATATAGCATTAATTAGTCTTATAAGTGTTAATCTAGGAAATTCGAATTTTCATCTTCTCTACCAAATTCGGGAAATCCCCCTTTCACACAGAGTAATTCTCATGACAATTCTTGGTGACAATAACAAAGCGAAACATATAAATGTAGATGTATAATTGAATTAACTGCAGTGATGAGTACCTGCCATCTCCATTCGCTCTGGTTACTTGGTTTTAAATCATATATGGGATTGCATGGGGGTCCATTAAAGCTCACATTTAGACCTGCAGCAATTCGGCCAAGAACACTGGTTCCTTCAACTGCTCCATCGATGGCATTGCATATATCTAATACCCGGTGATATGGAGGGTTGTCATACTGAGCCGAAGAAGCATATATAAGTGCTAAGAGGACCTTGAGCTCTTCAGATGAATTCAAAGGACTTCAAAATATGGGGAAAGAAAAAAATAAGCCATAAGTTTTCAACCGTATCAAGTTCCTAAAAAAATAAAATAAAATACGAAAGGGAAGAAGATGAAGGACTAAAGAATTACTTGCATGTCCGGAATGTACGGCTAAGATTAAAAAGGCCATTGGACTCAGCAGCAACTCTATCGATTTCAAACCAAGATTGCCTTATGGTGTTGTAACAACTCTCACTGGTTTCCTGCACCGGCCCAAAAAGTAGTATTCTTCAGATAATTCAAATGATAAGATAAGGTCTAAGTATATAGTTTCTTCATGAGTTTCTTACTCTGAAGTCCTTGGTGACAATGGAAAGGTATCCATTCTGAGGAGTGATGTCGTCAAAGTAGAGAATAGGGGCTGATGATGCCAAAGCACCGAAGGCAACATGCGGATACTTGAGACGAAACCACGATGCAAGCACTGACATAAACATGAAAAGAGAGGAAAGATAATTATCCAGAGATATATATATATATGTATATATGTTTGTGTAGTGACTGTAAATGTGCTCTTACTTCCTCCATAAGATCCTCCAACGGCAATAACTGGGCAATGTTCTGCTGACAAATTCTTCTTAACGTCTGTGATCAGCTGTGCGTAATCTGCCAATGCTTGTGTTGAGCTAAAGAACCCGAGCCTACTGGTGTTTTTGAATGCTTCATCTTTGGAGCCAAATGGCACTGAATCTCCATAGTAGCGATGCTGTATAAGTCATGGATATGCATCATTTTTATCCATTTTTTTGAAGAAAAAAAAAAAAGAAGAATTATAATGCCAATTGATCATTCAAAGCTAAAACCACTAATCACACTAGGCCATATTTCGTATGATCATATCCTTTATGGTCCTGGAAATGGAATCATCTCCAATTCACCTCTAGATGCCCTTATAAACATTATCGTTGTTGAGAGGATTAAAATAATCCCTGGCAGGATATATGACAACATGCATCACGCTAACCCTAACACGGATTGTATTTTTCCTCATCAGATAGCTAGGGGTTTCTGATTTTGGGCATGTAAAACCTGCATTTTTCTTGTCTCCTTTCTGGTAACTCTTTGTGGGGTTTTTCGTGCAGAAAGCAGAAGGATAGAAGTTATGGACATTCAAAAATTGAATTATTGGATGATTTCTAAACAGCAACCTCCACGTATATATGATGAAAAATGAAATTTTCTTTTAATTATCCTTCCAACAGATCAATATTGCTTAACTTCAAAATCTTCAGTGTCCTGTGAATATTTGATTTTTTAAATTTCAAGGGCTCTGGGTAGGCTTGCTCAATAAATAGCTTAGTTAATCCCATCAAGACACGGTAGAAGCAAAAGAGGAGTCCACCTGACCTCAGTGGCTCAGTCTCATCAACATTTGAGATAACCATGGGTGACAGCATCGTGTTCTGACTATAAAATGCTTGAGAAAAACCTATAGCTAGCATTATCCCGTGTTCATAGTTGCAGAACCTTGAATTCCTACTTTCAAGAATTTGAGCACATAGTGTCGTTCAAGAATTTATATTCGACTAGTGTAGAAAAAGCATGAGCTTAGCAATTTTAATTTTTTTTTTTTTTATAACATGGGAGAACCAATCCAAAATAAGGTTCTTCGGGCTCCCCTAGCAAGTAAAAAACTCCTCTAGAGATTGGCAAACACCTCCAATCCACCAATTTCAAATAACACTCACAGCTCGTCTAGGCAGGTAGCTGGCCTCAAAGTAACCGACACCAATTTAACAGTCTTTACGTTTCTTGGACCTACATCTTCTCGCTTTCTTTATAGACAAGCCTCTCATGACACCAATTGTGCAACGATATTATATATATGTATATAGATATAGATATAGATATAGATATAGATATAGATATGTAAAGACATACTTATGTAAATGGATGTATGTATGTTTAGAAGACATTTACCAAAAGGGATAATTACCTCTATATACAAGAGGAGAGCATTGAAATGAGAGGCAAGTTCAACAACGAATCCAGCTATATCTGCCACTGCAGTAATGCTAGCTTCATCTCCAGTATAGACAAAGATTGGGGAGCTGCTATTTGCCCCACCCCAGTACTTTTTGTTCAAAATATATCTCTGTTGGAAGGTGGTGTAACTCTCCGGCTTGTAATTGAAATGATCCAACGTCTGCGTGTAATTGTATGTTACAAACTCTGGTGGCAGTACAATTCCATATTCACTCGTTATGGATTTCTTGACCATGCCAAGCCTTGCTGTCTTGGAATATGTTGCGGTAACACATATTCCACTGTGCAGAAGCAGCAATGAAAGCACTAGGAATGAATATTGTTGCACCATGTTTGACAAACAGAGGTATAGCTCTCTGGAAGTATGGAGAAAGAAATAAGCTTTATAGTTGGTGTATGGCTTTGTATTCTTCTCCTTGTTACGAGACTTACAAAGTTGCCATTTCCTTACATGGAGACAGAATTAGAATTTGGGTGGCAGCTTCTTGTGTTGTAGTGTAGTCCAGGACTTCTATATAGGGGGGAAGACCCAATCTGGAGGAGTGATAGAACTAGAAAATTCATTTATGCTATGTTTAAATTCAAGTTTATTAAGGAAAAAGAGAAAGAAAGAGAAAAGAGAAGAAAATAAAAGATTCTAAATTTTTACCTATTTTATTTTTATGTTCTTTTACCCTTTACTTTCTCTCCCAGTCAAACACAAAATGTAATTTCATATTCAATCTTTTTTCCTTAATAAATTTAGAATCCAAACACAGCGGGAACTATTAATCAAAACCTAAAAAAAAAATTTCATAATCAACAATAGGGCATTTGACTTTAATATACATGTATATATAATTTATAATGAGGTATTTAATCCAAAATAACTATATAAGAGGTATTTATAAAACTTGAGAGGGGCAAATTGAGAAGCATCGCAAAAACTGTAGCTAAAATTACAGTTTTAAAAACTTGAGGAGGCATTTATAAATTTGAGAGGGGAAATTGAGAAATAATTTAAAATTATAGGTAAAAATTAAATTTTTAAAAAGTTGAAGGGGGTTTGTATTGGCTCCGCCACTAATCTGGAGGATTATCAAACCAACCCCTCCAGATTCAATCCTTCTTACTCCTCGAGACTTTGAGTTTGGATGGGACACGTATATTGTTAAAGATCCAACGGCTCCAAAGAAGTTGCATCACTTAAGAATTCTAAACCACTGAAAATTATTTAAAAATTTCTATTTTCTTTTTCACATTCATTTTATTGTTGTCGACGTGAATGGCTTTCTTCATAGCTTCTGGCGAGTGTTTTGTTGTAGTATGATAAAAATTGGCTGCGGTTTTTTGATCCGTCTTTTGGACTTACAACTCATCATTCAAAGAATTGAAAATAAAATACAGATTTGTTCAACTTCTTATAGCCCTGCAGATCAAAGTATTGATGCTTCTGAGTTCCTCTGCAAAATTATATTATGTTATTTTTTTGAATGCTTTTCCTATATCATGCCAAAATTATATGATGTTATTTTTTGAAATGCTTTTCCTATATCATGCCATGAATTACTTTGGTTTTTGAGCTTTGTTATAAAACTAGTTCAAAACAGTTGAAATTTTATTGTTTTATTGATTATAATTTTATTTTATTATGTTTTTTGGGCTGATGAATCACTTGAATAAGATTTTATAGAGGAGTCACATTCCATCTCAATCCGGAATTAAGGTCTGGCATAGCTGGCATGATATAGATCGATAATGTAGGAAGAGGGAGAGAGATTTAGCAAAATTATTCCTTTGAGAATTCTTAAGTGATGCAAATTCTTTGGAGCCGTTGGATCTTTACTAATACACGTGAATTAACTAAACTCAAAGTTTGGAGAAGTAAGAAGGCTTGGGTATGGAGGGGAGCCGAACCCCAAACCATTAGACTCCTACCAATTGTCTGATCTTTCACCGAACAAGACAGATGTAAATAGGTAATATCAATCTTCGGGAGCATTAACTCCAAAAATTGAAAGAAACAAACTGGTCATATTGTTACTATCTTTCGTTTTTTTTGCCTTTTCCTTGTAACACAATTTTCTTGTTGGCCTTTCACATCGGTCTGGCGTATTGTGTCTTATATTTGGTTCCGAGGTGGCTTGGAAAAACAAGAAATTACTTTCTTTGTCTTTACTTAAGGAATGCCAAACATAAACTTTTAAAGAACTCATCTATCCAGCTGTTTCATTTAAAGCATCAAGTTTTAAATGGTTAATGTTATGAGCATCATGCATTGTGCTTTTAGATTGGTCTAAAGAAATTATAAATTGATCTTTTTTTTTTTTTTTTGGGTGGCCCCATTGCAATTTGTTACCTCCGCCCCCAATTTTCAGTAGGAACTCACAGGCAACAACCCCTTAATAATAGTTTAGAATTCTCTCCATTCTATTAATTAAGGAATTGACACGAGCATATCAAGATAAAATTTCGATCAAAAATTTTTATTGGGCTTCCAAGAGACTATCGACCATGCTACCTTCTTTAAATGTATTCCGTTGATTGAGCAAATAGAGTGAAAACCATTTTCCCCAAAGAACCAAAGAAAATGTTTCAAAAAGATCAAAATTAGTGCTCTAAAGAAAATAGTATAGTTCTTCATACCAAAAGACACTGTTTTCGACTCAAAAATGGAGGAAAAAATGCACCACTAGATGGGGTCGTGGTCCAGAAGATATGACCAGTGATGAAATGGATCAACATGATATTTACCCATTATAGTTGTTGGCTCTAAAGAAGAACATCTTTATTAGACCTTCCACTTTTACAAGTCTGTCTTTTATCATTTTGCAGGAAGGTATGCCAGTTTAGATTAATTTTTCAGACACCCTAGTTTCCTTCTCAAAATTAAAATGATGTTTACGATGAAAAAGAAGAATTTAGTGGTAGTGGTTTTAGTTGACTAAAGACAACCAATCATCTTGGGAAATTGTGCAACCGACACCTTATGGGAGCATCACGGCAGAGCCACTCAAAGCTCAGAGGGTACACGTGCCCTCCTTAACTTTCAAAAATTATATTTTTATCATTAATTTTACAATTATTTTTTTTAATTTGTCCTCTCTGAAAATTTGTAAATGCCTCTTAAATAGTTAAAAATTATATTTTTACAATTTTTGATACATTTCTCAATTTCGTTCCTAAGAAATTGTAGATACCACCCTTAAATAATTATTTTTTTTTAAAGACCCCTTTATATATTATATATAAGCATATATACATTATGAGTAATGTTATATATACAAAAAATTTATACAGGATTTCTATACAAAGTGATGTGGTTGAATCTAAGTCTTTTAGTTTAAAACCAAACATTCATAATGACGACTCTTAATTACAAAGTGTCATCGCCACATCATTTTGAGCAAATTTTTGTACAAATTTGTTAGGAAAATAGCACTTTTTAGTGCATTAAACATATGTGCATAAGTCAATTGAATATTGTTGATTTAGGTTGTCATTAGTGGGTGCCCCTTCAGATCAACTTTTTGGCTCCGCCACTAAGTGGCATAACCTTCAAAATTAGAGAAATTCTATAGTACATTTGTAGTTTTCACACTACCGATACACTGGACAGTAATTAAGATTAGACCAAGTCATAAATCACCATTTACTAGAATCGAAATGAAAAAGTTACTTATCAGTGAGACTGATCTTATATACCATTGGGCCTGACATACTTATCACTTGAATTGTTCTTAATTACCATTTACGGTACCGTGAAAACCACAAATGTACTATAGGTGTTACCCCCAAAGTCATTGGCTTGTCATAAGGAAAATCTGTTGAGCCTTTGCCCTCTTTGTCGAGAAATTATTTAGTGACCTTGGAGCACCACTTGGCATTGCTCATTTACTTATATGGGGTGGATCCCCCACCTGCTAAGTAGAGTATTTAACTATGTGAGTGATAGAGTAAGAATGACGTGATGCTTCAATAGCACTAAATAAATTTTCTTATTTATCCCCAAGAACTAGTGGTCACATTTCATATATGGGGGAAATGTTCCATATTGGATGACAATGATAGCTCAATCGCATAGACAGTGGGAAGATAGAATGACAGATACCATTTTAAGCCTTATAATGACTTCTCGTTCAACAGTGGAGAGAAATAATCATGGTTTTAATCTTCAACACAATTATTTTCTTCGACAACTTTGGGGTGGTCTCCACAATTATTGATTTTTATTGCTTGAACACAAGAAGATCAGCATAATACTTTGTGATCCATCCTTCAATGATTTCGACCTCTCTCTTTCGTTGCGTCGTCAACCATTGTGGATCACTTTGCTTTGCTGGGAGAATATCCAAGCAATGGGATCCTGCAAAATTAAAACTTTGATAATGATAATTTTGGCAAGGTCCTCTGAATAAAACCCAATTTACAATGACTTATGTGGCCATTAGATTGTTAGAATATCAGTGTCACACATATCTTTCAAGTTGCATCAGCAATAATAGAGACAATCAAAGGTTTCTGTTGATATATATATAATATATGAACAGGCAACCACATACAGTACAATAGATATATAGACATATGAGTTGTGTTTGTATAAAGTTGTTTGGATGGTAAGACAACTTGATCACATACCATTAACCGTATGAACAGCAAGAACACTGTCTGATATGTCCTCCAATACCCTAAGATAGAAGATGACAAAACATTGAAATATTAAAATATATATATATATATATATATGACAAAACAAATCAAAATGTATGTTTTGTTTACCCTCCACTACTGTAAGGATCTCTCAGGCCATTGGAGAAAATGATGTTGCTAGCAAACCTATGGAGAACCGTTTTTATATCCTGTAAATTTGGCATAAAAGCTGCGCTATATAAGTTTTGATATTTGATAAAGAACGTTAGAAATTTGCTAGTATTTGGAAAAATACTTGGTAAAGGATATTTTAAAAGGGCATATACATACATGGCCTCCATAATAAGTTGTGACCCAATGAGGCCGCGGTGAGACACCGTATAAACTCTTGCAGTCCTCAGTGAAGCTGCTAAGATCAAAAGGCGCCGGTGGGAACATAGTGTCATTGCTGCCTCGGCCAATTGGTATCACCATCTCACTACATGTCTAGATATAGAAACAAGTAATTAATTTGCAATCTAATTAAGGCCAAGCAATTTGAATTACTCAAACAAAAGTGACATTTAGTTGGAATTGTAATATAGTTTTTGCATTGAATTTTGATGGGTAAGAAGATGATATAATGATAGAAATGGAACTCACTTGCCATCTATACCCCACATTTGTTTCAGAGGGATAATTGTATTCATTTGTATTATAGCACGACCTGTTTCCTCTATACGCAACGAGACCTGCAAATATCCGGCTAAGGACATCGGATCCTTTAGCTGCTCCATCTATGCCGCCACAAACCAAAGTAACTGGATATGTTGGTGGATGATTATATTGAGCTGCGGTGGCGTATATTGAGTCGAAGTAGTCCTTGAGCTCAAAAGATTTGTTAAGCTGCCTGAAAAAGGATAGAAATCAATCACATGGTAAAATTTTCAAAATCAAACAAATTCAACAAGGGGACAATGCTAATTAATTACGCGCAAGTCTTGAATCTTTGACTCAGGACTGAGAGACCATTAGGCTTCGAAGCAACTTCGTCAATTTCAGACCATGATTCCCGGATTGTCTCGTAGCAACTCTCACTAGCTTCCTGCAACAAACCATTATAGCGCATTTAATTATTTCTTTTTCTCTCGTTTTAAATGGTTTGGAATTCAAATGTATGAAAATTATCAAATTTTGAGTAATTCATACTTTGAAATCCTTGGTGACAATAGAATAGTATCCGTTTTGTGGGGTGATGTCATCAAAATAAAGGATGGGAGCCGATGAGGCCAGAGCTCCAAGTGCAATGTGGGGATACTTTAGCCGAAACCATGAAGCAAGCACTGAAATTTTGAATTTACCAACAAAAAATATATAAACAAAACAAAGCTTGAAGTATATAAAGTTAATGAAAGCAAGCACTGAAATTTTGAATTTACCGACAAAAAATATAAACAAAACAAAGCATGAAGTATATAAAGTTAATGAGCAAAAGGTTTCTTTAATGACTTACTTCCCCCATAAGATCCTCCAACAACAATAATTGGAGAATACCGCGCAGATAAGTTTTTCTTAAGGTATAACAGAACCTCTGCATAATCTGCTATAGCTTGAGCTGAATTGAAATAACCGCGAATGCTGTTGTTTTTCACGGCTTCTTCCAATGTTCCAAATGGAACTGATTCTCCATAGTACCGATGCTGATGAGAAAATAAAAGTTTTCATTAGTCAGAATTTACAGAACCCGTCACAGTTGGAGAAGCTTCAAATTGTTACAGGCTAATAAGAAGAGCAGTAAACATCAAGGACTAAATTGGTTCAATCATTCATCCACAAAGTTCATCATATATATACATATATATATATATATATATATTTGAATACACAGAAACCAAAACTATGAGAGATAAAGATGTTATATGTTCTATTGTACCTCTATATAAACTAGGAGAGCTTTAAATTGAGGGGCGTTGTCGGTGAGAAATCCAATACCAGCTAGATCACTATCCAATGGAGCCTCTGCACCGAGATAAGCGAAGATTGGCGCGCTTGTATTAGCACCACCCCAGTACTTGTAACTGATCACATATCTTTGTTGAAAAGTGGCATAGCTTTCAGGCCTGTAATTGAAATGATCTATTGTCTGAGTGTAAAAGAAAGTTTCAAAGTCCTCTGGAATAGATGCTGCTGTGGTATCAACTGGGTCTCGCAGGGTTGTTCCTAGGAGTGGACTCAGCCTTGGAATCTTGTATGGTGAAGCAGAAACAGGAGTTGAGAAGATCAGGAAAAACAAAGGAAGCCATTGGAATAGAAGTTTTGCAGAGTTCAAAGCAAAGTAGTCTGAAGAATATTTCTGGACTTTCATTTTGGGAGAGACTATTTTTATTCATACCAACATGTCTATAATATAGGAGACATGAAGTTTAAAAGCAATGAATCAAATGGGTTGAATGAGTGGTTGGAAGAACATTCCAAAAGCAAGAAAGCACTTAAAATTATTCAGCTTCCAACAGCAAGTGATTAAATAGACCAGGCACGTCATTGGCTAATTTTTTTATTTTTCTACTCTTTTTTTTTATTATTTTTTTGGGAGATGAGGAAAACCAACTAACTTTACAACCACAACAACATAGGAAACATGGTACCCAAATTTTAATGAGGTTAATTACTTCTGAAAGATAGAAAGGATTGGCTGTATCATAGCACCTAGTAAATTATAACCCCAACCTCCTGATAAAATGTAAACTTCTCCTCTCAATCTGTCATTGCTAGAGTTGGAGCATTCCTTTCAGACATTTTGATCAAATGTAAACTTCTCCTCTCAATCTGTCATTGCTAGAGTTGGAGCATTCCTTTCAGGCCTTTTGATCATCTCCCTCTCTCTCTCTCTCTCTCTCTCTCTCTCTCTCCCCTTCCTTGGCCTGCATGCAACGTATAGTTACAGGAAAGACTGCTTTCCTGCATAGTGGGATTTCTTTTTTTCCTTTTCTTCTCTTTACCGATAAGAAAATTGAAGCCTGATTACTGAAGTTTATAGTGTTAACTGACTTTTAACCATAGTTACTAGGAAACTCTCTTTGAGAGGAGAAACCCTGAAAATTCACTTTCAGGACATAGACGAAACTCTTATAAAATTTTAGAAAAACTTTTAAGGAACGATTTTGAAATGTTTTCGAAACTAACATAATTTAATAAAAACTTATTAGAAACTCTTAAAAAATATTGTGAAAACTCTCTAGAAACTTGTTTTTCATAACTTTTAGTATTTTTTGCGCTCTCAAATCTTATTGTTTAACAATAGCATATTTTCTTATTAAAAGTCCATAGAGATTGTGTACTACCCGTATTTTACTTATCATAATAGTATTTTAAATATTTTATATTATTTTTTGGGGGGTTTTGATGTATTTTTTTATAATTATCCTATTTTATTTTATATTACCTATCATTTCCTCTTTCCCATCATTTTTTTAAGCAGCGTTTCACGCTCCCATTTCCATATTGTCTCCCGCATCCGTTTCCCATTCTGTCAACCATGCTTTTAACATCTTTTTAATGAAGAAATGGCATTGTCGCCACTATTGTTTGTGTCTCATGGAACACAAGTCACCGAGAATGACTGCAATATTGACAAGTAAACCAAGTATCAAATGGTTCAAAAGCTTTGTAAAGTGAACAAAAAATCAGTTGCAATGCCAATGGCCACATCAAGTTCTCAATCACTGTCATCTACAACTAGCAGCACATGCTTTCAACTTTTTCAGGGCTGCCAACATGCCCTTATCCCATTACTGCAACAACTGTTCTAAAGATTTTAGTTGAGCTGTGTTTGGAAAGGAAAAAGTTTACATTGAGGGATTGAGCTAGATAAACTTTTCCTGGTTTTTTTCTCAGTTTTATAAAACAATGTTTCTCACTGCTTTTTCTTTTTCTACCTTCCAGTTTCCATCACAACCAAACATCATGATAGCTACCATGTCCCTTCTCCTTTCCTTTTTTTTCTCAATTAATCTAGGATCCAACCATAGATTTAGTGTTTCTGAAAATTTGATCCACAAAATTTAATAGCAGAAGGAAATTCAAAGAAATAACTGCCATTACATGCTTAATAACAAACAACTGCAAGAATACATTTCACCTTCTCTAGAATACGTTTACCATCAAGTTGATCCAACGATTTTTGCTGTAGGAGAAAACTGGTATGTAGGTCACCGGAGAACGTCCATGGCCCAGCTGCAGGCATAAGTCCATAGAAAATTATAATAAATGACCTAGTTGGCCAAAATATAAATCCATGAATGTTTATTTTACAACAATACTTTCTCTTCTTTTCTTTTTCCCTCAGCAAATCCAAAAACCAGACGTAGCGTTGCATTTCAACAACTATTACATAATGAAAGGACCACATATCAAAGGGCTAAACCCTTCTCTTTTTTTCTTTCTTTTTTTCAATTAGACATGTCGAAGTAATCAACCCACCCACACGAATAGGCAAAGGCTATATTCACATATGAGAATTACACGCTAACGAACCATCAAGAGGCCAGGAAATAAAAATTTTGACCAAATAAATAAATTAGAATACAAAGGCCCATTGACAATAGAACCACAAGAAGAACCTAGTAACTAACAGGCCGCAAGCACATGGACACACCAGAAAAAACATATAGCACGCGGGCACACGCCTCATACTCAACTGGCTGCCGTAGTACACAAGATACAACGCATCCGAGGGGCACCTGAATCAGTGTCGTCGTCATCCTCATCCTCGTCAGCATCACCATTATCGTACTCGTAATATGATACAGTCTCCCGAGAAGTGGCTGGAGCCCCTTTTTTGCTGCCAACCGAATTGGTAGAATCCGAAAGACAAGTCGTGTGATAGGCGTGACAGCAAAAGAATACAATGACTGATACATTCTGTATTGAAAAGGGATCAAAACAAATGCAACACCTTCCACCTCCCCGAGTCTTCGACTTAACCTCCATAGTTCTCATGTTGGGAGCTTTCTCAGTTGGCTGAGAAGCCCTACTGTCATCCCTTTTAGCACGTGCTTCATCTTCTTCATTGCTCAAGTAAAGTGCACGCCTTGCTTCTTTATAGTATTTGATCAAGAGGTTAACACAATCAGCCTGCCAGTTTAACAGTTAAACCAAATTGTCAACCATTTTCAATTTGTCTTCAATGGGGAAATCAAGGGAAGGCAGTGATGAACAATCATATATGAAGCATAGGAGTACCTTAAGAATATCATTGCATCCATGTCTAAGGGAAGTTTCCGTCCTGTAGTCTGTTATGATTTTGACTAGCCGGTCCCTCAGCCTGAAAAACAAATATATCGTATACAGGTCTTACAACAGTAAAGCAGATAAAAGTTAAGAAAAATGAGTTGGTTCATTACTCCCACAACAAAGTTATTAGTGAAAACGTTACATATCTGAACCGAATAAAGAAAGAGGTTTCTCTGCAAGCAAATATAGTGTTCACACCCTACGCAAATAAATTATCTCAAATAATTGGTTCAACTTAGGCCCATCATTCAGCTTTCATAAAAGGAATGCACACCAAACCCCACACCACCCCCCCCCCCCCCCCCCCCCCCAAAAAACAAAAAAAAAAAAAAAAAAAAAAAAGCCCAACCAAAAAAAATTTAAAAGAAGAAGAAAAAACCACATGGAACAAACATAAAATCCAACAAAATTAACCAGGGACTATGACTTGGATGAAAATCATAAAGAGTAGGGGGAAATATGTGAAAGAAAAAAAATTAAGAAAAAAATAAGCCTACTAAATTATACATTTTTTTTCCAATAAGTACATCAAGGTAAAGTATGCAGTGATGCACATCTAAGAAACATGGACACTTCTAAGAATGTGTCATGTCCATGTCAGACACTTCTCAAAATGTGTCAAACAAGTGTCCTCACCTGTCCTATTATTTTTAATTTTTTTCGAATCGGATACACTTCGGACACTTAGAGAAAACACATTGAAATAAGTTACTTGGGATCTAATTCTAAATAAAAATAATGTGGCTTTATACCTAATTTCACGTTTAAACTATAAAATACTTGATTTTTAACTTTAGTTAGTGTTATCTTGTAATTTTTTATTATCTTCTGAGTTCTTATATATGACCTATAAAAAAAAAAAATTTTGTCATGTCCCCGCCATGTAGCGTCTTGCAATTTTTTAAAATTACCGTGTCTGTGTGTCCATGTTGTGTTCATGTCGTGTGTATGTGTCAATACTTCTTAGATGCACATAAAGCCATAACTCTTAAAGACTGGTCCAATTTCAAGACAGGACTCGCTTTATAAACTCCTATAATCAAGTTTTAGGTTGTTTTGTATCATAGTCTATATTTTCTAAGAAGTTAAATTGCTGCTGGCTTAGATAAATTTATGCTTTATTAAGTTAAGCCAAGGTAACTATGGTCAAGCTGTATTTACGGGCCAAGTCAGGATATTGGAACTTTATTTGTGAACTTTTGAGGGTCTATATAAATTTTACTCGTCAAAGTCTAAAAGTATGTAATATGGATTCTAGTTCTAATAAGATTTGGAATAGCTGGAGCTCTATGATGATGCAATTCTCTCAATTTTAATGAAGATCAGTTGAAGAATTTCAGGAGCTTTGAAGCTTTATTGGAATGTATGTGATGCAATTTTAACCTATCTATGATGCCACCAGGACCCTAGGAAAGTTTCCTCAGACCTTCTTCTCCCTTTCTTTTCTTTGATTCTATACAAGAGAAATTTCCAAATATAGTCACAATCAATCATAATTTCATAGATTCTTCTTTTCTTCGGTAAGTAATTTCTTGATTCTTTAACATAAACTAGCTTCTAACTCCAAATAACAGAAAGTAGGTCCTCACAGAAACTCCAGCAACCTATTCTGTTAAACAACAAACCTAAAGCCATTCCACTTCAATTGCTCCACACCAGCAACCTAACAAATAACAAGCAGCCCTTAGTTAATTCACAGGTATGGTTCACAATGGCAGACCAGTAACAATGTCTTCGTCACCTAATTAAAACCCCAAAACCTTAAACCTTGCTGTACACATTTACAAAACATATATTCCACACTCTAAACACACCCCTACAAACCCAAACCCCCCCCCCCCCCCCAAAAAAAAAAACAACCCCAAACAACAAAGGGTGAGAGAGAGAGAGAGAGAGCCCAATTCTGTCAAATTCGGAACTGTAGCTAGTTGGAGGGTGCTTCCATGCACTTGCCCTACATCAATATGGCCTTTTCATAGTATAATAGACTATATGACAAAAAGTATTTGTTCTGCAGGTGGTCCATCAGTTTCTATTTAACACCAGTAATCGTTGATGACACCACTATTTTCTGCAGGATAGTGGAGCAGTTGAGGCATTTAAGACCAAAAAAAAAATTATGCAGTTTCAGGAGTCCAACTGAGATGATTCCTACAGGAGAGGTAGGACTGGCAGCAAATTTAGAGTGTAGAAGTGGGACCTTCCCATCATTCTTATTCCTTTGGGTTTGTCATTTTGCACAAAATCCATGTGGAAATTGGTATTAGTTGTAAGAACTGAAATTAAGGTGCTTGGTGGAAGCAGCAGTACCCATTTAACTTCAATTGAGAGGTAATTTCTCTATGCTATGTACTTTTGCAATCATCACTATTCTGACCTTCGAGTGTAGGGAGGTATAGAAGCTCCAGCAGGAGTCAAAGAAAGTTAAGGAGATGAGTTTAAATGCCATTTGATTGAATTGGATGTGCTTTGCTGGCCTATTAGGGCAGGTGTCTTGGATATTATAAAGTCAATATTATTCGACCAAACTTTACTAGGTGAGTAGTTATGGAGATATTCAAAGATCAGAGGCAGCTTGTGGACGGTGGTAGGAAAGGAGCATGGGGGTGTCATGGAGGGTGGACTTTGGGCAGAGCTTGTGTGAAAAGAGTTACAAGCTCTCATGGTACAACACTTTGAAAGGGTATTCAATTAAGTTGGGTATACTTCTCTAAGGATGTTTCCTATACTGTAGGCAATGGTTAGAGGGTGAGGTATAGACATGATGCCTTGTGCGAGGAAAGGGGTTTCAGGCTTTTGTTTCCTAACCTCAATGTCAGGTCCTCTGATAACGTGTTTAAAGGCTATGTTACCTAGACTCAGGTACAGGTATTGGGTGCGGTTACGTGTTCAAGTGTCTGAATCATCTAATTCTCATGTCCAACTAGGCATATCGGACACATATCTCATACCCTTATCCAAGTGTCAAGTGTCCAACACAAGTATTTTACAAATTTAGAAGAGTTCAAGTAACATAGTTTAGAGGTGGCATTGCATTCTGCTGGAAGGTCATTTGGCAAGTAAAAGATCCCTTAAAGATTGTTTTTAAGATAGACAACAACTGGGACAGAATTTTTGACATTTGACAATTAACAATATAGTAAGTTCAAGGAAAGTGCATGATAATTGTTATTTTATGCTCAAGGAAGCAGAGCCAAATTATCTTTTGGTTCAAAACAGCAAAAGAACTGCACATTTGAATGGGTAAACTTAGCACCAAAGAAGATGAAACATCAATTGCTGAACTCCCTGGATTTTTTGGCTTTCATGAAAATCCACTGTCTTCATTTCTAGGGGAGCTGAGTCCTTCAGTGAGCTCTTTTACTCACTCTCATATATCTGTTCTTATGTTGCAACCTTCCAAACCACCTACCCCCCACACACCCCCTCCCCCCCCCCCCAAAAAAAAAAAAAAAAAAACCCCCTTCTCTTCCTGTTAGAAGATGCTTGTTACTTTTCAAAAGGATGGAATAGGCTATTTGAAGTATAAGAGGTAGTCAGTATATTTGCACTTTGAACATATGACTACATAGGTTATTGTACAAGTAGATCATGTGTTTGAAGAATAAATTTCTAAAAATGTTTCTGAGGCATCCAAGTCCTTAAACCTAGCTCCAAATGAGGTTTAAAGAACATGTTCAACCCTCTAAGCATGAGATTTGTATTAAGTGCCAAACTAATGCTGAAAGTCCTACTTTATGTGACACAGCACAAACCAAATACAATGTTTCCACCCACAAGTTACTTCTATAAATCATTGTATTTATTTTTCATTTATTTGTTTTAATGAAGTAATTAAGGGATTCAAGGATCATTTCCTATATCTGTTTACGAACAGAGACATGGATAATTTACAAAATTGGGCTGTTATTACCACAGGTAAATGCTTCCACAGCCTACCATAACCTATTCTTGAATCATTTTTGTTTTTGAAACTGGAATCAGACCATCCCTTACAATTTGCATAGAGAATGAAAACCTTGAAGTATGCCTTAATCGGAAAATAATGTTTCTTCATGTATATCACAATACCTTTATGTGCTAATTCTTTTCTTTTGTTACTTATCACAAAAAAAAAATTAAAGAACTAGCACACAAAGGTATTATGGTAGACTTTATAAGTATGATATCTCATCTCTTAAAGAAAAGCAATTTTAATTACCTACCTAGTACTACTAATCCAAAAAATAATGTCCCTATCTACTACGAATGGTATCAACATCCATTGGTCAAGTTCCCAAGAATCAAAGTGTCAACCATAAAGATCAGAAGCCAATTTCAAACTGAACCAGCACACACTTATATTTCCTTATAAATTTCAGGCAACCTTTGAGAAGCAGCAGCCTCACAAAATTCTTGCAGGAAACTAGCAGCTCATTAAAAGCATAACACATCCAACCAAACAAGAAGCCATTAAAAATAAAAAAATAATAATCATGACCATGAGCAAGTTATCAACCTCCCTAATAAAACATATCTCTTTCATCCATGAGGATCACTCAACAAAGAACAACTGTTTAATTGAACACCAAAAGTTGACACTAGAAAACAGAAGAACCATCTAAGAGAACAAATAGAAGTAACAGAAAAGTATATTTCAATCACACTAACCGAGGTATCTCCAAGCCATTGGGCACCATATTTACAATATAGAGAGGATCAAGATTGCCAACAGTGTGCTCCAGCAACACTCCCACCTGCCAATTAACAGAAACATGTGTGAAGATTTGCAAAAGGAACTTTTGATATTTGTACTGAATATGCTTTGATGTGCATTTAATCAGCAAAATGAGTCTACAAAGTACCATTTCAGGCTTATGAAGGCACTGCTTTATCAATTCTTCCCAAAGTTCATCATCTTGCTGCATACTCACAAACTCTATAGCCTGTAAAAAGCCATGACATTTATCCCATCACTGCCAAAATTCAAATTAAAATACAGTGAGCAAACTAGAGGACAAATGGCTGTCACCTCTTCGATATCTCCTAATTTATGTATGATAACCGCGAGGGCTTGTTTTGAATTTCCCATTCTTCCAAGAATGAAAACTTGCTCCCTCAAAAGATCTCTTTTGATGCAAATTTCATATGCCTGAGATGAAAAAGCAGGAATTATTACATCAACACAAAAATAAATCATAGAGCCATAGAGGATTATAACTTATAGCCATTCACTTTGCCAACCTTCTCAAGTGTATAGTGTTGACTACTGCGAAGAAATGGAAGCAACATTTTTGGATCATAGTCTGCATAAAGCTCCACCTAGTACAGTTAGTAAACATAACACAAAATTGTCAGAGACTCATGAACAGGAATGCATTAACATTTGTGTTCTCTATTTGGAATAACAGGCACAACATTTTAGAAAATAAAAATGTGATAAAACCCTAAATAAAACTTAGTAATGAAGCTCCGGAATCAATGGAGATGTCCCATGTTCTCCTACCCCAGACTAGGCCCAATACATGGGATCTACTCTCAGGAGACTCCCCAATGCCAATCAGAGAGTGGGAGAGGGAGAGGAGGAGATGAGGCATTCCCACACTACCAGAAAAATAGTAACATGCTCGTAATGCAGTATGTAAGGAATAAGCTAAACAGTCAGAAAGACAAACATCCGAAAAGAGGAATTGTAATGCAGAAACCAGAACAACCAATGAGTACATAGACTAAATACAACCAGGGTTCAGGCAACAATATATCAGAAAAAGTTCATGTGATTGCAATAGATCATAAAACCGCATAAACCCAAAACTTTGGGGGGATCAAGAGGAATAACTGTTTCTTGCATTAAACCCATAACAGAGCTCGATCCATGCAGATTGGACTAGTTATCCATGATAAGAGAACTAGTCCAAATGTTGTGCATACATGAATATATGTCACATACAAGAATCCATATACTTCTCTCTCCAAACTACCCAAAGTGTTCAAAGGCTTGAACCGCAACATGCATCCCCAACAGTTTTTGAGGGACGCTGATGAAAAAAAAAGAATAGATTAGGAAACACCATTCCTCTTTTATGGCGTTCTTGTTTCCTTTTTCTTCTTTTCACACTTTTGCAGTTATTTGTTCTTGTTTCCCCCTTTTTTTCATTTTGGGTGCCTTTAAGCATCATCTACAACTGAGAAAAACATCAAAACTTATTCGACCTGCTTTGACCAGGACACAGCAATTTTCTGAACTAGACTCAGATGGTAGAATTGACTTGCACCCAGGCCTAGGTCAGCCAACTGATTCAACCGGTTGGTCTGGTTTGGTTTTGTTAAACACTGGTTTTTTTTAAATTAAGTGTAAGAAATAGCACAAACTCAGAATTATTTTCAAGCAGAGATCATGAGTTCGAGTCATCCCACTTGGGGCTGCTCCAAGGGATTATCCTACCAAAATTAACTGGTGCATGTGGCACATGTGCCCAGGGATTAGTCTGCTCTAAGAGGCACAGATATACCGTTAGCCGAAATAGAAATTATTTTCAAGTATCTACAGACAAATGCACAATGGAAGTTATCATCAAGCTGGGCATTTTCCATTGAATGAACCAAATATCAATAGATCACTAACAAAAAATAACGGTGCCTTGACAATTAACATACATATAATAAGACTACCACGATATCCCATGATTTAAAGGACCACCATTTCCAATCTCAAAATAAAAATAAAAATGGAGGAAGAAGGTAGATTCTGCCAGAAAAGCGCACTAACTGATGGAGCTCACAAGCAGATTGTTCACAGTGGTTGATGTTATAAAAGATCCACGGATGATAACATTTGACCATTACGTAACCTTGTTTTAGATGTTCACATAATTTTACCCCATATCTATAAGGTTTAGCAAGCAGTCTGTCAGACATTCCAAAAGGTAGGAACAGAACCAACTGTAGTGTGAAAGCATTTTTCTAATATAAATTTAAATTTCTTTCTACATACCTGCATGTCATGGAAATCTCTTCCAGCATGTGGATTAGCTTCAAATAGCGAATGCAGATATAGATGTAAAAAGTATCTAGAATCACACTTATTCCCCACAGCCAAAAGTTGTGAAACAACTTCAGACGGAGTGATTAAGTCTCTGTGCTGGGTAAACAATGGTATTGCACATTTGTAATCTATCATCATCAGTTGCACAACCTGCAAATTCATGGATGACAGAAGGAGGAGTCATGGAATCATATTTGGGAGAATGAAATCTTGGTGTTTTCTTTTTCCTTTTTTGGTAACAACTAACAATTAAAAAAAGGATAACAATAACAACAAAAGTAATCATGGAAATGGAAATTTTTAAACTTTGATATGACATGAAGTTATGAACCAAAACTATCACCTAACGTGGTATATAAACATACCTTTTCACGAATTGCATCATGTAAGTTATGTTTTTCAATGAAATCAAATACATCTGGCTTCATAAGCTGAAGAATAAAAGAAAGAAATGATAAGGCAAAAACCAAGTTAATATCAAGAGTCAGAGAGCAAAGCCAGAGCTTGATTTTGCATAGCATCCTGTGAGTGCATTTCTGCATGAACAGAATTGTGCATGATTTCATCTGGAGCACTTACATCAGCATATAGTGCAAAAGCTTTCTCGTACTGTCCCTCAATTACATGCAACTCTGCTAGGGCCTGACATGGTAAAGTAATGCATAATGGAAAAGATGTAATAACAACCAAATTCCATAATCAACATCAAGACAAAGCTGTTCATCCTGACCTCTTTCAGCATGTCAGTCATGGATGAAGTATTAATCTGAGGTTCTATGGCTGAGATAACAGGCAAGGCAGAATATATTACAGGCGGCCAAGATTTGACAGTTGATAAGAGATCTTTGTGGAAAGATGGATTTGTTGCCAGAGCAACAAGAGCAACCTGTGGAATAACAAAAACCACTGAGACCTTTATTCCCAATTTGGCAAATCCAAAGAGCATATGAAGTATCAAATAAAGTTTGCAGGAAATGTCATATATTGCATACCTCATAGGCAGTATCACGTAACCTTGGGTTTTCAGTTGGTATGTATTGAACCAGTACAGGAAGCTGACGAAGATGAGCAAAGTGGAAAACCCATCTGTGAGAAATAACCCACTGCCAGTTATTAAAAATAAATTTACAGAAGAGTCCTATGTTTAATGACGTTTAGTACCTCTCCCATGCTGAAGCAGATCCTCGCAACAACTTAGGACATAACGATGCAGCTTCAGCATACTTCCTTTCCACAATCAAATGATCAAGATATGTCGACCCTACCTGAGTACACAGTAGACAGATTGGATCAAAATGTATTACTGATATTATGATAGAATATGGAACTATGGAAGGAAATTGGTTAGAATAGTAAGTTGTTATCCACATATTAACAGGACTAAAAAGTTGAAAATCAAAATTGAAAAAAAAAAAAAAAAAACAACAGGAGATCTACAAAACAGCCATACTATGACTAACCAGAAGGAAGTCATAAATGGAAATACAGAAGGAACAAAGAAACAGTTGTCAGGGACTACCTTTTATCAGGAACAAAGCAGTTAGTTTATTGAAACAAAGAAAATTATGAACGGGCAACAGAAAAATTGCCCATTATGGTTAGAAGAAAGATTGACAAAAAGGAAAATAACATAAATTGTGCACCAGCAGCACAGAGAAGAGATTGAGCTTGAATATTTTATTACAAAATACATATTCAACATGCAAATATTAACCATGCATGACTATTGCAAGCACCTCCTAGCTGCAACATTTAGGACATTCAACACGCATGTTAATATAGCCTTCCCCACCTAGATGGAGTTGGCTACATGAATCCTATTAAGGAAATTCTTAAATGACAAAGTCTTGAGCCAACTATCAACTGTGGACATTATACGAATCAAAACAATTTTAGGAGTAAAGGAATAGTCTTTCTTTTTTTTTCCGATTGTGAACTATTCCTGCCATGAACGATCGAACCCATACGCCTCATGAACCAGATAATTAATAGTAATAATTTTAGGCATCATTTGACAGATTCATCAAGGAACCCAGAGTTAGTAAAAGTTACAGCACAGAAATAGCTTACAATCAGAAAATAAGAGAATTTTAACAATTGTAGGTTGTTATAATACATGTTTCCATGAAAATAGAAGGAAGCAAACATGACAGTGTTTCTTATTTACATATGTAGCTATTAATGTATTAACATTAGTACATACATAGAAATGTAAACCACCAATTACTCATTTCGGAACTAATACTACCCAAATGAGTAAATGAACCACAAAACCAAAATCAGACAAAAATACCTCGTCAAGAAGCTCACTCCGCCCCTGTCCAGCTTCAACTGCTGCTAAAGCCTTTTCATGCCATCCATGTTGAAGAAGCCAAGAAATATGATCTTCCGCATCCCTAGCAATCAACAAGATATTGCATTTGTAAAGCAAGGAAGTTTACAATCTTGGAATTTATATGGCACAAGAGACAACATAGTGCCAACCAAACAACATGAGCAGTTAAGAAATTAAAATTAAGCTTTTAAATCCCATTATCTTTCTATCAAGATGACTGAGAGCATTCCATTTTCAGGCCATCCGTTTACCATATTTCAATGGCATCCACTTAAGTTCATCAAAAAAGTTCTTCCACTCATCAAAACTAGTGGAGAAATAATAGGCATCCTAAATTTCCAATACTCAAAACTTCAAACTCATGCCAATAAAGCAGGAGTGCTTTCTTTCAGTTTGATATAAACAATAGAGATATAGATTGTCTATAATAGCAATTTGAAAAAAAAAATAAACTATATACTTTATGCAATCATAAAATAATCTAATAGGATAAAAATAATTGATATTTAGGGTCAGAACAACCATCTAGATTTAGTTTATATATCCATGCAAGAATTCTTATGTAAAACATATAAATGTAACATCATCAAGAAAGGGAGCCCAAAAAAAAGAATCTGTATCATATATTATTTTTTTTTTTATGCATAAGTGCATAGTTGAAACCAAATTGCCAATGTACATGTAATTATACGCATTAAAGAATACACCCGTAAAAAATATGGTATTAACAAGCCTAAGAAGCACGGATACATCTAAGAAGGTGACGTGTCAATATTGAACATCATATCGGACACTACACTTGTAGGACACTACCCCGACAAGTGTCAGACACATGTCCAAACGGGTCCTATTATTTTTATATTTTTAGAATCGAACACTTGAGAGACACACGTGACTATCACTTAAACACACATAAAACACTTGGGATATATAACTAATTTGAGGTTTAAGTTATAGAATACATAGTTTTCAATTTTAATTAGTGCTATCTTGCAATTTTTCCATTATCTTTGAGATATCCATATATATGACTTATAAAAATTATGTAAAATATATATTTTGTGGTGTCCCTACCGTGTAATGGCCTACATTTTTCAAAAAGTTACGATGTCGGTATATCTGTGTCATGTGTACATGTCTATGTGCTTCTTGCCAACAAGCTGATAGACATGTCTTTACATGTTCTATTGTCACATTTCTATTGTCCTGATTACTGTTCTCTTTTTCTTTTAGCTATTTTGTTGTCATAATTAGCTTTTTATTTATCTAATGATGTTTTGATAAGATATGGTCCAAAACATGAATAAAATACAAACAATATCATTGGATCTATATAACATACTAATTACTAAACAATGTGTTACATTATTGAAGAAGCATTTTAGAACAATTAGCACATTATGGGTGAACACCTTTATTGTTTCTAAAGTTGCACTTTTTAATGATCTTCCACACAAATCAATTAATCCACACATCTATATTTTCATAAGGTCCAAAAGTGCTTTAAAAATTTTACAACTTTTGTCAACACTTCGAGAGCTTGATGTATACTACTAAGAAACTCCTCCCGGCCTAAGCTTTTAGGCAACTGACAGCCTAACATGGCATCAAAGCTTTGATTTGGGCAAGTCTTGCTTCAAATATTTCTATTTGCACCTGTTCCCCCATTCTATCTTTTCGTTCACACTTTCTCGTGCTTGTATGTCACCTCTCCATGTGCTAGAAGGGGTCATATGGGAGAGAGAATGAAAGAGCTTTACAGACACTATTTAGGCCATTGCCTAACAATTTGAGCTTTTAGGGCAATTGATTCTCCGACATTCTAGTTGCTTAAACGGGTTGGCACCCTAGTCAAGAACTTGCTCTAACATTTACATTGAAACTACTTGATGGACAATGAGTGAAATAGAAAGTACATAGTCAATTTGTAGTAATTGCAAACTGTATTTGAACCATACTATAGAATAAATTAAACTGCATAGTATTTGGTTAACTAGGTGCCTATATAAACAATAACATGTTTTTTGTCATCCTCCACACTGCATACTAGTCAAACGTATTCTATTTGCAAAAACATGACTCTAGTCATTAGTTAATATCTCTTGATATATTAGTATTGTGCATCGGCCACAGGAAATCACAGATTTCCACATGGGGACATGAATTAAAATCACAATATATTTAAAAAATAAAAATAAATAAACAATTCCAAGGAAACAGTATTCAAGTGATTTAAAGAATCTAGAACAATCAAAATATATGTACACAATAAAATTGTAGTCTGTTAGTTATCCTATCTACTACCTTCATACGGGTACTAAAACATAAAGCATAAGACATGAAAATACAAATGAAAGTCCCCTTTCAAATGGGCAATAACATACATATCTGAGCCCCTTGCCCTGATAAAATTCTTGCTTTCTCCCAGATTTTACCTAATCAATTTCTAGAAGGGATTGGATCCTGGGTATATTTAATTGGACCACTCAAATACATTCCAAAAAAGCATATCCAATAGCCATTCTTTCCTCAAAATTGTTTGAGCTTAGCTCCCACCAGCTGATGGCTCATGCACATCAAAGTTAGTTTTCCACCTATTTTTACAACCCTTGAAGAAGAGTGGATGCAACCACACAGGCAAATGGATGAAAAGAAGCTCAAACTGGCAATTTGATGGCGCATATGATCGCTCATAAGTATCCAATCATATCAAGAGCCAAGTTTTCTCTTACAATATCCCATCCATTTCTGCCATAAAGTTACCATTGTATTCTGGCAATTGACCAGTCAGTAAAAAATATACATAAGTTGTAAAAGCTATATAATGCACCTCCCCAAGTTGTTTCACCATTTTTTTTATTTTTCAATTAGCACTTCCTGATTTTCTTCGCTTCTTTCTACCCTCTCACTTACTTTTAGTCTTATTCTCTACTGCTCCGCATTCACAGAATGACTTATTCCAGATTAGGCATCCATCAATGGTGAGGAGCCTACAATTTAAGGAGATGTCAAGCTGCATTAGATGCTCAGGCATAGTAGAAAGTGAAGAAGCAGGGGAGAACTGAAAACAGATTACTCCTAATGATGACATACTAATCATATTAAGAAGTAAACTTGCTGGGTAACACTAACAATTGATAGAATTCACTGGTGCAAAAATGTAATCTTCTTATTTCACAGATAAGATAGTATACTGATAGATGCAATTAATTATCATTAGAAAAATCACACTCCTTTGGAAATTAAGAAAATGACACGAGCGACACTAACCTAGGTTTTGCAATAACTACATCCTTTGGGGATACAATATAGTATAATGGCTCATCACCAGCTGCCCACTGACCACCTGCATAGCTGCTACCTACATCCAAATGCACAAGTATTACCACTGTTTGAATGCAATTCATAAATTCTTGTAAATTTTTACCTGAGAATGGAGCATGAGCAAGGGAATAGTCCTTTGCTTTGTAATGCTCAAAGCCATGGACAGGTAGAGCATCTGTTGCAAGCTCATCATTTTTCCATGTGACTACACGCACTTCCGGTCTCTGAGCATTTCCCTGCTTCCAACAAATTTACATATACAATTATCACAGGTTCCTCACTGTTTTAAATTGAGAGCTCAACCTTCTGGCTTCTACCTAAGTGTATGCCACTGGCACATTACTATAGAGTAAATCAAATAAAGACTAGGAACTAAACCATAAAAGGCAACAGAAAGTCCACAATTCATGCTGGTCAAGTATGGATGATATGCAGCGTGATAGAAAAGAAGAAAACTTGTAGGAAGTAGATTATGTGCATAAAAATGATTGTTATACCATACAAATAAGTGAAAGACAATTCTCACACAAATGAATTATCTGAGATCATAAAACTAGACAGCTCTGAATCATTAATTGATGAAAAAGACCAGAAGATTACTTTATGAGAAGAGATGGGAATAAATAAAACAATCACAAAAACAAAAAAACAAAAAAAAAAAAAAAAAAATAGACATTCAATAGGCAGAGAAGCTGAAAGAAACTGAGAAGAAGGCGTCAAATTAAGACCCTTAAACGCCATGAAAAGTCACCTACCATGATGTGGCAATAAGGACTAGGGCAGAGTTAATGAGTCCTCATCCCTTATGTCTTCATTCTCAAGAATCTTAACCATTTCCCGCTTCTTTATGCCTCCATCTATTACCCCCATGTCCAGTACCCTACTAGCATCTTGCAAAATAACAGTAATAGTCATAGTCTGCAAGTCTTAAAGTTAAGGAGCTCTCTATTCTTCTTTACATGCTTGAAGATGATTAAATTTTCCCTCCATACCTGAAGACAGCATTTGGACTTGAGAACCTAGCAATACTTTTCTCACAAGTTTCTATTTTGGGTCTCCTAGTATTCATCAATTCTCAATCCAATCCCTTCCCCTCAAGTGAAATTGGTTGGTGTTGTTCTCCAAAAATTAAAGCATGCCTGAACTGGGACTTCAAGCATGAGTAACTCTCATTTCATGACAAAGATGAAGAAACCAAGCCTTATTACCAACATTTGGTATACATCCAAATTGTGAAAGAGCTGATTATTTATTGCTTAACTATCCATAAGATTCTTTGCTGTGCTCCTCGTTCAAACTAGCCTGCAACAGTTCAGTACTGCAAAGCAACCTGGGGTCCTCGACCGATTTAATACCATTTGGGTAGGATGGGAAAGAAGAGAAGAGAAGGGAAAATTTATATAACCCCTTCCTTTTCTTTTGTTTGGTAGGGAGAAAAAAATTTAAAAGCTTCTCCATAAATTTCCCTCACAGAAAAGGCAAGACTAGGACCAAGTACAACAAATCAAAGTCAAGCTATAAGCATTTCAAATATGACTTAGGTATTCTTCTCTCCTAACTTTCTCTTCAATTTCTCTCTCACGAAACAAAGGAAGATTTATTTCCCTTCTGTTCCTTTTCGCTCTTCTTTCTTGTCTCCTCTCTCTCCTCCCAAACATAGCATAAGGACTTGGCAATGTGTAAGCATTAGACGTTTAACGGTATTTTTCTGGTATCCTCTTTTGCATTTGTCCTACACCTTTAAAGCTCCCTTCTCCATGCAAGGAGTCCTACAATATGGGCTACATTCAATTGAATTCTAATGGTTTTTCCACTGCAAAGCTTAGGCCGTATTGCTGTTTGCTGATGTCATTAGGATTTCTACAATTATTCTTCCAGATAGACCTCCTGTCTTCAATGATTCTTCCAAGGCAGAGCTTCTTGATTCACCTTGCAGAATGTAAGCTGGGACACCTTTTTAATCTGCTGATGATTCAAGACAGTTGCTAACATGATTATCATGGTCAACAGGTCAAGAAAAAGATCAGGAAGTTTTTGGAGATATATGCATCTCTGTATTATGGACTTGGCCAGCTCTGCAGATAGTGAACTCTGATGGTTGGTCATTAATTCTTTTCCCTAGCTTGGCACATTGGCCTCTTATCCCCACCGGGATTTGAATGATCATCTTCCACAAATGAGGAGTGAGAGACCACATGGGCTATCAAGCTAGAGGTTAATTGTTTTGCTTTTCTGTTTACCTTTCTTCTTTTTTATCTTCAGCAACTACAAAATTTATTTTTAAAAAATGCATACTGTACAAGTGGTAGTTCATCATAAAGAGAAAACCACAACAGGGATGAATCAAGAAGACACACCTCATGGCTCAAACTCTTAAACAATTCACTGCACAATCTTAGTTTTCAAGAGAGGAAACACGTTAAAGAATGAAGAGCGGCTACAATAGGATTGGATGATATATGATACACCAAATAAGTCTTCAACTGCAATTTCTCATGTTTCTGGCGTAGTCTTGAATAAGAATGCATGGGAAAGGGACTAATTAGTTAACACAAAGTGGAGTAATTAAGCTTAAGCTTCTACATAAACTTCCAAATGATGAGGTGAGTTCTTGTGGAAATATGATAGAAAGGCTATAGAATGCAGGATGAGGCCTTCGACAGTAAACATCAGAAAATGAGCCTTATTAATCGATAGGTACTTCAAGTGTCCTCCATGAGTCATGGAACAGGCCTCTCAGGAAGCTGATTCAAAATCCTTCTTGTATTTTCCATATGGATGGCAAAAATTGATGGAATGTTTGATAGTGGAGGGTATAATTGTCAGATCTTGTAAGTTTTCTGATTGATACATATGATGAACAGCCAACACCAAGTCCATCACCATTATTCATTCACTGATTGTTATCCCATATATATGGGCAGCCTTGTTGAATAGTTTTGGAAAACAAGGAGTCGCCAATGTACAAAAGATGTATACGGCAAAAATAACCCTTAAATCCCCCCCCCCCCAACGGGCCCCCCTTGCCAAAAAAAAAAAAAAAAAAAAAAAAAAACCCCACCTAAGTCAAGATAACCTATAAGATATAACATAGCAAAAGGCGACTCACAAAAATTCCCAAAAATCAACGTTCCTTCCAAATACATCACTTCACACCCAAAGAAGCTAAATTCCAACCCTCTTCCTTAGACGATCTCTGCAACCTCTTGGCCAAGATTCATATCGAGATACAATGGTGGCCACCATTACCAAAGAAATACCAAAAACAGAAAACAACATGCTCCAAATCTGCCATGCCGCATCATAATGAATAAGCAAATGATCTACAGTTTCCACCGCTTTCTGATGCATACAACACCAATTATGAAAATTAATGAACAAGATATTTCTTTCTTTATTTTCCTTGAGGGCTGAGCTGGATATAAATTTTGTGGAGATTTTTTGGCTCTTTAATGCTTTTGACTGAATTAACAGGAATCTGCTTATCTGATTTTGGCAGTGTTGGAACTCTCTCCCACCACATAACCTCATACCTCTGCAATTTTTTGATGGGTTTCAGGATTTTGAATCTGTTGTGTTTCTTTTTCTCTTTAATGCACAACCAGTATACTTCATTTCCGTAAGTAAAATATACTAAAAGGCATCTAGACGGTGCTACCCGTAATTAACTGTATACATCCACAGGTATACGTAAGCCAAAAAAAACCCAAACAAAAAAAAAATAGTAGCTATACATCAAACACCAATTTACAATAAAATAACGTGAGGGTACATTTGCCCAAATCTCCAACGTGGCACACCAAGTCTTTGAGACAACATCACCACATCATCATATCCACAAACTAGGGATCCATATGTCAATCTTGCGAGGCAGTGACATGGACCAATCACGTATCTCCACTCGCTCCCCTTTGGGATTGAGCTATATTAGCTAAGGCTAATGTATGCAGTGTCTTAGCCTCGAGCTTAGGTGCTTGGGAACATCTTCTAGAGGAACCTCTAGTCCGCTCACCCAGACACGCACAAGGCTGCCCTTGGCTCAACTGAAAGAACCTCTACTTGAGTGTGTCACCTCTTCTAGTGACTCTCCACCAAAGCATATTTCTTCCACGCCTCAGTTCCTTATCTCAAATGTTATCCCAAAGGCACCTTGATGCTTATGCTAGCCTAGATTGGGACATAAACCTAGAGACACCCTTGCGGTTGGTGTTGTGGTCATAGTGTGCTGAAGTAACACCATAACTCCTGTGCGTAACCTCTAGGGATAGGTAGCTCGACGGCTAGAGTTGGGAGTTCATCAAGAGGCTTGCCCCCCTCTTTCGAGAGACTTGCATCTTTGAGCGGTCTTAGAGAAAGATCTCCACAAGAAGACAACTCCAAACCATGACAAAGGCACATAATGTGATCCATATCTCCCTATACCTAAGAAGCACACTCGATCACCATTGCAGCTGCTGACAACTTTAAGGCCTCCAAGTATTTCAGCCCCACTACCAATAAAGGTCTTTACCTCCAGGTTGTCGGGCCAAAGAGGATGGGCCACTTGTCTCCTTTACCAAGCTAACGTGTCTACAAATATTTACCAAGCTAACATGTCTAAAAATATTTGTCCTTTACTCGTGATTGAGGAAAAAGAAAAAAGAATCCAAAATTTCCAATTTATCCTTGTAAGAATTGTTACAAAGTGCCTATATGCCAAATCACAAAGTGAAGTGAGAAATACATTAAGACCAAAAGCAAAATATTACGGCCCTTTTGGTTGCATGAATGAAATCATTAAATTTGCTATTAGACAATTCAATATCTATCAATTATAAATGAACTAATTCAAGTTTTTGAAGGTTGAACAAGACCTTTTAAAGTATAGGTTGAACAAGACATGTTTTGAATCTCTCAATTTTAAATTAGATAATCCTAGGTATTAAAAGAAATTGCCAAAATTTTGATCTTCATAAAAAAAGGTCAATTTTATAGAATTTTAAGTTGTTTCATTTACCAACCGAATAAATCTAATTATTATTGGGACAACCAAACAAACCCTTAGAAACAAATAATACACTTTGGGTTCCAAACTTCAGTGGGCGCACGATTCGTAATACATATCTGCTTTATTTAGAAAATAACATGAGCAAGACAAATACCTGGCGTGATGGAACAGTGCTGCTAAATTCCTTCTCTCCATCTTCTTCCCCCAATATGTAAGCTAGAACAACCAAAGAATCACCGAAGGGAGCAATTCCAGAAATGAAATAGCTGGTTTGGAATGATGCCACAATATCCACGTGGTTCATACTAGACATGGGAATATGACTATACGTCCCATTTGCTCCTTTATTCTGATTTGTTTTTATTGATGCAATTTTCACAGATGTTCCCCAGCCAATTACCAAGAGAGTATCATCCTGAATAAGATGGAGAGACAGTACGCAATGACAAGCAATCTTTAATTAACACAATGGTGCTACATTTCTATTTAGAAGCAAGAATGTAAAGCCAAAAAAAAATATAGATAACTCTGGTGTTGCAGTACTTTCTAGACTATCATTGCAATTGCAATGGAACTCACTTCTGACGGGTGCACGCCAATAGTGTACCTATGTTAATGTTCTACTAACCTGCCAAACTAAGTGAGGAAGCAGAAGCTCAGGATGTGGGCTTCCTCGTGGTCTCTCAATAAAGGTTACACGCTGATCATTAGCAGTATCATAAACTTTCACACCAGCATCATTAGCCCAAGCTATGAGACTTGTCCTCCACTTCACTGCATGAATTGGGCCTTCACCAGAGTGCAGAACCTGGAAAGCAAATAAACATATCATTTCAGGAACCAAAAAGTTCACTAAAAGTTTTTAAATCATTCTGTTAACATAAAGGGCATAACAGACATCTAGAACATACCTGGTCCCGGTAGCCTATCCACTTCTTCATGTTAAAATATAAATGACCTGCTAAACCCCCAGCAACAAACCTTCTGGATGATTTTCTTGCATAATCTGGATCCAGAGCAACTGCTTTCATTGGGCGATGATACTCAAATTTCATTCTCTCATCAGTAAAAAGGCTACTTATTACAACAGATCCATCATCTGAACAGCTTCCAATGTATTCACCTTCTATGTCAAAGGAAAGATCATTGACAGTAGAAGTATGAGCGGGAAAATCCTTTACCTGTAGACAAGAAAAATCCTTATTTTAAACCTCAAGCAATGAAATAACATCACTAAATTGAAATACAACATCCCATCACCTTAGTAAAGCTAAATTAATAAAAAAAAAACACCCATTCTCTCTGCTAACAAAGTAGTTTAAAGGTCCAAAGACATATGACCCTAAGTGAAGCTCCAAGTGTGTACTACCCGCTACTTCAAAATTATGATACTTGACCCAAAAAGCTCCAGAAATATTATTTGCAACACAAATTCTTGCAGATGTTCCTCTCTATTCAGATTTGACAACACTGACGTCAGAGATTTTTGCAGATGATTGCATTGCTATGCTTAAATCCTCAAAAGTAAATAAATCTATCTTTACAGATGAATATAATGCTATTTTTCAGTTAAAATGCATTTTGTCACTGAAACTTATTTAATCATATCATATTCTAGCTTAAGTGTTAAAAGGCATGCATTTGATTTAGAATACAGTATCATATTCCTCATAATTACATCAATGTGAGCTACACAGACCATATATTTCTTTCTTGAAACGTAAATGGTTTTGTGATGAAAAATAACGTTCTTTAGAAAAGTTTGGTTGCAAAACAGAAAAGGACCTATCATCTACTTTTGGGTGAAAGTATCATTTAGTGCAATGCAAATTGCAAATGCCTAAGACTGTGACTCTCGCATGGTTTGTTCTTTGTAGGACTATAAACCCCAAAAAGTTTTGTGTATGACTTAAATAACCTTAAAATTGATTCACAATTGTCCTTTCTTATACTTAAGATATGCCATGAAGACAAAATTTTCATGTCATAAGACCCAGAAGGAGGAATACTAACCGTAGAGCAAACACAGTGTAGACAATTTTAAAGGTATAGACAAGCAAACAGGACTTGACAACATAATTAAGTTCATATCAATCAGATAGAAAAGCACGGACCCATTTTTTCTTTCGATAGGTATGTTGCCATATATCCAAAAAGTGAATCACATATACGAATAAAGAGGGGCAGACTCGCCAATTTAAGAAAGACAATGATGTGGAGTACGCAAACTTAAAACCACATAACAAGGAAATGAGACAAAAAAAAATTCTCCTTTGCAAGGTTTCTTTTCTTTTTTTTTTTTTTTTTTGGTTGAAAGATAGAAATACAATGCAAAGCTAGCATTGCATATAGCTGGTCTCTATGCTACAAGGGTTCCTAAAATGTATAAAATACCCATGTCACACGCTTGAAACTTGCACTCCAACACTTGGGTAAAGGTATAGCCATGAGATATGTGTCCCGCATTTATTGTTGGACATTCATCCAACAAAAATGTTTAGTAAGACTAAGCCAAGCTTACCCTATAAAATGCATAAAACTCTCATATTATGCATGAAATTTTTTTTTTTTTATAAGTAAAAAGAGGTATAATAAGAGGCATCAAGGGGATGCAACCCATAGACAAAAAAATGCAAGACTAGTTACACTTCCAATGTATCTATAAAGTCTAAGAATTGGCTTAGATTGGGGTAAGATCTCCCTGATAGCCAACTATACAAAATAGCCAACAAAGTGCTTTTCAATCTATACAAAGGCTGCTCTAAGCCCTCAAAAGATCTTCTATTCCTTTCCCCCCAAATTAGCCACATCAAACCTAATGGAGCGAGAGTCCACGCTTTTCTCCTTCTCCTTCCCACTCTCCCAGCCCACCAACAGCGTAGAAACTGAGTTACACTCTCCAAAAAGACCCATGACATTCCAAAAATATTCAAAAATGAGGTTCCACATATTAAAAAAATATGAATACTTTATCATGTTCCCATATTCTTGGACATGAAAATTAAATGAATCCGACATTTAGACACATTCCCGCATTCGATACCCGTACCCGTACCCGTACCCGTACCCGTACCCGAGTCCATGTAACATAGCCTGGTCTCACAGTGTACATTATTGTCTCAATAGATCTATTCTTTTAAACAATTATTAATTTCTCTCTCAAAAGATTGTCCTTCGAAATTTACTATAGGACATTACTTAGTGTTGGTTTCCGTTAATTGTGAGTGCTAGGAGGCGTAAAACTAGAGATAGACCTAAACTTTGGTATTATTGCACAAAGAGGCTGCTTTCAAACTTGAATGCATTATCGCAGCTGGCAGCCCAACCTTTACCATTGCGACAGGCAATGCTCTATTGTCCTCCTAATTCACTAGTAAGTTTAATTGCTACTTTACACTCCTGTTTTGTTGCTAGCCATTTAACACCAGCTGTTTGCTTGAGGCCCCAAAGGTAAAGGTGGAGGATAAAAGTTCCAGTTAGGACATAGGTGTTTGTTGCTTATATATCTCTTTGCACATACATATAAAGTGTTACTAGAAATTATATTCGACTCGTTCAAATAAATATATCAACTTGCAGTTGCAGTTAGACGCACATAAAAGCTTAACTTTTATTTGGAAGAATGTTTTGCTGTTATCGAGCATGTTTTCGAGATGAATGTGTGGCAAATGTACCTTATAAAGAATATATGAAAGTGCAGCTGAACAAACTCTGGTTGGAGCCACAATGAAGCAGTCAATTTCTAGTGGCACGCTCTGTTGCTCCCTATGATAGATGACTCACAAATTGCTTAACAGTTTGTAAAGGTTAGGCATATACTCTTGCCTTGGCTCAACCACAGTAATAAACTTGGCAGACTTCTTCGCATAGGATAAACCTGAAGAAAAAGGTCATCCAGTTGTAATGCCTGGGGGAGTGAACAGAAGACCAAGTTCAAATGAGTGGGGAAGCAAGAATCTTATGTTGCCAAAGATTCTGATTCCTAAAACAATCAACTACTTCAGTTGAATAGCATAACAGAATGAAGTCAACCACCACGGAAAAAGCATAAATGGCAAAGCTGAATGCTGGAAGCCAACATGAAAGAAAGGAGCTCACTTTGAAATTTATAGCTTTAGAATAAAAAATAAACCTACTTTAATTCTCCAATAATTACATATAGCCGTACAATTTAGAGACAGAACAACATTACATTATAACAACTGCCACCCAATTGTCATGAATAGCCCAATACGCAATGCCAATAAGTAATTAGGACGAATATATTTAGCCACCCAATAAGCAATAACAATTAAACGGGTAAGGTTTAGATCTGGGGAGTGATTTCAATCATGATCATTGTCATTTATCTACAATTTGCAAAGAATTCAGCTCAGTTTCCACTTTTGATCAAACGATTCGGTGATACTCAATCAAAAGTCGATTCAATTGAATAAAAGCCTGAGTTTAAGAAACTTACTTGATTGCCGAGGAAATCAAGAATATTAACAGAGCCGCCGTGGGTACCAAGCGCGATCATTCGCTCCGCAACGGCAATACACGAGGCCGCGTCGCTCGCCAGAAGCGACGGCACACTGCCCCCCATTCTCTGGTACTTCAGCCTCGGCTCATCCTCATCTTCTTCCTCCTCCTCCTCTTCTTCGTCCCCTGAATCTTCCTCTTCTTCTCGCTCATCGTCGCCGTCGACTCCGTTCTCTGATGGCTTCGGAGACATTTTTAACCCCTCCTCTCTTGGAGAAACCAGAGAGAGAGCAAAATGATTAGAATGATTGAGAGAGATAGAGAGAGAGCTGCTTGGTTTCTTTTTTGGGGGCTCTTAGGATTGAGGTGTGAATTATGTAATGTTACGCTGTGCCCGTTAAATAAACGGTTCTATTTATTTATTTGCAAGACAACAAAAGAGTTGTGACGAAAGGGGTTGCCACCTGTCCCTCCTTCTTTTGCATTCCTCTACTTGTTTCAGATGTCTGTGGTCTTTCTTTGGTGGTCATTTTCTTTGTGATGTTATACTCTGTTTGCAAAATGATAATCTTCTTAACTTCCAATGGTCAAATGGTTGTAAATTAAGAAAAGCTTTGGCACAAGTTTCATTAGTTTGACAGGCATCAGATTTGATTGGTTGTCAACTACTAGCTTATACATGGGGCATGGCATTAGCAATTCTGGTTGAAACTTTATTTTAGTGTACAAGACTAAAGGAGAAAAATTGCATTAGCAACTCTACCCTAGTTGAGGGGATGAAAAAAAAAGGCATTCAAGTTGTTAATGTATTCACACACCATGTGTCATAATTTAATAAGAAGTACTACCGAGCACTCAGTGCTACCTAGTGACTAGACTGTTTTCCTTAGATGAGACTTCCTTTTTTCTTCTTTTCGTTTCTTTTGTGGGGCTAGAATACAAAACCATAGGAGAAAAATAAATTAACCAACTTGGTTAGTCAGTACGTCATGGCTCTTGGCCTCTCTTTAGGAGGTCAAGAGTTCGACTCTTGTCAAATAAAAAAGTTGATGGCAAGGGAATTGTCTTATAAACACCTTAGTCCTGGCATGAATGACTTGCCTTTTATCTGATTAGCACAAATACCCCTGATTGCTGAACTGAAAAAAAAAAAAAACTTAAATATATCCATTTGATTATTGTTTCAATTCTTGTTTTCTATTTTTTTTTTTTTAAAGACGCCGAAACTGTAATTGGCAAATTGATTTTGATCTCTAAACCACATTTGATAAACTATTTTCAGAAAAAAAAAAATTAATTTTAGGAAAAAAAATGTGTTTTTTGAGTTTTCAGAAAAGTTTTCACATGCCAAATGAAAACTGTATGAAAAAAATGATATTTTCGATTTTTTCATTTACTAACACATGAAAAACGAGAAATTTTCATTTTTTATTATTTAAGAACGCAATAAACAAAAACGAAATGGAACCTTAAACAAGAGAGCTTATAAAAAAAATCATAATAGTGTATTTTTCAGCTCATTTAGTCACATCCTGCGTATAGATTTTACATTTGTTTATTATAAAATCCAACATAAGAGTTTATCTAACAATAATTATCTCAAATAAGCAACCAAATATTGTTACTTGGTGGAACTCCAATTAAAGTGAAAAATAACTATTGTAGAGGTTGAAATTTAAAATATGACTGCAGGTTGAGATAAGGTAATAGTCATAACACCCTCTAATTTTCTAATGGGACTAAAACTATAGAACACATTTTTCCAAGGCCATGCAATTGCCACTATGAGAATCAGAATTAGATTCTGCCTTTGCCTTGTTGTGTGCCTGTGTCTACTATCTAGAAAGTGTTGCAGTTCAAAACATGACTCCTTTTATATGCCTTCCTCTTTTTTTAATTTTTCTTCTTACTTGTCTGTTTCTACCTTTTTATCATAAAAGGTGAACCGTGAAAGGTTGAGATTTCAAGCCAACACAAATGCAAACCTCTAATACTTGTCAATTTGAAAACTATGGTAGGAATTTTTTTAAAATAAAAATTATTAACTTGTAATTAGTAGCATTAGCATGGTTACAATGAAAGAAGATTTTAAATAATTTCACATGAAAAACAAGCTTGTTTTATAATCATAAAGCGCAAGAGCCACTAACATAGCGTTGATGGACTTGTCATAAATTGGCCTACCACTGTGGCTGGGTCTCACATGTTAAAAGTTAAAACAATTGATTGAATTATATTTAGCAAGAGCAGTGGACAAATTTCAAGAGTTAAAATGCTTCCAAAACATACATGAGCTAAAGGGTCACATTCGTTTGTCATTTACCACATGCCAGTTAGTGTAATCAATTTGAAGTCCAATCCCATTTAGCTTTAAGTTGCAAAAGCTCTATCTAAAATATCTGCCCTGTGAAGTCAAAGTTCTATTGTGTCCAAAAGCAATTATCAAGCCCATGAAAAAAAACAAGGTAAGAACATGAAACATGGATTAAGATTGTGAGGCTATGAATTGGCTAATCATCTATATCGCATATTATGGTTCTCGCACCCCGATTTTCGCCTCAAGCCATCGGTTAGGGAAAAGCTCGATATTTTCTTTGTTGAAACATATCCTTCTAAAAGGATAAGTGCAACGGGAGTTTGAACTTAAAATTAATTTTGAATAAGAGTCACCTAAAAATAAGTATAATCTGAATATTAGACTTAGGTTTTTTAAAATTATTTTGAAAAATATCCTCTTAAGAGAGTTTAAGAAAATATGTTTTCAACAACCTTTTGAAAATATTTTTAAACCCTTGTAAAAACGTGACTCCAGTTTGGTATTTGAAACTAAAAATCTATGGTTTGGGGGCTAGTTACATGAAAAGAAGATACCCTAAAATCATCACTCTATCTTGTCCTTTTGGTACCTACATATCTATTCAACCTTAATTCACTCATTTAAATCACCGATTACTAGAAGTCCACTTGTATCTATTTTAAAATTTTGAAAACAGGGTTTCATCATCACTTTTTAGATGAATAATGCGTGATGCTTATTTTTTAAAAGATGTTTGAAAATAGGAAGTTTTTAAGTGATTTGAGATGAAAATTTTGACTTGATAAAAACATTTTTTAAGAGAACTTGAGTTGAAATAAAAGTTATGACCATACCATTTTAAGTTGCCTACGTATCTCATATGGCGAGAATCAGCTCATTCATAATTCAGACAAGTTTTAAAAATTGTATGATTGAAATGTTTTTTAAAAGTGTCCATTTAAAGGATGTGATGACCACACTTAAGTTTTCCTAAGTTGTCTACATATCCCATTTGATAGGAATCAGATCAGTCGTAGTTCGTGCAAGTTTTGAAAGATGTATGATTGAAATGTTTTTTAAAAATGTCTATTTGAAGTGCTTTTTGGAATCAACTTGAAAAAGTTATCAAAAGTTTTGAAAGCAACTCAAGAGAATTTTAGAATGTTCTTGAAACAATTCAAAAGAGTTTGGAAATATTTTTTGAATACTTCAAGAGAGTTTTGGAATGTTTTTGAAAGGTTAATTTGAAGATTTCTTAAAATGGAACTTGGATTGGAAAAACTCTATGACCTTGTCTTTGGAAAGTTTTTGAAGATCATTTTTTAAAATAGTTTTGAATACCTTATGAAAGGTATATTGAATATCTCATCATCTTTGAGAGACTAGTCCTTGGAAAACTAAACTTCTTTAAGGTCATGAAGTTTGGAAGACACTTTTCATAAAGGCTAGAAAATTCCTTAAGGGTTTTTGAAAGTTTTGGGTTTTAGAGAACCCTAGTTGGATGTCTCACTTTTCTTTGAACAAGCTTAACCATGAAAAAACCTATGGTTAATTAAAGAGTGTGACTCTTTGAAAATCATTTTTGAAAAAAAATTTCAAAAACATTTAAGGCATCGAAACCCTAATATGGACCTTTGTTGCGCCCCGGTTTTTAGGGTGTCCAAGGTCCTTTCGGCTCGGAGACCCTAAAGCACGGAACTCTGTCACTAGAACTCGTCCTCCTAAAGGGATAAGTGCGACTAGGTTTGAAAGTTGATTTGACTAAGGGCTTTTTAGAAAAATAGGAGTCGCCACCTAACTTGAATAAGGTGAGTTAGGGCACCTAAAACTAAGCGTTAATCTGAAGGTTAAGCTTAGAGTTTTTGAAAAGGTTTTTTTTTTTTTTAAAAAACTTCCTCAAGAGAGGGTTTTTAAGAAAATAGGTTGTTTGGCAACATTTTGAAATGTTTAAGCCCTTTTTGAAAATAACTCTATTTTGGTCTTTCGAAAACAAAAATCTAAGGTTTGGGGGTTGGTTACGTGTAGGGAAGATATCCTAAGATCATCATCCTACCCTGCCCTTTCGATACCTACATGTCTAATCACCCTTTGTTCTCTCACTAGAATAACTGGTTACCATTGTCCACTTAATATTCAATTAAGAATTTTGAAAACGGGGTCTAGTCATCACTTTTCGGATGAATGATGCATGATGCAAGTTTCTTGAAAACGTTTGAAAATAATAAGGGTTTTGAAAGAGTTTGAAATAGAATCTTGAAATTGATTGGAATTTTTGAAAAAGGGATTGGAGTTGAAATAAAAGTTATGACCGCACCATTTTAGGTTGCCTACGTATCTCATTTGGCGAGAATCAGGTCATTCGTAGTTCGGGCAAGAGCCTAATGGAAAATAGGCGCATTAGGGCCTTTGGAAGGTTTAAAGACACATTGAGGTCTTTGAAAAAGTTTAAGACACTTTGAAGTCTTTGGAAGTTGAAGATTTTTTGAGGTCTTGGAAATTTTGAGTTGAAATTGAATGGTGGAGTGTTTCTCGAAAATGTTTTTTAATCAATTTGAGGGAGTTTTGGAAAAATGCTTTGGCATGTCTCAAGAGAACTCGAAGGTGTTTTTGAAGTCTTATTTTAAAAATCTTGGCGGCATGTTTTGATGAATTAATTTTTGAAAATAGTTTTTGGAAAGGGCTAAGGATTTGGAATCCTAATATGGACAACCTTGGAAGTTGTTCTTGATTTATCACTTCTCCTTGGAATTCCTAATCATTAGGGGGCTAGGAACACCTTAGGTTTGTGACTCTTTGAAAACATTTTTGGAAAGGTCTTGAAGAGGGAATGTAAAATCATTTGAAGAGTTTATGGAGTTGGGTTATTGAAGTCATGGGGTAGGAGGTTTTGGAGGAATAGGTTATGAGGATAATTTGAAAGTTTGAATGATCATTTAAAAAGGGTTCAAGAGTTAGAACCTTGAAGTGTACTAACCTAAGTTGAGTTTGCCTAGGGTTAGGGGTAACCTAAAGTTAACTAACTAGGGTTAGGTCAACCTAGGGTCAAGTTAATCTAGGGTTGATCAACTAGGGTCAAGTTAACCTAGGGTTGGACAACTAGGGTCAAGTTAACCTAAGGTTAGGTAACTAGGGTCAAGTTAACCTAGGGTTATGTAAACTAGGGTCAAGTTAACCTAGGGTTGAATTGGAAGATGGTTTTGAAGTGTGGTTTGGTGTATTTTTGGAAAGAGTTTTGAAAAACACAACATGTTATGCAATGGATTTTAGTTGGCAATATTTTTAAAGATCATTTCCATGAAATTTTTTACTCTAGTCAAGAGTAGGGTTTGTATGGTTGGTGATTGGAGACCATTCCAAGGAAGGTTTCCTCATGGCCATTATAACTACTATCTTGACAAGAATACAAGGGGTCAAAGATCAACATGATGATGGTAATTTTTAGAACATCATTTTTTTATGTAAAGATGGGGAGAATACATTTTTGAAATCATCTTTGGGGAAGGATTTTGAAAACCATTTTTCAATGCAACCATTCCATCAAGAGAGGGTTCATATGGCCAATAAAAAGGGAGACCACTCAAGAGAGAGTTCCATGGGGTCATTCCAACCCCTAAACTTGAGAGAATGGAAACCATAAAAATCAAAAAATTCGAACATCATTTTTTAGCCGATCATAAGGAGAAAAGGGGACCATTCTAACAATTTAGGAGTCCTATGGCCAATATAAAGGGAGACCACCCAAGAGAGGGTTCCATGGGGCCATTTTAACCACTAAATTTGAGAGAATAGAAACCTTGAAAATTAGGGAGTTTGAAAGCAACCTTGGTGCGAGTTGAAATGTAATGAGGCAAAAGTGTGAGTTAGGGGGTAGTGAGGGATTTTTCTAATGCATGACTCTTAAGGTCTCACCCTAAACTTCAAAGGGCCAACTCTTGGAAAAATTTTTGAAGGACATATAAAACTTGAAAATGTCATAAAATTAAGAGCAATGCAAGCATTGTGGAATATGGCAATAAACATAAAATGAAGCCAAGCATACAAGACATGATCAAAATAATAATATGCAAGGGGCCATGATTCACATACAAGGCTTTTAGACTTCACCATACAAACAAGGGACTCTTAGGCCATACCATCTTAAAGTAGGCTAGTGAGAGGTCCCCCTACGCAGTAGCTCTCACTTGTTTTCCTCTAGGCATGATCTAGGAGCCCTCTTGGCTCAAGCATGCAAGAAAGGGGGGTTGAAGATGGGGATTAAAATAGAGAATAGCCTAAGTAGGCTAGGAGGGAGAAGAGAAGAGAGGGGGAGAGCACAAATGTAAAAGGGATACCACCTTTTACCTTCAACACTCTTGTAGTCTTCAATGGATGTCTTGGTTGGAGCTTGAGTGGCTTCAAGAAGGATTGAAGGGCTTGAATGGAGTGTATAAGTGTATATGAGGCTTTGTATATGGAATGTATAGGCTTAGGAGGGGAAGAATTTAGCCTAAGTGTTGGAGGGGAGGAATATATGTAGAGATTCGAGTTTTTGGAGTGATTTCAGCAGAGTTTCGTATCAATTTCGGACCTGGAATATGCAAGGGGGGAGGCCTCTATTTATAGGCAATCTGGAACAGACCATGCGCATGGCTAAAATTTGGCCGTGCGCATGTAAGACATGCGCAGGTACTGTTCCATTGCCAGAATAACACGTGGCACCCTATGTACTGATTAAATCTCGACTGTTGATCGAAAGTCGGTCGGTCTGAACAAAATTTGAGGGCATGTAGCATACGCTCCATCACCAGGAAGAATCGCCCAAACTTTGCCTCGATAATTGGGCCAACCGGGAAGGTTCCAAGGGAATCGGTCGCACTTGGGATGTTCTCCTAGTGCATCCGATGAACTTTCATGTTTTTGAAGAGTTTAAATTATGTTCAGAAGCGTGGGATATCGTCTTGGGAAGCATGCCAAAAAGGACACTTTTGTGGAGCGTCTGTGATACGTTCCGTGGGTGTTTGAAAGTGGTTGTTTTCGTTTGATGTGATCGAGGCCTTCGAGAAGCGATCTATTCGATCGGACCGTTCCGATGGAAAGTACTCTGGAAATACTTTCTAGAATTCCTAAATTTACACATTTCTCAAGTCGTTTGATAGTGCGTTTTGATTAGGGAATCGAAGAGAAAGTCAACCTTGGCGGAGCATCTGCGAGACGCTCCAGGGGTTGCTGAAAGTCATGGTTTGCACACCGTATGATGGAGGGCTTCCGGGGGAGATCTATTCGATCGAACCGTATCGATGGGAAGATCTATGGACGAGCTTTCGAGAATTTCCTGATTTACGCATTTCTCAAGTCGGTTGACGGTGCATTATAACCAGGTAATCAGGGGAAAAGACAATTTAGGCGAAGCGTCTGTGTGAGCTTAGTGTCGTAGGGTGTTCCTTGGGTTAAACAAAGGCGTGTGGTGAAACCCTTTGCTCAAAGTCCCAAGGCTGGTGCTGTTTCGGGGCGTTTTTGGGCTTCCACGGGCAAAACGGTCATTTTGACCGAAGTTGGCTGGAAATGGTCAGGAATGATCTGGTATATTGTGTTAGGTGTGTAGGGCTATTCAGGGATGGTTTTGAGAGAGTCCGTTGCCGTTCAGCGGGGTTTGTGCCATGCTGAGTTGTTCAGGGGCAAAATGGTCATTTTAACTAGAGTGAGCCAGAATAGGACCGGATTTGGACTGAATGGCGTGCGAGGGATGCCTGATGGTTTAAAAACATTTGGAAGGATGGACTTATCGTTTTCAAGGATTTTGAATTTTCCCAAAACATGCCTGGAGGCCCAAAAGGGTAGGTTTGGTCATTTTTCACTGAGTCAAGCTAGCAGGCGTCGGTATTGACCTAGGTGTTGGTTCCCAAGACCGCTCGGTCTCGAAAAACTACCTGTGTGGTGTTGGTCTCTAAGAACGCCTGGTCTTAGAGAGCTACTTGGAGGGTGGTGTTGGTTCCTGAGAACGCCTGGTCCCAGAAAGCTACCTGGAAGGGTGGTGTTGGTCTCCGGGAACGCCTGGTCCTAGAGAACTATCGAATGACAGACATTCTACGTTGGAGGGCTAGCAAGCGCTAGAAGTGAACCGTCTGAAATTTTAATGAGGTGTTGGTCCTCGAGATCGCCTGATCCCGGAAAGCTACCTGGATGGCGTTGGTTTCCGGGACCGTATGGTCCGGAAAACTGCCTAGAACAATGGTGCTTAAGGCTTCAGCGAATCCTTGTGGGCCCGAGAAGCGACCAGCTGGTTGGATTGGAGATTGAATGGCTCATCTTAAGCCTGCATGTGTTATGATGTTGAAAACCGAATCCAGTCGGGCCGGAGATTGCCGAGCGGGCAAAAATGGGGTGCTTACAACCTTGAAGGTCACACTTAATGTATGACTCTCTTTTGGGAACCTTAACCGTGAGAGGGTTAGGATCACCCTAGGGTTGTGAGTTTTTTAAATCACTTTTGGGAATAGTTTTTTTGAAAATGGTAAGTGTCTAACCATTTTAGGCTAAAATAAGTTCAATAGAGCTTTTAAAAACATTTTGAGAGGGGTGTGGTAACATTTGAAAAGACTTTGGAGTCAATAATTTTTGAAAACTCAAGAGAGTGAGGTGTTTTGAAAATGATTTTGAATTGAGTGATGACTTTTATAGTCTTAAAATTTGAGCCTTGAAGTCTACTAACCTTGGTTGGGTTGACTTAGGGCTAACTAACTTGACTTAGGTAAACTTAGGAATAGACAACTAGATTTAGGTTGGACTAGGGTTAGATGGCCTAAGATTATCTAACTAGGGTTAGGTTAACCTAGGGTTAACTAACTTAGGTTAGGTTAACTTAAAGTTGTACAGATATGGTCAAGTTAACCTAAAGTTGGACAACTAGAGTCAAGTTAACCTAGGGTTTTGAAAGGTGGTTTGGAGAGTAGTTTTGAACCTAATGGTTTTGAAAGGTGGTTTTGAACTAGGGTTTTGAAATGTGGTTTTGGAAAGGTTGGAAAAGTGATTTTATGTATGGAACTTGAAGAGCATTTTGAAAATCATGGTGTTATATAAAAATCTTATCATTCAATGTGAAAAATTTTATCATTTCATGTAAAATTCTTTTCAAGTTGTGATTTTTGAAAACAATTTTATTAAAACCACGCAACAAAATGTAGGTTCATATATATGGTTGGTATTTAGAAACTACTCAAGAGAGGATTTCCATAGGAATATTGCAACCACTAACTTAAGAGTATAAAACTTTGAAAATCAATATTACGTAGGTAGTTTTTGGAAATCATTTTGAATGACACTTGAAAAAATGAACTCTTAAAAACCACTTTTGAAAAGGGTGTTTTAGAAATCCATTTTTTAGGGTGTTGAAAACCACTCTAAAGAACAAGGGTTCATATGGTCAATTTAAGAGAAATCACTCAAGAGAGGATTTCATAAAACCATTCCAACCACAATATTCAAAAAAGAAAAACATTGAGAACCTCCCTTAAGGGAGGGTTGTTTTTGAAAACTTTGAAAATCAATGAAAACCTTTCTTAGAGAGGGGGTTTTGAAAGCCATTATTATGCAACTCAAAAGAGTGAAAAATACAATGATGTAAAATGAGTGTTAGGGTTCTCAGAGGGTTTTCCTAAGGCATAGAAGCTTGAACTTCAAGAAAATCCTAGTTAGAAGCCATTTTTGAAAGTTGTTTGAACATGGTGTACGCACCCTATTTTTTCTCGCTCGGCAATCTTCGGCCCGACCAGACCTACATTCAACTTCACAGGCACATTCAAGCCTAAACTGGCTTTTCAAACTCTAGTCTAGTCACTCAATGGCTTTTCGGGCCCGTTGGGCCCAATTGAAGCTAAATAACTGAATACCTCCTTAGCATCCCCTCGCAATCATGCAACTTTTTAAGACCGAGCGGTATCTACAACCAACGCCACATAGGCAGCTTTCAAGGATCGGGCGGTCTTAGGAACCAATGCCATACAGGCAACTTTCTGAGACCGCGCGATCTCAGAAACCAACGCTACATAGGCAGTTTTCTAAGACTAAGCGGTCTCGGGAACCAATGCCACACAGGTAGCTTTTCGAGACCCGTCAGTCTCTGGAACCAACACCACACAGATAGCTTTTTAAGACCAAATCCAACACCACATCAATCATAAGCAGTTCACTTTTGGTGCCTACTAGCCTGCCAATGTTGAATGTCCACTATTGACACATCTTTCGAGGAAGTATAAAATTTCTTAAAGACGAGAGTCCACGTAGTCAAATTCTAAATCGACACGTTCACAGAGAATATACAAAATTCCTAAGAACGATAAGTCCTTATCGACATGTCTCTAAGAGGATACGAAATCCTCGAGATGGAAAGTACATATCAAATCCAAATCAGTCAACACCAAAGCTTGCCATCCTGTTTCAGTAAAAAATGACCATATCGCCTTTGATGGGCCCTACTCAGCACGCTCTTCGAGAAAGTGTTAAGTTCTTAGAGCCGAAAGACCATATTTCCAAGACTGTCCCTAGACAGTTCGGTATGCTCAAAATGCCATTCAGACCAACTCGAGACCAATTCCGGTGACTCTAAGTCAAAATAACCATTTTGCCAATGGTGGGTCAGTCACTCATTTTCAATCACACCAACTCTGGGTATTAAATCGGTAGCCCTTAGGACATTCCTCCAAGTGTCCCTAAGCTTCAAATGCAATTCTAGCCAACTCCAAGCCGATCATGGTGATCAATACCCAGTCAAAATGACTGTTTTGCTCTTCGTGGGTCGGTCATCTCTTTCAACCATGTCAGATATGGGTATCAAACTAGTAATCCCCGAGGACACTCCTAATAATGTTCCTGACCTTTGAATGCCACTCCAATCAGCTCCGGGACCATTCCGATGGACCCTAGTCAAAATAATCGTTTTGCTCCTGGTAGGCCGGTCATCATTTTCAACCATACCAGCTCTAAGTATCAAACCGGTAACTCCCGGGACACTCCCAAATACCCCGACAGCTTTCTAAATCGAATCGGAGCCACTTGTAGTAGAGTCAGGCCAAAAAATGGCTGGAAGCCACCAGGAGTGGCACCCAAAACTTTACCTTGCAACCCAAGGTTGAGTCAAATTTGCAAAGATCACTTCCATACATGTTTTGCGCCATTCTGTAGAGATCACTTTTAGTGGCAACACCTCTCTATATTTTTTTTCTATAAATGCAGTACACCCCCCCAACATATTCTAGGTCCAGAAAAAGCACAACAAAGCTCAGCCAAACTCTCTGCAGCCCCCAAAAAACTCCATAAACCCTAATCCTTTTAAGGTTTCTAGCGTCCTAAGCCTATACACCTCTAACCCTAGCCTCCAAGCACCATTGAAGGCCAACTTCAGCCCTTTTAAAGCTCTTGAAAGACTCCCAAGTTCACGTCAAACCTCTATTGAAGCTTCAAGAAGGTTTTGAAGACAAGGTAAAGTTCTTATTTACATATTGTAATCCCCCACTCCTTCTCTTCTCTCTCCTAATCCACTTAGATTATTCTCTATTTTAATTCTCATCTTCTACCTCCTCTTCTTACCTGCTTGAAATAAGAGGACCTTGGGTCCACACATAGGGAAAGCCTTGGGGAGGTCACCGATTGAGGACTCCTTGTGATGGTGTGATCTCAAGCGTTCTTGTTTTTATGGTGAGACATTAAATCTTGTATATTCATGACCCTTTGCATTGTTATAATTTTCATGTTCATACATTGGTTACAATTGTTTTACTTTCAAGCTCACAATCTTAGGAGGATTCTAACCTCTTTGTGGTTAGGGTTTCCCTAGGAAAATGACATATTCAAAGTGGCCACCAAGATCCATATTAGGGTTCAAAACCCTAACTTGTTTGCAAACTCACCATCTTAGGGTAATTCTAACCTTTTCATGGTTAGGGTTTCCCTAAGAAAGTGACATATTCAAGTGGTCACCATGGTCCGTATTAGGGCTTCAAGCCCTAATTTGCTTTCAAAATCACAACCCTAAAATGATTCTAGCCTTTTCATAGTTATGGTTGCTTTAGAAAAGTGGTATGTTCAAAGAGGCCTCCAAGGGCCACATTAGGGTTTCAAACCCTAAACATCTCTTTCAAAACCAAGTTGTTTTAAACCTCTTTAAACTTCTCATTCAAATGCTTTTCCAAAAAATTGGTCCAATAGTTGTTTTCTTGAAGCCTAGGTGAAAACCCTAGAAGTCCATGTCTTAGGAAGCCTCGTCTTGAATCCGCGCCCCCCAAACTCCATTCTAGCATTCATTATATTCAAGTTGCATCAAAATAGTTTTCAAAATCCTTGTTGCATGTCTTTCAAATCGCATAACTCTTTTGAATTGTATTTAAAAAGTGTCACATAAAATCATAAGCTTTATTGCACAAAAATCACAAAATATTTCACATGAAATCATAAGATTTTCAAATCCAATCTTACCATTTTCAATTTCAAATCAAATAAAATCTTTTCATTTTGGAAATAAAATCAAAATTTTTCATTTTGAAAATCAAATCAAATCAAATCTTTAATTTTTGGAAACAAAATCAAATATTTCCATTTTAGAAATCAAATCAAATTTTCCATATTTAGAAACAAAATCAAATCTTTGTATCTTGGAAACAAAAACAAATCTTTCCTTTTTGGAAACAAAATCAAATCCTTCCATTTTGGAAATCAAATCAAATCAAATCAAATCTGTCATTTTTGGAAATAAAATCAAATATTTCCTTCTTTAATTTCAAATCATATCTTTCCTTTCTTTACATAAAATCCTAGATTTTTCAAATTTCTTTTTCAAGTGTATGCATAAAATCACCTTCCTAAACCATCTCCAAACCATTAGGGTTAAAACCCTAACCCTAAACTATATTCTAAAGCCACCATCCAAACCCTAGATGGTCTAACCCTAGGTTAACCAAACTCTAGTTGGTTAACCCTCAGTCAACCTAACCCTAATTAACCTCACCCTAGTTGGCCTACCCTAGGTTAACTTAACATTAACCTTAGGTTACCTTAACTCTAGCTTGCCCAACCAAGGTTAGGTGGCTTCAAGACTCAAACTCTAAACCTCTTTTCAAATGATCCTTTCAAAACATGTTTTTTAAAAACCTGTTACTTCTTTGAAATTTCAAAAACTCTAATCCAAAAGTCTTTTCAAAATACTCTTCTACTCCACTCAAAAATGTTTTCAAAAGCTCTCTCGAACTTGTCTCAATCCAAAATAGTTAGACACTTACCCTTTTCCAAAACACTACTTTCAAAAATGATTTCAAAAACTTACAACCCTAAGGTGATCCTAACCCTTGTTTTGGTTTGAGTTTCCTAGGAAAGATGATACATCAAATGAAATCTACATGGTTAATTTTAGGGTTCTTAAACCTTAAACATATTTCAAAAAAAAAAAAAACCTTTTTCAAAACCAACTTTCAAACATCATACTCTTGAAGCAATCATAAGCCTTCCCATAGTTAGGGTTGTTCAAGGTAAACTGACATATGTAAACAAGGGTTCTATAATCCTGAAGTCCAAAACCCTAAGAGAAGCGTCTAGCTCCTTTTCTAAAAATATTTTTCAAAAATCTTAGCCTTGAAGAAGTTTAGTTCCCACATAGCTAACCTCTCAAAGACAATGAAACATCAACGTACCTTTCTAAAGGTACATAAAAACTATTTTCAAAATTCTTTTCAAGACAAGTTCACAAGATCTTTTCCAAATCTAAGTCCTATTTTCAAATCCCTGATCAAGTTTTCAAAAATTTCAAAACTCCCTTGAATTACGTTAAAAAATGTTTCAAAACACTTCGAATCCCATTTCAAAAGCACTTCCAAAAACCTCCAAGTTCTATTTCAAAAACACTCCAATATCCAATTTTAACTCAAAACTCTCTCGAGTTCTTCCCAAATTTCGAGTCAAAAAATCTCTCTAGTTCTCTTTTTTGAAACAAAACCCCAATGAGTCTTCAAAACTTTTCAAAGGCCCCAATGTGCCTATTTTTAATCGAACCCTGAGTCCGAACTACGACTGATCTAATTTTCGCCAAATGAGATGCTTAGGCAGCCTTCATAGGTACGATCATAACTCCTTTTCAAACTCAAATACCCTTTTTCAAAATCCAACCTCAAGTTTCTTTCAAGCTTTCTTCAAATTGCATCATGCATTCATACATCCAAAAAGTGATGACAAACCCTTCTTTAAAACTTTTTCAAGTGGATATAGGTAGACATTTAAGAACCGGAGATTCGAGTGAGTGAACCTAGGGTGAATAGACATGTAGGTGTCGCAAGGGTGGGGTCGGGTGATAATATTAGGATATTTTCCTTACGCGTAACTAACCCTTGGACCATAGATTTCTGTTTCAAATATCAAAACCTTAGTCATTTTTTAAAAGGGTTTTAAACATTTTTAAAGGTTGCTAAACAACCCTATTTTTCCAAAACACCTCTCAAGATGGCATTTTAAAAAATTTAAGTTTAATCTTCGAATTACACTTAGTTTTAGGTGACCTAACATACCTTTAATCATGTTAGGTGGTGACTCCAAATATTTTTTAAAAAAACCCTTAATTAAATTAATTTCAAGATCAAACCCAATCGCACTTGTCCTCTGAAGAGGGTGAGTTCTAACATAAAGAGTATCGGGTTTTGTTTGAGTCAGGACCTAGACTCAGGGCAAAAATCAGGGCAGGACACATGAACTTTAAAGAACACTTAGAAATGGAATAATTGAAGCTTGAAAAGGGTTTTAAATATGAAACAAGAGCAACACATGCAAAACATGAATATAATAACTATAATAATGCAAAGGGGTCATGAATCATACAAGGTTGAAGGTTTCACCACATTGCAATGAGCTCTAAGGGCCATACTATGTTCAAGTAAGCTTGTGAGAGTTCCCTCAATTGGGCACTCTCACAAGATTTCCTCTAAGCATGGCCAAAGAGCTCTCTTGTTCCAAGCATGCAAGAAAGAGAGGTTAAATATTGGGATTAAAATAGAGAAAGCTCAAGTAAGCTTAGAGGGAGAAGAGAAGGAGTGGGGGAGACATAAATGTAAAGAGAGCTTCATTTTTAGCCTCTAAGCACCTTCAATCCACCATTGCTGAGTAGTCTTGAGCTTGAATAGGCTTGAATATGCTTGGAGAGGCTTGAATCTTTGGATGAGTTTAGGTTTTTTAGAATTTTGAGGTTCTGTGTTGAATTAGGCAAAGTTTCTCCATTATTTTCAGTTCTAAATTACACAGGGGAGAGGCTACTATTTATAGGCAAAATTCAAAAAAATTGGCGCATGACAATTTTTACGCCGGCGCATGTAGTACATGTACCTGTCCTCAACCACTAGTTAAGTGACACATCGCACTCCTGTACTATCCTATCTTGGGTTGCAAGTAAAATTTTTGGACGATCTGATCAAAATCTAGGTGCATAAAGTATACGCTCCGCTACTAGAAACTTTTATATTTACTTTGTCTCGACATTCGTGCCAACTGTGAAAGATCTAGAGAAATCAGGCATGGTAGCGATGTTCCTTTATAGTTTCTCTTGAACTTGGTGCCCTCGGGGAGCCTTGGACAATTTCAGATGATATAGATATTGTCTCGGGAAGCAAGCTAAAAATTAAGTTTTTGGGAGTGTCTATGATACGCTCTGTTGGTTTCCCAAAATAGCAGTTTTCAGGCCACATGGTGGGGGCCTTCGAGAAGCGACCTGGAAAGTCATCTGAAAATACTTTTGAAAATTTCTTGATTTATAAATTTCTCAAGTCATTTGATAGTGCATTTTAATTAGGGAATTGAAGAACAAATCAACCCTGGTGGAGCGTCTATAAGATGCTCTAGGGGTTTCTCAAAGTTGCGACTTTCGGGCTATGTGATCGGAGGTTTCGGGGAACGATCTTCCCAATTGAGCCGTATCGATGTAAAGACCTCTGAAAAGATTTTTGAGAATTTCTTAATTTACACATTTCTTAAGTCATTTGACGATGCGTTTTAATAAGGGAATTAGGAAAAAAGCCAACCCTAGCGGAGCGTTTGCATATGCTCCGTGGGGGTTTTATTATCTTTCAAGTTAGAAGACTCATTCGGGATTGGATATGGGTTCTCTTTGGAGCACCCCATTGAAAGTTGATTTGTTTCCCAGAGCCAGTGTGGTATGGAGAGGTGTATGGGTCGCTAGAGGCAAAATAATCATTTTGACTGAGTATCATCAGAATGGGTCTGAAGTCAGTTGGAATGACATATTGAATATGTCAGACTATCGGGGGACAGTCTTGGGAAGGTGGACTTACCGTATTGAGGACTTAATACTTTCTCGTGGACGTGTTAACTTATCCAGAGGTAAAATGGTTATTTTGATCAGGTATCATTAGAATGGATCCGGAGTCAATTTGATTGGCATCTTAAATGTGTCATACTATCAAGGGATAGTCATAGAGGGTGGACTTACCGTCTCAAGGACTTAGTACTTTCTCGAACATGTGCTGAGCTGCCTAGGAGCAACATGGAGGGTGGTCTTACCGTTTTAAGGACTTTGTGCTTTCTTTCAAGACATGCTAAGGTTGGTCATTTTTTACCGTGTCGGGCTAGCAAGCATCAGTGTTGACCTGGGGTTATGAGTGTGTCTGTCACTCCGATGGTTGTGATGAGTTGATTTCTAAAGGTTTTCTTTTTCTTCAAAAAGAGTGCCACTACTAAGAGGCATGTTTGGTCTAGTGACACTGGGTCGTCTAGCGGCATACCCATGATGACCTATTTGTGATTGATTTCTCGCCACTCCGATGGCTTGATAGTTTGTGAGTGCTTCTGCCACTCCGATGGTGGGGTGTTGGTACTGCCGAATGTTAAAGGGTATAACAGACATTCTATACTGGCAGGTTAGTAAGTGCCAGAAGTAAATCATTTTGGAATTTATGAGTGCTTCTAACACTCCAACGGTGTGATTGTTTGTGAGTTTTTCTGTCATTCCAACAACTGGATAGTCTGTGAGTGCTTCTGCCACTCCGATGGTGGGGTGTTAGTTCCAGAGTTCGTCTGATCTCCAGAAGCTACCTAAATTTTCTAGAGGCATTTTGGTTATTTGGCTTCAATTGGGCCCAATGGGCTCGGAAAGTGACCGGGTTGACTTGATTGGAGTTTTGGAAAGTCAGTTTAAGCTTGATAGTATTGTGATGTTTTACTGAAGAATCAGTTTGGACCGGAGATTGTTGAGCGGACAAAAATGAAATGTTTACAGTGGTCACAAAAATAATGGAGTGGCCAACCAAAAATAGTATGCTGGTTTTGGAATAAGTTTTTGTTAGGTTGAACGATTCTTCTTTATGTCAATGAGATATACAAATATGTTTCTTGCACATATTTGACAAAGTTATTGAACCCTGAGAATTATTGAAGACTCTTGATATCTATTATTAAAAAATTAAAGTTATTATATCTTCCTAGTACAATCATAAAAATAGGAATACTTTTGACCCACTCCGTTGGGCGACTCACCTTAATTTGGAAAAAAAATATTCAAACAATAGTATGTTTGATAATTAAGGTATGATGGTGTGGAGCTTTCTAAATTATTTTCCATAAAATAAAAAAACCAAGTTCTGATGCATTAATGATGTTTATTTATTTATTTTGGCTTAAAAGAACAAAAATAATAAGCTAGAAGAAGCACTATCAACTATGATTAAAAAGATAGCTTCCAAACTCCAACAAAATCGTTTGTTGTTGTGCAACTTAGGTATAATGTGCCAAAAATTTTAGTTGTTGATAAAAATCAAGTTCTTATTTTCTTATGTATAACAGTAAAATTATTGAGATAGAATGCTGATATCCCTAATAACAACATGAAATTAGCATTACAAATTTTAATGGATGAAAATGTCACCATGAAGATGATTTTTTATTTTTTATTTTTTTTTTATAGAAGGGATCAATTAGTACATATTATTTGTCCCAAACACCACTCTTCCCGGCGAATCGAACCCCTGACCTTGCAATTCAGGTTAGGGTTATGATCATTGAGTCAAAGGCCCTGGTCCATAAAGATGAATTAGTTTTCTTCTACTCATTTCTCTTTTTGTATTCCGGAAAAAATTTTCAATCTCTCTTTTAAGTTTTGAGCACCAAATGTGAATGGAGTTAATGTGCTAGTAATGGCTAATGGTGATGGAGTTGCAAGGAATAATGAAGACACCATAGGTTGAGGCATTGCCAACTATATTACAATGGTTGTGTATGGTAACATGAACATGTGACATAAACAAAGTTTAAGGTTAAGATACAAGATGGCTTGTAAGTGGCAATGACAAAGATGGCGGTGCATTGTAGGCCTAAATCCTGACTATAAAAGGCCAACATGATAGTGGCCTAAGATTGCCTTGGTGCAGGGGAAGCTTGCACTTTACATGATTCCTGTTATTATTAATTAACAAGAAGGAAAACAAGATTAAAAAGGTGGTTATGAGAAGGTTGTTATCTTAATGTTTTACCATTGAGGTAAGAAAATGTTAAAGGAAGAAAAAGAAAAATCATAGCAACACTACCTTAAGTATGGGTACAAAATACATAACACCTTTAAACTATAAAATACGACAGGCTATTACACAATGACAATAAGTTTAAAACTACTATGTTATCTTCAATACGTAGAACACTTAAAAATTTGTCTTAATTAATTTTGTTTTCCTCTCTCTTTATACTAATAACAAACATCATTATATCATCAATGCTCCATTCCCTCTCTCGCACTACCGTTGCACCCGTCCACAAACTGTAACCATATTTATTACACTACCCATAAACTAAAAATAATTACTCAAATGGGCCAAAAAAACATATTGGATCAACTTTTGAACTTGTAATGATCGTTATCATAGCACTTGCCCCTAACCAACACCATAATTTCTAGCATCAAACACCATTGGGCTAAATTGGAAATGGATAATGGAAAAAAAAAAAAAAACAAGGGAGAAGTGATTAGAAAATGGTTGCGACGACCAATTGAGAGAGGCAAATAGATGTTAATGGTGCTAGATAGTGTTCATGATATGTTCGACTCATGAATTGCACGACTTTCACGTTCTCATTTTTCGTTAATTTATGTAAAGACGGAGTAATCGAAGTAAACTAACTGAGTTAGCCCAGTTGGCCTAAGCCCTTCTCCTCCTTCGGGCAGTCAAGGGATCAACACTTGCCATTAGCAACAATACTTAATTCTTGACCTAGACCAAGTGTGCAAAAATTCTACCTGAATTTTTCAGTTGAGGAGGAGTGTAAAGTAAGAGTGTTACTGCTTGTGCAATGTCGGTACTCCCTGAGTTTGAGTTTGGGTGGGTCCTGCCTTGGACAAGTTCTCCTATATCATAAATTTTTTTTTCTTTGAAGGGTGTCCTATTTTTGGTCATAACTAAGGGTGTGCTAACCGTTGTATGGTGAGTCTAGCGATAGAGTTTCCGGCGGCCTTGATATATGTCTCGGATTTAACTTTCCGTAACCATGCAATGGGAAGGCATTCAACATGCACCTTACCTTGGCTCTGTGCGTAGTGTAGACCATGCCTTCGCCTAAATTTTTTGTAAAAAAAAAAAAAAGAACTAAGGGTGTACTAACTATAGGGGGTGCCATTGATTAACTTGCTTTCATGTTAAACACGAGATCTCAAGTTCGATCTCTGCTCACACTTTCTTGTGACCAGTCAGTTTTCATGTAAATGCATAAAAATTACATAGTTCATGTAAATTGTAATTCTGCATAAACTCAAGAGAGTAGTTATTGGAAAGTTTGGAGATCTTGTTGAGAAAAAAAAAAAAAAAAGAAGCCTATGCAGGGTGTACTTGTCAAATAAAATTATTAAGGGTATGACTTAAAAATGGACAAACAAGGTATGACATGTAGCACTAGCACCATTTTATGGTATTGCGTAGCATACAGCATATGACATGTAGCACACGGTCAATCGTCAATAAGCACTATAAAAGTCTACCAAGCAATTAAAGTAATCACCCGATAATTCTACCAAACAAACGCCTCATCAAACAACACATGTACCCACACTTACATACAATCCGTGACCAAAGTTACATTGCAATGCTCCCCTGATCTCGTCGTTGTCTTTCGCCTCTCTCTCTCTGTTCTTCAAAGCCCAAACTCGATTCGATCCGATCTCTCACCTCTGCAATTAGCGACGACATTAAAGAAGAAAGGACTTCAAGGAATGGAGTTTCGACGGCTTGATTTGGGATCTCTGAGTTGAAATGCAGTCAAATTCACCACCATTTGCGTTGAGTCCATTCGCATTCAATGGCGATTTGAGCGACGGGGGTTTCGAGGGAACTAGGGTTTTGTTCTTCGCTTCGTTGCTGTTCTCCCAAGGGGGCGGCATGGATTTATCCAAGGTCGGGGAGAAGATTCTCAGCTCTGTTCGCTCCGCGAAGTCTCTCGGCCTTCTACCCTCCACCTCTGATCGTCCCGAGGTAATTATCCACCCGGAGGCTCGATATGTTTCATTTTACGAACACTAGTATGTGATTTTGTATTTTCTGTACAGGTTCCTTCAGTAATGTACCTCGTTAGGGACCAAATTGAGTTAATGAACTTACAGGAAGTGTTGAATTTTGATCAATTTTGAGTCGATCAGTGTTTACTTGGGCTGGGCATGTATAATATGCGTATGGATTAGCATTGTATACTAGTTAATAGACTAACTTGAGCTGGTGAACTTAGAGGGAGTTATGCATTTGATTAAAATTCTTGACTATTACTGGTGTGGGTTTGACTGAATTTTATTCATTGAATTGGAAATTAACTTTTTTTAGCTACACAAAATTGATATCTAAGATTAGATTTTTTTTCGAATTTTGACAAAGTTCTGTTTGGAGTGGTGTGCTTAGTAAAAGTATCTGCCAACTCGTATGCTGTTGTTGCTTTCCTGCAAAGGACGAGTATTATCTGTATCAGTGTCTCATGAAGGTTTTTTTTAAAAGAATTTCTGGAATTAATTTTCTTACTTAGCACAAGTTGGATTATAACTTAATTGAACATGCGAAGTTGAGGGAGCAACTGGTATATAAATGAAACAGTCGTAAATGGAAAGAGTTGTATAATCCATTGAAAATAATATATTTATAGGTTGACAAGACAGTGACATTACTTAGATTAAAGGTTTTATTTTATTTTCTTTTTCGTTGGTTATGTGGTTGGGGGGAGGGGACGGAAAGGGTTTTGTTTCAAAATATTATTCATTGTTCTTGAATCATTACCGAGGCAAACTTAGAAAATAAGACCTTTGAATAGTAAAATTTCAATTTTAGGGCACCACAATAATAAAAGAAAGGGTAAGTAAATTACACGGACCTTTTTGACGTTTGATCTTATTATGTCACCACTTCATGTTTCAACAAAATTAAACTTACCTCCCCTATCAAAATTGGACGGAAGACAACCCTAGTGGAAGTAATGAATTTACCATGTGGTCCTGATTAAAAGATTTTTCACCTAACAAATTTCTAAATTACTAATTCACTCATCGAGTCAACTAGTGATTTTTTACCAATTGCACTACTGTCACCTCCATGAATGACGTCAACCGTGAAACCATTGCCACCCACACTTCACCAACTTGTGCTACCCAAGACCTCCACCACCCAAGGTTACAACTCTCTCTCTCTCTCTCTCTCTCCATCAAACCCAACCATCCAATATGGCACTGAAGTCATCGCCAACCATAGCTGAAACAAAATTTCCAAACAAATCCTTGCCACCAATTTCTTTCAAGAAACCACAATGGAATTATAGCTAAGGATTACATCTACTTCAACCCACGCCACCTTAAATGCCATGAAGCATCCACATTTCCTGGAACTATGTCCATCACCATAGTCATGGAGTTGACATTCTGTCTTCTCTTACTAAAATTTTGCTTTCTTTTGTTTAGAATTGTGCAACTCTCTTCTTTCTTCAGAATTTGTAATTTAAGGGTGATGTAGTTATAGAGAAACTTGACTAAAATATTTGTGCAATGTGATATTTTTGTTTGCAATTTTAATTTGGACGTTGCGGTTCTTCAATTTCTAGAAAGAAGTATGGGCTTCTTACAAAATTTTGTACAAATTTCGCAACGCATGTGTAACAACCCAAAGTAGTGTTTCTAGAATTAGCCAATAATATAGTAGAATAGTTAATTGGTTCATCTTCTTCCTTGTCTCATATTCTCTCTATTTTCTATCTCCACCATATCATTAGGTCAACTACCGCAGAAGTACACTACCACCGTCATTTTCTCCCTCCTTTTTCTTTATTTATCTCGTTTTATTAATCTTTCTGCTTTCTATTCCTTGTTCTCCTTCTAACCTCTATTACCTCTTTACCCAACTGCCAACACCGCCTTCACCTTGAAACCACCACGCAACTGGTTTTAGACGTGCTGGTGGTGATGTTGTACAACACCAAATAAATATTCTTCTTTCAGTTGTCGTACCAAAACAATGTAAGGCAATGCTAAGCTAAGAATGTAGCTTGTTGGTTATTTATTGTGGCTTAGGGCAATGAATTTCTGGTGTGTAGGAAAACTTCAGAAAACTTGGACTAAGGCTGTTTACTATTAGAATTGTGGTGGGCTTTGATTATGGAAAGCTTCTAGGGTTAGGTTTCCATAAGGTAGAAGAAAAGTTTTTGGGTTTCTAAAAGGAAAAAAGACGAGATTGCCTTGATTTTTAAAAGTAGTGGTTTTCTATATCACTATTTGAGGGCCTAAAGGTGAGTAATTTAGGGTTTTAATGATTAAATTGAAGACCAATAGGGAGGGTAAAAGGTTAGGGACGATTTAAGCTTGGTTTCCCAGGTTTTGGGGTTGAAAAGTTGACTATTATAGATCTTTGCATAGTAACTCGAGAAGAAGAAGAAGAAAAAGATTCTTGGAATTCCACCTAGAACTCCTTAGAAATTACCGCCGAAGAAGCAAACTCTACTAATTCTACCTAGAATTCCATGGGAATAACCACCTAAGGTGAGGCTGCACAAAGAATCACACACTCACAAAAGCTTCACAGAAATTCTTCAAAACTCAACTCTATAGAATAGAAAAATTACATAAATATTTATATGCTGTTGGTTCTCCTAATTTTACTAGAATAATGACTCTAAAATTGATAAACTAGGGAATTTTGACCAAGTAGAATATTCTACACCTAATAACGACTCCATATACGAATAAGGAGAAGAAAGACTCCATATATGTTCCATTAACATTATTTAAACCATAAGACGCAACCCTTGTCCAATAACAGCTTCCAAAACTGCAAAACTACCCTTGACACCTATATCTTTTTGTTGATAAGTAAATGTGCCCTAGACCCCCTATATCTAATAAAAAAAACTCTAAATATGTCCAACAACATTCTAAATTGTAAAATACGTAACTTATAATTGACCCTGTGTGCTCTATGTGATTCCAGATTTGCCCCCGGCATCAACTCCTTTAGGCTTAGGGTCTCAAGTGGAAGAAGGCTACAACTATAGAAAATGGAGAGGGATGGGAGCATGCTCCCTGTGAAATTTCGGATCCCTCTTTTGTTTTCCATGCTTGACATCATGTTTAGGATAGGGTCTTCACAAGTGGACGGAGGCTACCACTCTAGGAAATGAAAAGGGATGGTTTTTCGTAATTATAAAAGTGATTGGTTGATGGAAATGCTAAGAAGTTATTTTCTTCTACCAATTTAGTAGAGTAAATGATTGTTGGATTGGGAGTTTAAAGTTTATTGATCAAAATGATGGGAAATGGTGTAAGGTTTTGGAATGAGGGTTTTTGGGATGGGAAAGTAAATAAAACAGATGCTGTTTAGGATTTTGATGATAAAATTTGGTCAGAGATAATAAATAGAATTGGAGGAAGAAGATGGAGAATTTTCTTCGAATTCAACCTAGAGTTCGTTGACCTTGGCGCCAAAGGTTAGGTTGCATCACAAGTGTAAAAATTGTCAAAACCTTCTCTTATATTTTGAAGAATATATTGAGTGTAGTTTTCCAAATATGATGCTTTGGAAACTTTTATTATTAAAGTTATTCTAGACTAACTAAAGATTACTCTAGGACCCAGGCCAGTTAAATAACTTGAACTTGGATAAGGCTCATAAACCATAAGTACGACCCATGTCCAGAAAGTATTGAAATTACCAAAACATGTTAATCATAGATAAAAATGACTGACACCATACTTACCTAACATAGATATTTAGGAAATCTCAAATTATTCAAGACATAGGTAGCGTTTGGTAATGCTTTTGGTTTTTAGTTTTTAGTTTATTTTTTTATGAGTAAATTTTATAGCATAAAACACCTTCAAAAGGGGATAACCCTACACAAAAGCTTCATGTGCGGTCAACCTTAACCTATATATCTACAGACGTATACAAGTTTCCCAAAAAATTCACAATAAATATTAAGGAAGTACCCTATTATTGATAAGTACATAGTTTCATTATGAGCATCAGAGAGGGCACTACCCACCTATACTTTGGAAACAAATACAGCAAACACATAAAAATCTAAACATAGTATGATGCTCTAGGAATGTTCATAGAAGTATCTATGGTGTCCCTAATGGTGGAACTACCTGATTATCCTTCTTTTGTACCACAAGATCTCTTAAGTGGGTTCATCAGTTATGGGCTTTAAAATTCTTCTCTTTGTTTAGACTTCTACATGTCGAATGAGAATCTTGAAATGGTATGGGTTTCAACACTGTTTTCAGAATAAGGTTAAAATAAACTATCAAGATTAAGTGACCAGCCAATTGACTTGACAAATAGGAGATCATGAATTCACGTTTATTGAGCTAGGTTTCTAATGAGGAGTTTGATGACTTTGCTTCCAAATGTGCAACTTCCCTCGTATCTGCTCCCATCTTTGCTGTTTCAGGGGAAAAATTGAAGATTTATACTTTGTATTTAGCTGCTTGACTTGTATAGTTGTCATTACTGTTTACTGTAATTTGACAAATTTAATTCCGATTATCTTTCTTGTAGGTTCCTGCACGAGCTGTGGCAGCAGCAGCTGTTGCTCGTGCGCTTGCGGGACTACCTCCACATCAGAGGTATAGTCTTCCATCAAGCTCTGAAGAGTTGAGTTCAATATATGGAAGCAGGCCCCATGGTGAAGTAGTGGAGGAGCTTGAGGAAGAATTTTACGAAGAGGTTTTCCGTGCTTATGATTTCTCAATTTGGTTTCATCATGGTGGCATGCTTATGTCCTATACTGTCTTTTGATTTAATTATATTTAGTTCGTTATATAGGTAATTGATTCACATGACCAATAAATTTTTAGTTATTGCAACAAGTGCTAATGTTTTCTTTACCCGAAGGTGCCAACTGTCTTACTTGGTAAAGCCTCTTGATAGTGAGGAGAGGGGATAGCCCAAGTGATAGTGGTGCTCCCACCGATGATTGAGGTCATGGTGTTGGAGAGCTTGATAAACATTGTTGGGGCCCTTACTTAATAACTTAAGCTTTTAGGTCAAGTGGTGACTTAACATGGCATCAGAGCTATGGTCGGGAAGGGTTCAAGTCTCTCTGTTGGCATTTGTTCCCCAATTGCATTTTTTTCTCACTTATCTGTATGTTGTTTCTTCATGTACAAGGTGGGGTTGCACAGGAGGGAAGGTGTTGGAGAGCTTGATAAACATTGTTGGGGCCCTTACTTAACAGCTTAAGCTTTTAGGTCAAGTGGTGACTTAACAATGGGTTTGACTTGCCCTCCTCTTCCCCAAGGCTTTAGCTTTTCCACTGTACCAAAAAAGTCTGTTGGTAGTGATGTCTCGGCTCTAGTTGCAATGCCTAAATTTTCTCCTCCTTCATCTTTATTTATTTTAAGCCTATACAACTACAAAGTCAGATCTGTTTCAAGGTTTTTCAAACCCTAGAACTCCTATTTCATGATCCCAATCCATTTCCCCCCACAGTGGCTCAACCCTAGTGCCTAAAAGAGCACATAACTGTTGATGGGTACTGTTCACTACCTCAGAACTGTCCCAAAATTCTCTTTCGTCTTTCCCCAAACTCTTAAAATCTTACCCCTTTGCAATTGATTTTGAAACCTTAAAATCCCCATATTTTACCACCTTTCTGGCCTCCATAAACCAATTAAAATCAGCCTGAAACTAGGGCCTCTTGCTGCTGTGTGTTATTATTTTGGGCTCACTACTTGTAGGAGAGTGTACCCTGCATTCGGTCTACATCCAGTATCCTCATAATTGTTTAACTATATTAAGTTCTTAACATTTTGCAAAGCTCATAGAATCAAATTAGACTTCTTAGGAGGGAAGCAACATTAATTTACTTTGTGCACAAAAAATAGATTCAATGAGTTCTCATGAATATTCCCAAGAGGTTACTCTTAGGATATGTGGACATTAGCCTCATTGGCGGTGGTAACCTTTGTAAATAAAATTTCTATAAATTTTTTTAACCTCTAATCTTTTGTGATCTTGTTTTTGTTCAGCCAGGTTAAGAACTAAAGTTTTTAAGCTTCCATGATTTGCGTGACATATGATTTTTGTTTATGGATGGATATTCTTTTACGTAAATGTAAGTTAATAGAGAATCACTGGTTTTGTGGAGAATGTTTCGTTCAATGATGCATGATTTTCAACTGGTGCATTAGAAGATGCAGGTGTGAGGCAAGTGCCTGAGATATAGAGTCGAGTTAATTCATCCCTGATAGGCCTCCAGTTTCTCTCCTCAACCCCCTCTCGAAAGAGGAGGAAAAAATATAAAGTTGCACTATCTGTTATATGCTTAAAGAGCGCTCTAGTTCACAGTTGTTTCTGTTTGGCAATAAATTTTTTTGGGAACTCTTGGGATTCTTTGAGAAGGTGGAATGTTGTTGGGAAATTTTATATGTCTAGGGATGCCAAGCGTTTTCCTTTGCAAGGCTGCAGTAGAAGGTCTAACTAATCGTAAATCTTTTCAAAATGGTAGACAATTTGATGAATTTGAATAATTAGTACTTGTGAGTTGGATAGTTTCTGTCTAAAGAGTTTCAGCTGCTCTGCCAAATTCTGAGGAGTTGAAATATGCTTGAGGAATCAGCTACGTTCCAGACTTGATGCTCTAGCTAGGCTTTGGTTGGAAGCTGTCTATCTATGAAGCACCAACAAGGATAGGAGTGCGTGGTCTTCTTGTCTGTGTCAGACACAGACACAAGTTGGGCCTGCAAGCATCTTTGTCGTAATGTACAATTTTGTTTTTTCTGCTGGACATGCTTTGAACACGTGTGTCCACCTTCAGGACACGGATGAGAAATGGCAGCAGTAGCAAAAGATGAAGAAGTGGCAAAGCAGTGGCAATTGTCTCTGCATGCGATCAGGGGCGGAGGCAGCATGTGCCCAGAGGGCGCAGCTGTCCCCCCTCAGATTTTTGAAATTTTACTTTTACCCACACTTTTCTTAATTCTTTTCAATTTGGCTCCTAAAAATAAAGAAATGCCCCCTCTCAAATTTTCAAAAATTTCATTTTTCTACAGTTTGGAGAAATAGTTTCAATTTGCCCCCTCTAAAACTTTATAAATGCCCTCAAATTTTCAAACATTCTATTTTTACCTATAATTTTAGAAATATTTTTTAAAATTTTTCCTCTAAAACTTTATAAATGCCCCCTAAATAGTTATTTTGTCTTAAATTCATATATATGTAAATAAGTGTATTTACATTATACATATGTATGGAAATCAAGTATTCTATTGTTGATTACAATAAAAAAAAATATATTCTTGGTTATGATTAATAGTTGCCCCCTTTGAATTGGTTTTCTGGCTCCGCCACTGTATGCGATCTGCTCTGCACTTCTTCTCTTTTCCTCTTTATTTGGTTGACATAATCAGCTTCTCAAATGGGCAGTCTTGGGGGCTTTTATAATGTATTTCCAATGAGCCAAATCAATATTCGTGGGTTAATATGTGGACATCTTCAAACAGCAAGCCCATACATAAGCTTGTGCATTCGTTCATATAAATAGCCAGTCCATTCATAAAGTTGTACATTCATTCATTCATTCAAACAGCAAGCCCATTCATTCTATCAATGTATAGAAAAAATAAAATAAAAGCATGTCCAAGAAAAAAAAGGAGCACAAAAAATAAAACTCATTCTCTCTCATTATTTTTTTATATAATATTATAAGTGGAAATGACAAATTAAATATATGAAAAATATATTTGTGCCGTGTCCCCGAAGTGTCTTGTCCTGTAATTTTTTAAAATTGCTGTGTCGGTGTATCGCATGTCATGTTCATATTGTGCGTCCATGTCCATGCTTCTTAGATGCTTATAGTTTTCTTTGTATTTTGTTTTCTGTGCTCAATCTACTTAAAATTTCTTCACATTATTTCTGCTTCATTCTGAACTTGAGCATGCATCTATGATTGTATTGTCAGTTTACAATTCTGATTTATATCACTAAAGGCTGGTGGAATTTTATTGTGTATAGGAGTTTGATCCGGTAAGACATGCTCTAGAGCATCTCCCCTCTGAAGAAGATGACTTAGCATATTTTGAGGAAAAGGTAGTATTCCAATTGTCTTTTTATTGCATATTCTCCATTCTGAATAACTATTTTGAATTTACCTCTTTTTTGGTGTGCATGATACTCTCTCTCTCTCTCTCTCTTTCTCAATGGGGCGTTTAGATGTCCCATGTAAATCGGAGGCCTTTATGCTTCATACAGGATTTGAAACACCATTCTCTCTGACTCCCTCTCTCTCTCTCTCTCACTGTGTGTATTTACTCACCTCATCGTATTTCCATGCCTATTTATGCAGTTATTTGCCCGATCTGTTGTCAGTTAATTTTATAAACATTACCATCATTTTAGAAAAGACCTGCCAAATCCTTCTGATTATTCAAAGGGGTTTGTCATTGCAATGTTTTACTAGATGATTTTTCTTTTTTCATGGTGATTATGTTGATGCCTGTATTAAACTGCCAGCTTGTTAATTAAATGTTATGCATCAAACGGTATGTGTTACTCAATTTTCTTATAAGTCCAATCACACACCATACTAAAATCTTTAATCATGTATTGTGTACTGAGGAAATACGTGCAGTGAGGAATGCATAATGCCGATTTAATACTCAATGGATAAAGAAATGCACAGACAGTAGTTTGCTTGGTGCTATATAATGCTTACAGTTGCACTGATTCAATGCATTTTTCTTATTCTTTTCCATTATGGCTATGGTCATGAAGTGCATCGTGCAAAATACAGATGCTAATTTGCCTAGGTTTGCATCAATCTGATTTTGGTTGGCATGCAGGATCACCTAAGGTGGACTGATTGTTTATTGAGCCAATGATTCATAAGGCATGTTTTGTGGCACTAGTTTTGCTGGTACTTATGTTGTGCTTGTAGTTATGATTTGTACGATCTATGCACTTTGGCTAATTTAGATGCCATATATAGTATCCATGGTGAAATGTAGTTTGAAGAGTGGATTGCATTCTGGGTTCATTGGATAATTGAAGGATGTGCTTTTCCAATTTTTGAGATTGAGTAGTTTATCGCATTATTTACAGATCAATCTGTTTTCCACTCTCTTATAGGCCGCTCTTAGATTAGCACAACTGGATAGGATAGCAGAACGTTTATCCCGCCATGTTATGGAGCATCATGAGGAAATGGGTAAGTTTCTTGTCAAAGTTCACCCACCTTTATTCGTTTTCTCTCTAAAATACTTATCTTTTTACTTAAAATTTTTCCATATTTCATTAAGTCATTAGTTTTATCATGTGTTATGGATGTAGTGCAAAATTTTGAATTATGTCTAACTTTCTTCATAAGTTTTATTTTATGTTTCCTATGTGTTTAAAAACCTTCAGTACTGTTTTCTCATGAGGAATATATATCTATATGTTTGTATATTTTCTTATAAGTTAAAGATATTATTAAGAATGCCAAAGGGGTACCGCCCAAGTACAAAAACAAGCAAAACTAAAAAGCGTATACCATATATACATCCACAATTACTTACAAGACTACAAATTCCAAAATTTGCCCAGTGAGGGCTTAAACCATCCCGAGGACCAACTATGCAAAAGGCACCAAAACCATGCCTTTTCCCTCGTACTCATTCGCACCCCCCTCCAAGAGAGTATAAGATCCTCACACTGAGGAAACACCCACTGCCAAACAAAGACAAGGATAAACTCCTCAGCTTACATGTCTTAAGCCACCCTGCTATGAATGAGCAAACAATTAACTGACTCCCCTTCTTGTTTACACATACAATGTCAGTTGGCCTGAATCTGCCTCGTCTTTTGAGCAAATTGTCATTGTGATGCATGGTTACATACTCACATGTGTGGTCATTGTGTGAGGAATGTTAATGCAGCTGAACCACCTGTTTGGATTTAGAGCTTGCCACATTGGCTGTGCTTGTGGACTTGCAACGAAGATGAAAATGGGCCATTTAGGAAGTCTGTCCGCCCTGGCTATTATAGAATTCCCTTGTATATGAGTTTGCGGGTGGTCAAGAATAAAGGCCATGTATATTGTTCATGGTGTGGTAGTGGGTGCATTCTTATATAATAACAGAACGCTGTTCTTGTAGTTTGTACCAGCTGTTGTTTTAGTGAAGTGCAACTACTGAGAAAACCTCTGCTATGAGCACTTAATTGTGGGCTTCCTTTGGCCGTTGTTGCTGCAAATTTTGGAGAAAGGAAGGGAGTCTTCCTAAAAGAATATTGACTTCCAGGCGATGTAGCTTAGATTTTGGTTCTATTTTATTTTATTTATTTTGGACAATTAGAACAGTTTATTTTGTTTCCCCATTGTTGTGTAGTTAGAGCCTTATGATGTGCGGCCGCAGGAAAAAGAGGGGGTGGGGGGAGTGTTCCACAACAATTTAAAGTGGTCACGTTCTAGTCGCATGACCATTGAAGCAACATGATGAGATGAGTGGACATATGGTGTCTTGACGCTCGAGCAAGTAGATGCCTAGGTTGGACACTTGAACCTTAGTTTGGAGAACGCTATAAATACCTGTGTCTGAGACATGAGAGGGGTTCCTTCTGGCTTATTTAGAAGTGTGCTCTCTCCCTCCCTCACGGCTTCTTCTTCTTCTTCTTCTCCTCTCAAGTTTTGTTCCTTCTTCTTTAAGAAGCTTCTTGGTAAGGCGTGCTGTGCACTCCTTGTTTAATAGGCTTCTTCTTGTATTAAAGGGTAAGATGTTGCGTTATTCTACTTGTCTTTTTTTTGGCCACTGGACCACCACATATTTGAACCTGTCCTTTCGTCTTCCTCCCTTAATATAAATTGTTTGAGGATCAGAAGCATCAAAACTTTGCTCACCTGAACTCTGTCCTGACCTTACCATTTGTGATTTGACCTTTGGTTAGTTGAGTTCTTAGTCCTCAAAATCCAGACTTCATTGCCCCTTTATTCAGTCCTCATCCAAGTTTCCTTGCCATGTTTTATTGCTTTTGGTGGCTTTTTGGGACTAGCTTAAACTTGTGGTTGAGATGAATTTTGTTAGTAGAATAATCTTTTGCTTTTGACCTTTGCTGGATAGACTTCTGTTGGTATTTTTTCTTGTTAGTTCTGATTATTTCACACAAGGTTCTCCATGGCTTGTGTATTCTTAGTGCTGCATTATCTCTCCTTTCCACTTGGTGGGTAGTCTAGTGTACTATAATCTAGAGAGAAGCTTTCAACTTTAATAGTATCTGACTTGATCTGAATCATGGTCAAGTGGTTGCAGAGACCGAGCAAAAAAGAGGGCTTGGAGGTTGGTGCCGTTGTGTGTGATGTGGTGCATTTGGAAGGAGTGTAATAGGAGAACTTTTGAGGAAGCTGCATTACCAGTCACTAGACTAAAGGCCTTTTTATTGCATGCTTTTCATTTTTGGATTTCTGGGAATTTTTGTAACTCCTCTTTTACTATGTTAGACTTCATCGGAGATCTATTTCTGAGGGGGAGGATTTAGGGGTTTCTTTGCTGTATACGTCTTGTGTACAAGAGGAGGCTTTGCTTTTTGTTTGAATAATATTTTACTTATGAAAAAAAAGAGTATCTGACTTGATCTGAATGCAGAAACATGCCTTAACTCGATGGTGTGTTTTGCAAGAAGTTGCCAATCTGGCATTGCGTCTGTCTCAATTTGTTACTCACATACCTCCTGAGCACCTCTTGGTCAAGAGACTTATAAACAAATATCATAGTTTCATAATTCAAACCATGTAGGGTCTGGCAATCTCTTAATGTTCAGGTGGTTGCATTAATCTCAGTATAGCATCTGGAGCACCAAAGATGTGGTCACAAGTCTATAGGTCTTTCTTCTTGGTTGACAGCTTTTATGTTCCCGCTAAAGTAAAATTTGCAAGGTGTCAACGTTTAAACGGTTGCCTTCATCTCAATGTCATGCGCTAATATGCGCCCACAAATTCCTAGGCATTCCTTCTTGGCAGAGAACAGCTCTTGCTCTCATGTGGAGGTTTAGATAATATGGAAAGTTACTCCCTCTGAGGCTCTTTAGGCTATCTGGAGAGGAAATCTTCCTGCATTATCATAGGTTTTTCCTTTGTGGATGAAGTCAGCTCATAAATCAAAATTGAAGTTTTGTTGGAAGTTTCTCTCTTTGTGACTCTTGGGGCTATTGGGAAGATGCGAAGGACTTTTGCACAAGACAATGAAAGCAATGGATTGTAACTATTAAGGGGATGTTTAGAAAACCAAACATGCAGCTGGGCATAGTTTTACTGGTTTAATGCTGTGGTCTACTAATTAAGTGTGATTAAGAGCTAATTAATCCAGGTTTAGGCTAATTAATCTCCACTTCCAGCTAATTACGCGTAAACCTAATAAATGCCGATTTATCTAATTAATCCTAATTAAACTTAGTAAATCAAAATTAAGTTTTACAAAAGTGTTCCAATATGCAATTAACATTAAATGAAATTATTGAGCTCCTCAATTAAATTAATTGAAAATATCTAAGATATGAAAAATCCAATTTAAACCAACCATGAAAAATCCCTGATCACATATATATATATATACACTAAGGCAAATTCTACTCAAATCAAGCAATCAAGTCATACTCAATTCACAATCTAAGCACAATTAAACACACAAAACACATATTCAAATGCCTAAAATGGAATGCAAAGGTCTAGGGTGTTACATTTTATTGGACTTGTTGAGATTGTTACATGTGCTCGCGTAGACAATAATGATATACAATGATGAAAAATGATGATGTCAAAATTTTTTTGGTTGTAATGGGATGATTTTTCTCGTGGAAATTTAAAGGAGAATATCCCAATGGTGCCCTTTCAATTTCTAACTATGTTGACGATAGACCCAGCATATTTTTTGATTACTCTTCAACTTTGAAAGCACACATATCCTTTCACATTAAAATTTTTGTTCTCAGTTCTCGGTATGAGAATTGCTGAACCTTCTTCGATGTTAGTCAAATACTGGTTAGAAGGTTTGTGATGAATAGAGCAATTTTTGAATAATATACTTGGCAAGTTTGGACCAGAGTTACCATAAAACACTAATACCCTAACGATTTACGTATTTGGAACGCGTTCTGAAATATGATACACTTACCTTCCAAAACTGTAAATCTGGCCATCCAATGGGATCCCAAATTATTTTCCGATTTATGCCCTTAAGTTACCTGCGACGGAAAAAAATACCAAATATAAAGAATGAAAATTTGGGGAGAACGAAGTTTTGGCAGAGCAAACGATGATTTCCATGGAGTAGAGGGTCAGAAAGCAAAGTTCCCACTGATGGTATACTTAGTGTAAGCGAGCTCTAAGATCACATCTTTGGAATAAAATCCAGTTAGAAAAGGAAATCCAATTAGAGATAAGCTGCCCATGAGCATCATGGCATAGGTAAAAGGGAACGAGGAGGCAAGCCCCCCATCTCTGACCGTGAAAGTGGTTTTCCATCAGATGGCTGTTCCTGTAACTCTACTCTCAACTTGGATTATATATGCAAAAAGGTCTGTTCTTGGCCATTCTACGCACATTTGGAAGAACAGTTAGCTGTGGAATTTCCCTCATAGTATACTCAAACAGTGAATGGGTTTCTCCTCTTTTTCCCTACCAATTTAATGCATTTTTTTTTCTTATTTCGAGGACTTAATCTGTAGTGTCCCATTCAGTTTGTGTATTGTAGTGGAAGCAATTGATTAATTTTATAATTTAAATGAAGTTTGCTCTAATTCCATGTTTTGTATCATAGTAGAAGAGAAGAATAGGAGAAATGGAGAAAGAACAAAGAAGAGGCGGAGAACTATTGAGAGAAGTGAGGGGGGAAATTTTTTTTTTGGCTAGTTAGAGTGTTCCGAGTTTTGTGTCCCTTGAGTGCACATTAGTTGTGCCTCTTTTTTTGTTCTTTCCTGAGTTCTTTTGCTTATCCAAAAATATATTCTGTGATAAAGTCTACTTTAATCCCTTATGTTTGGATATGTGTCAATTAATTGTTTTAATGCTATTATAAAGGATGAATCTAAGAGAGCTTTGCTTTTTTCATTTTCTTTTTGGTGTTGTTTTGTCTTTGTTTTTGCGTTTTGGGGGTGGGGGTGGGGGTGTGTGTTTCCCTTCTTCCATTTGAGATGTGAATCTAGTCACATTTTGCAGCCTTTCTTTGCAATATTAATAGTCTTACATTAAAGAAGAGCCTTCGAAATTGTATTAGCTCTAATTGAGGTAACAATACTTGTTTTTGGTCAGTGAAGGGGATGCATTTGGTGAGGGAATTGGAGAAAGACTTGAAGGTGGCAAATGTCATTTGCATGGTAAGCAGGCAATGATTTGCAGATAAATATCTCTACCTGCTGCAACTGGATTTGACGTATAACTGGTTGACCTCATTCAGTTGGTTATTCAACTGAAAATGTTTCAGTTATTTGACTGTGGTTTTATTATTGTTATAATGGTGTCTATTATTTATTACTCAATGCGTTCTGTAATAAAGTTATGGCTTTGATCACTATTGTTCATTTGGTATCTCAGAATGGGAGAAGGCATCTAACTTCATCAAAGAATGAGGTATCAAGGGATCTTATCGTCACAACAAGTTCCAAAAAGAAGCAAGTTCTTTTGGTATACCCTTCTTTCTAGACACTATAACTAAGTTAATTTGATTTTTTTCCCTTTTGATTTGTTTTGTATTTGTGTTTGTGATTGTTCACCATGTGTAGGCTTGTTCTTGAAGGAGATATTGATATTGAGGTCCCTACTTCTTTTGCAAATAACTTGCTAGATGTAATTTACTATTTTCCCATTTTCTCCCTAGGTCTCTAGTTGTTTTGGTGGAAATGGTTTCACGGGAAACTTCCAAATTGACAATTTGTTGTGCTACAGATTAACTAAGGCTAGTTTCATTCATCCTATCCTAACCTTAAATTATCTTTTTGAGGCATCTTCCTACAATTTTTCTATAAGTTTTCCGTGCTCTTATTTTCTGTTGGAACTGCAAAACTGTTGTCCTGCCATAATTGCATGTGATATTATCCTTTGGCTGTGGTTCGGTATTTTCTGACAATTGGTGAACTGCTTGTTAAACAAACATTCAAGACTTCGTATGGACCTCCTGGTACGTATGAGCTAGATGCTTCCTTCCTTCTTGCATCTGAATTTCAGGGGAGATTTTTGTTTCTTTTTCTTCAGTACTATTCTCAAACGACATTTTTTTCCCCATCTTGGTGGAAGTGTTAAAGGCATTGTTTGATTACAGGCAGGAGTGCAGTACATTTCAGGTTATTTTTGTACCCTGAAAGATTAGCCTTGGATGGAAATGCTGCAATGCAAGTACTTTAAGTAATCACAAACTATAAAAGTGTTCATGAATTTTAAAATTCATAGCATTGCAAGCATATGGGATCTGCAGACGAGTCCCTTTAGAATATATAACTTTTAGTACATAAATTTACTTTTAATGCTAATGTTTTTGTGAACCTGCTTTTTCTTTGGTAATTCTTCCAAATGTGATCCTCTCACAACCATTGAATGGAATTGGAGGTTAGTTTTCAATGTTTAGTGTTGCAACTTATGTTCCTCAGATTAGATTGTGCTGAATGCCTGGGAACTGTGTTTAGAGTTGATCACAGGCTTTACATAATTACAGGATAATCTGATAAAATTGTTTTTTATTCGTTGAAACCAATGTTGTGACTAGCAGGACATGCTTCCAATTTTAACTGAGCTTCGTCATGCATTGGACATGCAAGTGGCGCTTGAAATCTATGTTGAGGAAGGAAACTTTTTTAAGGTTGGATATCCGTTTTTGATACTAGATTGTGGAATATTACAATTTAACTCTCCAATTCTTTCCTTAGTTCACATATGTTTATGGTTATGCACATCTCTTCTAATGCTTTTTTGCCAAATACTTAACATATCATGCAGGCATTCCAAGTCCTATCTGAGTATTTGCAGCTTTTAGATAGTTTATCTGAGCTTTCGGTCATACAAGAGATGAGCCGTGGTGTTGAGGTGAGAATTGAGTAACTGCTAGGAAACTTTTTGAATTAAAAAATCATTTCTGTTTCCTTTTCCTATTTTGCAATATGTCTTGCCCGTGGAATTTCTGTTTCCTTTGCCATCTTTTGAGCTTTCCCTTGACAACCATTTAACATGGGACAAACAATCTCCTCTCTTGTTCTTTGTTCATCGTTCATAAGCAACAGTTGTTTATGTTGTGGGTGTCTTTGTGATATCCTTGCAGCTTTGGCTAGGAAAAACTCTTCAAAATCTGGATTCACTTTTACTAGGGGTGTGCCAAGACTTCAAAGAGGAGGGCTATATAACTGTTAGTACATCTGTCTTTTGCTTTGTATTGGACCTTTAATTTCTTTGTACAGTGTAATGCATTAATATACTTAAAGAAGTAATACGCATGAAAGTTGTTGAAGTACTTTCCAAAATGGATATTTCTGCTCATCACGATCTTATTGGTTTCTTTGATTCTTATACTTTATATCTACCTGAAGATGCTTTGTTTTATCATTTTTATATCTTGAGCAAATTGGTCACAATTCTCCATTTCTTCTTTGCTTTTATACTCTGTTAACTAATTGTTAGACATTGTAGTTTTGATTTTGTGCCAGGAAGAATTCATGCTTTAAAATTAGATTCCATTAATTCTCTGATTTTGTCATTTTAGTTAAGATTCTTTTGGTTTTACTTTTGGCTGGAATGATTTCTTGTATATGTCAATATTCTGTACTGGATATCATTGGTCAATAGTCAAAACTGGATAGGATTAGCTCATTGTTACAACTATTTTCATGTATTAGTTATGGACTGGGGATTAATCATTGTGAAAATATTTGATTTGTGTTCTGCTCTCTGTTTATGTTTTTGTGCATGCATTATGTGGCTGTTTTCTGGTCTTTTTACCAATTGTAATAATTTTGGTGATGATTATCTATTTTACTTTTTTTTTTTTTATGTAAATTTGATGTTATCTGGCTCATCATATTTTCATGAACTTATGGCATATGGGAATTTGTATTTTCTGTTTTGTGTTATATATATTTTAAAACGTATTTCACTTTTGAAATGGAATAACTTGAATAATGATTTTCACTTGGGAGACAAATTTAGTGTCCAATAATCATTTGTTGAAATCTGACATTGAAAAATGATGGTATTGATGAAATTCAAAGCAATTAAGCCTTGTCTGAAGTCTGAATTATTCATGGTGGGCTGAAAATGGTGGTATCGACAAAATATTAGTCCCATTCCATTACATTCATTAAATATACTGCACCTCTCCATAAGATTTAAATAGGTCCAATGATTTTCAATGTTTATATATTCATATACAAGTCTTGAATGTTCTGCAGTGTACCTCTTATTATGTCATGTGTAGTATGCCATGTCATATCTTAGATTCCAAGTTCTAACTAGCAAATTGGAAGTTTCCAAATTTTGCCTTTAATGGAAAATTACAAATGCCTTCAAGAGTTGCAACTCATCTTCTACATTGGGGAAGCGTTATAGTTTACATTCTGGCTAAGTTCGCTATTGTTGCATAGTTGTAGCTGGTTCAACTATCTGTTTTTGGTTTTTGTTTTTTGTTTTTTAGAGTTTCAAAACTAAGAGTTTAGGTTTGTGATTACATGTATAGAGCCTGTTTCTGTCATGAACAGTGGTAATTTTGGAGGATAACTTAGCATACTCAGAGTTTTGGCTTATATTCAAAACCTTAACATGAAAGTTTTGAAATATGGTTGTTTTTGAACCAACTTTTTGCTGTGTAATATCTTTCCTGTAACTTCTTTGGCGAGGATTCAATCATATTAGGTCACAGTTTTGAGTTTTTTTTTTGGTCATATAAAATATTGTTGGTGTGCCTTGTGGTCTAGTCAAAGCAAAAGCTCTTGTTTTTCCTTTTTATTGTTTTAGCAGTATTTTGTTACCTCTCATTGAATTGAAGTCAATCAATAATTGTTGCGCATTTGAGGATCATTGTAATTTCTTAGTTTGTGTACTTTAAGGTTGAGATGAGCGTTGGAATGCTTTACAGGTGGTTGATGCTTATGCATTAATCGGGGATGTTTCTGGTCTTGCCGAAAAGATACAAAGCTTCTTTATGCAGGAAGTTCTCTCAGAAACTCATTCCGTCTTGAAGAATATTTTGCAGGAGGTATGCTGCTGCAACTAATATTCTATTATGAATTGAATCATTTACTGAAGCAGCTGGTGATAAACAAACAGAGAAGAAACAAGATACTTATCTATCATTATGTTTATATGTCGGCTTGGACTTCTTTGGGCCAGGTGTGGTTTGTCGGTGTGTTAGATTTCCTTAAGAACAAAGAAAGAGAAGTGTGTCCTGTCCCACATCGGGTAGTTGTCCGACCTTAGTGAGCCAATAAGTCTCCATCACTCCTCCAAGAGTTATGCCTTTTGGAGGTAGTGCATGGGTTTTGACTTCTTTGGCTTTGGTGTTTGTGTGTGTTACAATATCCTTAAGATAAAATATCATTAGTATCATCAAGTTTAATATTTTGATGTCACTACATTAGATGCAAAATTATAAGCTTGAGTAACCTAAAGGAGATAGTCACGAACATTGTTTATTTTGGATTTATGATACCTTATGTACTGCTTTGCATTTGAGAGACACTGCCTTATTTGCAGTTTGGCACTCTTTAACCATGCTCAGAGCATTTTCTATATGCTTTTTAGGCATTAGTATTTGTGCTAGAGAGTGAGAGTAGGTTTTCTATCCCCTTATAATATAAAAATCTGTAAATACCACAAATTGAAAGAAATTAAAAAAATTTGATATGGATAGAAAAGTTAATAAACAGAAAATAAAGACAATGGAAGCATCTATACTTTTATAACTTTCACTTGTCAGAAAAGCTGTGAACTTAAAAAAAGATTTTAATATTTGAAATTTAATTACATTTTCTCTCTATGTATAGTATATATACCATGTGACAATGCCTGAAACAATTAAGAAATCCATCACATGTTCTTTATTGCCTGTTAGGTTTTTAACCTGTACTTAACTGCTTTCTAGCATTGTTTTTTTATTTTTATTTTTTTACTTTTTATTATTATTATTTTGATTTTGATTTTTTTATCTTTGATTGAATCACATCCTCACTGAGATACTAAGTTTTGCAGGACCTGGAAACTTCCAATATGCTAAGTAATAGGTATTACTTTTATGTCTTTGCATACTTTGTTTGGTTTTTGCATAAAACCTATACTGGTTCTTATTTAGTTCTTGAATATCGTCAATTTCCAGTTCCAGACTTACCTACAGTGATCTATGCCATCGGATACCTGAATCCAAGTTTAGGAAATGTTTATTAACGACACTAGCTGCCCTTTTTAAGTTGATGACTTCATATTATGCAATCATGAGTTTTCAGCCAGAGGATAAGGTAAAAACCATCATAGTTGCTGTATCATGGGTAGTTGTGTTAAGTAATCTCTTTATTTGTAGATTGTCATTATCTAGTTTTTGCTATTTTGAGTACAAACGTAAAAAATTTCTCATCCATCATTTGTATATTGTTTACTGTTTGTGCAGGATTGGCTGATTCAACTTGTATTAGACATTTCTTGCTATTACTGGTTCTACAATTTAGTGTAACAAAGCTGTATCATATAAATGGTTTTTGATTTTTACTTTTAAAATCCGATCTATAAAATATGTTTTACAACTTTTGCATGCCAAAATATAACTGGACTTACTATTTTTCTTCAGTTAATTAGGATTGACTCTAACTTTATGCAGAGTGTGTTACCAAGGGAAAATTAGGTTTAAATAGGACATTCTTTAATCTTTATACTTGAATGAAGCAATCATAAATAACTTTTCATTTTTATGTTTTTGTATGCACAAAGAGTAATGATTGCGAATCTAATTTCTTATAAGGTTATAGATTTATAGATTAAGGAATTTGAAACCACAAAATGCAGCAAGATATCTTTGCTTTCTCCAAGAAGTAGCAGTGGAGAAGAAAAAGTAAATCAAGAGGAGGTAGGAAAAGAGCTAATCTTAATCCCGAGATTGCTGATTATTATAGCCCAGCTTGCTGATTGTGTTTCTTATATTGTTAAACTTTTGCCAAATTCTAAATATCGTCATATAACATTATGTTGTTCTGTACTTAATTTTACTATTAAGGAGCTGTTGGACATTATTTTGATGACTTGCTCACATTCTCTATTCCTTGATTCCAATCTAGTTTCCTCTGGTGCAGATGGATCTATAGTCCTAAAATCTTATCAATTGGTGGGTTTATTTTTGGAAAAATGTTGTTTTTCTTCCTTTCTTTCTTTCCCCTCTTTATTTGGTTGTGCATCTGAGATATTTTTGTCCCGACAAAGGGGAAATTGGTGAGAACATTTCCTATCCAATAAGACAAGATGGCTGGAATGTGGCAAATCTTCCAAAGTTTATGTGCAATTATAAGATGGCTGGAATGTGGCAAATCTTCCAAAGTTTATGTGCAATTATAAGATATTTATTTATTTTAATACCAGCTCTATAAAGAAATCATAAAGCCAGTTTTGGCATTGGAGGAAATAAAAGCTAGGATACTTCAAGGAACTCAATCCCCAGGAAAATTGATGAAACTATATAATGGGGAAATTTCATCTTTATCCAAAACCTAAGAAGCACCAAATGTCCCCTAAGCAACGTGTGCGTATCCAACATGTGACAGACACATACAAATGTCTGTTTGTGTCCCCGTTTCTAGAAAATATGTTTTTTGGCTGGATACCTGGCAACATGGTTTCCTTCTTCTGGACGCTTGCTGGATGCAGTCAGAGAGGAAGGGGAGAGAGAGATAATTTAGCCGACTCATCGAAGAATGAGGAGGAGGAGGAGGAGAAGGATCTATAGAAGAGGGATCCATGGATCTAACTCCATGTACTTGAGGGGAGGCTTGTTTAGTTGAGTTGTATTGATTTCTTTAAATTTTCTTTAAGTTTGTTACTGACAAAGGAACAGTGGTTGCATTTCCCTTACCTTAAGCTTGGGAGACCAGCTAGGTACCACCCGACCTTCATGGCTAGTGAAAAAGAAAAACAGAAAATGTTTTTAACTTGCATAGATAGTTTGCTTCAGTTTGTTAGAAGTCCCTTGTACCTACAATATAGTAATTAGTTAAGAGTGAGTTGAGAACTCATCAAATGAAAAGTTGGGATTGTGGCTGTTTATTTGCGTTTGTATATTGGTTCTTCATTCTTCTACTACTATTTTGCTACCTTTGTGACCTAAAATACACCAAATACCAAGCACATAGAGCTGCTCTCAACAATACTCTAATAATCCAATTATTTCTTTTGAAGCTTTGTTAATGTATTATGTGAAAATTAATTGAATTATTCAAATGCGCTAGAGGAGGCTCTAATCTCCATTGTTGTTTTCTTTTTTAGTCCCTTAACAGTGAATTGAAGCCTTTTGACAGTTTCTTATGTCCTTGGATAGACGTGACAATAAGAGGAGTTTGGATGTCAATTTTGCAAACCTCAAATGTCCAATGATCAATTGGTACATATAGGGTAGTCCTTCTGCTGGATCTTCCAAAATGCAGCAGTAGAATTGGGGTTTTTGCTACAAATTAGTTCAGGACTTGAGAGAAATCTAGAGTTGCTAAAAAGATGGCTTGGCAATGCTGTTAGGGTATTGTATGAGCTGCCAAATGATTTCAGGCATCTTTTCTTTAAAAGCTATGCATAAGGTGGCTACCATCAGACTTGGATCACATTTTCATGTTGGTAGCCATGGAAGTGCGTTTCGCCTGTCAAGCGTTAAACGGATAGTCCAAATAAAGTATGGGAAACTGGCAAGAAACTCTGCAGAAACTACTTGGGAACTTCATGGAATTTTGCAGATTTGCATTGAGAGATTTCCAGCAAATATAAAAAATTCCTTTTGAATATGTTTAAAATGTGTTTCCAATGTTCTCGGTCATTTCCCTATTTCCCGTTTCCAGTTTCCACTATATATTTTGGCTGTGTTTTCTCCTTCCATTTTCCCCTACCGTTTTCGGCTTTTGCTTCCTGTTTTGGTAACTATGGTTAGGCTTTATTGGGATTTTGTTACGATTATTTGTCAGTGATAGAGTAGTGGATGTTCTCTTGATGTTACAATTTGTGATAGATTCTTTTTATGTTCTTTTAAATCTTTATTGCAGCTTTCAGCTTGCCATACTCTGTGTATAAAGCAGAAGCAAGGTGATGTTCCTGGATTCTCTGGGTATGTTCAGCATGTTGATTCAGTAACAGGAAATTCTTATAGTTCAAATGCAGACGGTGTATCACTCTCTGAATCTATGGACAGAGTGCACACAACAGCTACCTCTTCGGCTAATGCTACTGAAACTAATGGTTCCATGCATATAGACTCTTCTGATTCAGTTAATGAGTCAAGAAATGGTGGGGGTGAAGCGTCAAGCAGTGGATCCCCATGGTTTCAGCTGAGGAAAGATGCTACAGTATTTGTTTCACAGACCTTACAAAGAGGTCGCAAGAATCTTTGGCAACTGACAACAAGCCGTGTATCGGTGTTGCTTTCTTCTTCTGCTGTTTGTTCAACCAGCATTCATCAATTTTTGAGAAATTATGAAGACCTGAATGTCTTCATCTTGGCTGGGGAAGCTTTTTGTGGAGCTGAAGCAGTTGAGTTCAGGCAGAAAGTGAAGTCAGTGTGTGAAAACTATTTTGTTTCTTTTCATCGGCAAAATGTTTATGTAAGTCCTTCTTGTATTCATGTTTTATATGTAAGTTCTTAGATCATTTCATTGAAATAAATTCTGCCGTTTTTTGCAACCACAGTTTGTTCAACTTCTTTTTTTAATTCCTTTTCTTTACTCTTTTGGGTCCTTTATTCCTAGTAAATAATATTTTTGTAGAATGCATATGCTATCTGGAACTTGTCTGCCTTAATATAATTTGTATATAGATGTGTGCATGTACATATTAACGTTTGCATGGTGTTATAGATTTTATACCGGCTGCCAGCTACTGAAATGTCTGTGTGCTTATGGGTGTGCTCGTAATGCTTGAGATTTGTGCTCTGCCACTCATGTGCCCTTCTTTTGTTTCCACAAACTGTAGACTAAATTGTACATTTTAGTAAAAGACCTTGTTTCTCAAAGTAGTTATTTACATCTTGTATTTTCTTGTCCTTTTTTTTGAAGTGTGAAAAATAATGGTGTTATTCAATTTCTTCATCTCCTTCAACAAAATCCTAATCCACTCCTCATTTTATTACTTATCTTTGCATGTTGAGCTAGTTATATCTCCAAAGGTACTTTGGTTTTTGGTAAGTTCTGGTTTATTTATGGGAGTTTATGCTATGCAACATGATTTTCTTTCCTACAAACAACTTGCATTTCTTTTTACTTTGTGTGGGAGAGTGAAGGAGGAGGAGAGTGTTTTGTGTGTGTGTGTGTGTGTGTGTGTGTGTTGTGTGTTTTTTTTGTTTTGGGGGGGGGGGGGGGGGGGGGGGGGGGGGGGGGGGGGGGGGGGGGGGTGCCTAAATATTACTAAGCTCTAGGGATTTTTATGTATTCTCTCTGCTAAGATGCTATTATCTGTAAATCAACTTAAAAATTATTCTTAGCTCACTTTTGTTGTGAAAATATGATTGAGCTCACCTAGAAAGTTTAATAGGAGAAAGATGATAGCATCCAATTAAAGAAAAAAAGAAGAAAGAGAATGAGGTAAATGATTGAGAGTGCTGCGCAATTTGCCTCTATACCTATTGTTATGGTATCAGATGATATTGTTGGGCAATACGTTATGGATACGCTGATGCCTCAATTTGTCTTGTTTAAAACAATGCAAAAATTCGCTTTTAAATGGCAGTATCATTATACAATGCTAGTGTAACTACATGACTCGGTACAAGGACCAGACCAATCACTTTTTAAACTTGTTTTTGCACTTCCATCTTGTATTAGTCTCTTATAATGATATTAGGCAGTAGTTTACAACCTTTTTCACATTATAAATGGACTATGTGCATTTCCATGCATGAAATTACTTGTTTAAAAGGATTTCAAATATGAACCGAAGTCATGTATCTCTGGCACACTTAAGCAACAAAAAATGGTTAGTCCCTCATTTTTGGCTAAAGTTGATAGAGATTGTACAGACAAAGGTAATAAAATGAAAAGAAAATGAAACACTGTTAAATTTAAAAAAAAAAAATGAAAAAATAGTCATGAAGTATGAATACAACCTATGAAGCATGGGCACGGATACAAACAAGGGACGTGGAAATGAGCCATACAAAATAACATAGACATGCCGACACGACTATTATTTAAAAAATAAGGACATGACCTGGCATGGACATGGTAACATATATAAATATATTTTAACATTTATACATGAAAATAATAAAAATTTCTTCATTTTTATATTAAACATGTTTATATTTTATTACACCAAAATAGTAAGAAATCATTTTCTCGCATTCTACATATGGAAGAAGAAGTTGAACAAAAAATCCTACTATCTATTTTTGAAAGCTCTATTGATAAACAAATTAGAAAATTTGGGCTTTAGGATTCTGAAAATTAAAAGTCTAAAGGAGGAGGGATTTATACGTATAAATGCACATTATTTTTATTTTATCATTGAATCCCAAGTTATTTCTTCAAACATGCAATTTGTTTCATGTGTGTCTAAGTGATGGATTGGAGACGTGTGCCCCCTAAGTGTTTAAAGTATGTCTGGTTCTAAATTTGAGCGACCAACGAGTTTTGGTGTCTGCTATGGACACAACACCTTCTTGCAAAAAGTCATGCTTCTTAGAATTCAACCATACACAACATGCCAATAGGTGATCGATCCAAGATTTAGAGGGATCGGCTTAAACTTGCTATGCTTTATGAACTATGGCTAAAGATCAAAGAAGTGGTGCTAGCTTGGAAGATGTATTCCTAATCGGGCCATACTTAGTTTTTTGGTTAAAAAGGTTACTAGCTTCCTTGCCTTGAGGAAAGTCTTGGGTTGAGCTTTGGAGCAATGGAGAACATTACTTGCAACTATTTTTAACTAGACAGTTAAATGGGGTGGGAGATACTGATTAATTGGTAAGTTCCCAAGACTGCAAGGTATTCCTAATCAATTTCGTTAATTCAATTAGAGCTTCTTATTTAGGTTATGGAATATTAGTTCTATGACTTCATTTGCATTGAATCTTAACCTTGCTTAATTTTGTGGGCTCTTGTGCTCATTCATCTAAGAATAGGAATGGGGTGGGTTTGGGCTGGTGCTCCCTAAACACTAGATGCCCCTGAACTCAAAGCAAGTTACATATACCCTTCCTATCCACATTGAGATAATGTTTTCAACCCCATTCATGTCTTGTCCGGCTTCCCATTTTTTGGCGCGAGGCAGCCCACCGGGGGGTGGGGGTTTCACTGTCTATAAATCCTTTGAATTTTAATTTCGGCAAACTGTCTTGTCTGTAGACTTAAACGTAATTATCTTTTTCCATGTGATGATTGCTTATATTATTTAGTTTTTACCAGTTCTAGTTATACTTCATATTGCATTGAATAACAGTCTGAATGCATTTTTAAAATGACAAAATCATCCTTTCATTTTCCAGGCACTGAAAATGGTTCTCGAAAAGGAGAATTGGCTAAAATTGCCACCAGAAACGATACAAATTGTAAGTTTTTCTGGGCTAGTTGGTGATGGAGCAGCCCTGATTGTTCCATCTGATCGTAACTCTCCTAATAAAAGAGTGTTGCATTCTAATAAATCAGCAGATTCAGTTGAAACTGGCTCTAAGAAGAGTGGATTTTCGTATTGGGTTAGAAGTGGAAATCCATTTTCAGTAAAATTAAGTTCCAAAGAAAACCATGATTCTTTTTCACCTAATGGGTCAGGCTCTGGAGAACTTGAGGGAAAAAATAATGAGAATCCTCAGAGTGATAAGGTTCCTCCAAAAAACAATGATTTGAATAGTGTAAATGGAAGGAATTCTGGCTCAGAAGATGAAAATGAAGATCTACATGCGGACTTTATTGATGAAGATAGTCAACTCCCGAGTCGGATTTCTAAGCCCAATCATTCAAGAAATTATTCCTCTCATTGCATTGATGAAGAAATGACAGCACAAACAGGATCATCACTTTGTCTTCTAAGGTGAAATACTCTTTGCCCAGACATTGGAATATTAAATTTGTCCATAGATGCAATGAGCTTAACGTGGTTTCACAATAGGTTGATGGATAAATATGCAAGGCTCATGCAGAAACTGGAGATAGTCAATGTTGAATTTTTTAAGGTAAACTGGTAGCTGCTAGCCTTTTTTTATGCTTGCTTTATTCTGTCTATCTGTACATTGTTTGTTCTTTTTCTTTGAGAAATTATGTCTGTTGATCCAATCTTAAAGATGCTCCTGGTTCTACTTTACTTCTGTCTGACTGTGTCAGTTCTTACAGGGAATTTGCCAATTGTATGGGATTTTTTTCCATTTTGTTTTCGAAACATTTGGTCAGCATAACAATTACCCAAGTGGAAAAGGCTTGACTGACTCACTTAGTTGTAAGTATTCTTTAGCCAATTATTCCTTCCTCCTCCTCCTCCTCCTCCTCCTCCTCCTCTCCTCCTCTCTCTCTCTCTCTCTCTCTCTCTCTCTCTCTATTTTTTTTCCCATTATTTTAGTAGTCATTCTTTCTTTTTTGATTCTGTCATTTATTTCCTGTTATGTTGTATTCATAAAGATTATGAAGTTTATGTGTGGAGGTATTTGAAAGGACCTATTTCTTTTCTGAGGGATTTCTAGATTATAAAGTGCCCTATACTCTATGATCCACAGATCAGCTAAAGAGAGCATTATCCAGAATAACACAAGATTGTGATCAATGGATAAAACCCCCGTCTGTATCTTTTTCTTCCTCTTCTCCAACATCTTTGAATTCATCCCTCACTCATATGGATGTGACGCCTGCTAGTCCACACAGTACCAATTTTGGTCACCCGCCTAGCACATCGTTTGGCCTCAAGGTATATTTGTAAATGGCAATCTCTACTTATTTCCATTTTCATAATAACTGATGTCTCTGTTGCTCACAGAACTTTATGCATGATTTATAGTTCTCTATTCAATCTCTGATAGGTACTGAAATTGGTTTTGTTAGATATTCTGCAAATGACATTATTTATTATGAAGGGGTATTGAGAAGAGAGCTCGATGATGGTTGATGCTGCTCTTCCTATATTTTTTTCTCCTTTCTTACAAACTCTCAAAGTCTCAAACTATTAACAACTTTGATATTATAGCATATAGATGCGAGAAACCCCCAGCTGTGTGAATTGAAGGTGTTATCCCTTACTAGTAGACGCTGTCCTTAACAACTTTCTCATCTTCCTCCGAGAGAGGCCATTTGAAGCTGGAGAAGAAAGAGCCTGCGTGGTTGTGATGGAGTGAGGAAGAGGGCTTAAGAGGTCCATAGCCCTTTTCTTGGCTCCAGTGGGTTGGGAGCTTGTGTTGGCTACTTGTGGAGGTTGAGAGGGGGGAAGCAGGAAGCTGAAGTTTTGTAGCCAGCAAAAATTGGGGTTAAATTCTTGAAGTTGAAGGTCTCCTCGCTCTCAGTGAAGGAAAGAGTTTGTCTGTCAGGAATCAGATTGTGGAGGTGGATGGGTCAATTTGGGTAGGGCTCTGGTGGATTCTGACCCTAGGGGTGGAGGGAGGAAGGGTTGTATGAATTCCAAATCTTATTTGTTGGTGGCCAAGATTCTGGGTTGGCCTCAGTGAGATTAAGGTTATGCAAAATGGGTTTCAAGGGGATTGTGATGTGGTGGTTGAACCGTTTTTATGTGAGATTAGGTGGTTTATTTGGAAGATGTTTGGTGGGGTGTATAGGTGGGATGGTGGCTGCACTGGTGGACGCTTCAGTGCTTTGTGAATGAGTTGAAAGGATGGGAAAGTCTCTGGTAGGGGTGAAGACCCAATATTATAGTGGAGCTTTCTACATTTTTGACTTCTCATCCAAAGCAGAAGCGCAAAAAGTTATTGATCAGAAATGGTGCTTCAGGGATCTAAACCTAGACCTAGATTGGTGGTCGGCATTCGATGATTGTTACAGGTGGCGCCTTGGTCGTTGGGCTCCAGCTAAGGGGAAGATGGGCCTTTTAAATCCTCTTGAGTTGTAAAAGGCTAGTGATCCAATCAAAGTTGGGGTGGGTTGGTTTTTTTTTTTTTTTTTTTGGGGGGGGGGGGGGGCATAGTCAAAAGTCGGCGCCTATTAGAAACCATACATGGGAAGAGAAGGGATGGGCCAGGTTAGTAGGCCATTTTAGTGTTTCTTATGACCTCGTTTAGTTGTGGGCCAAATGGAGCAGCTAACTTCGTCTGGGCCACTTTGGGCAGTGTTTCAGATTTAGCCCTAAGGTAAAAGCGTAGTTGGGTCAACCTAATAATGCGAGGATAGGGGAATGTTCAATTCCTTGGGCCAATCTCCCAATGACCTGTTCATGTGTTCCTATCCTTTTTTGGGTTTTTGGAGAGAAGGAACTTCGTTCCATTCTGCTCGCCTCCATTATGATTAGGTTGATGGAGGGTTCAAAGTGGCTAACTAAAGGGGCATCAACAGACCTTCAGTTTCTTGGAAAGTGCATGGAGATTGTGGTTTGATGGAAGTCATAGGGGTGATTGCAAGAGTGGTTTCCAATTGGGGGCTTCATAAGAGGTTGGGGCAGGTTGGGAAGGTAGGGGCTGGGAGAGAACCAGAGGATGGGAAGTTCAGTTGGTGTAGAGACTATGGTGGCAAGGGATTCACGATGGCAGAAGGATTTGGTCTCGGTATGGGAAGGAAGTTGATTGCATAGACCAGAGCGGTGTCGTGGAGTGTGAGGAGGCAGAGGCTCTAGTGTATTCTCCAATGAAACTTTAGCACAATTTCTGGTTGTAAGGTGGAGGCCTTGCCTTTTGTTTATCTGGGTTTGCCTCTACATTCATTCTTTAAGGCCAAGCATGCGTGTGATTTAGTTATCAAAAGATTTAAGAGGCGGTTGGCGGGATGAAAGAGGTAATATTTATTAAAGGGAGGTAAGAGTCACTTTGATGTAGAGTATTTGTTTGAGTTTGCCTACTTACTTCTTATCTGTACAATTCCCGTTTCGGTTGCAAAGACGTTTAAGAAGCTACAAAGATACTTCCTTGAAAAGGAAGAAGAGTGGGGTTGGGGAAGTTTTCATCGAAACAATCAAAACGTTTTTGTTTCTAAAAGACCAAAACGAAACACTAATGGAATAATGAAATTTTATTATTTCCATCAAAACACACAGCAACATAGCAACATGCACTAAAATATAGCTTAATGCATTGAGACATTAGGTAGTGCTGACACAAATTTAGGTTGTCACAAGTGTTTTGCAATTTGTATTGAGAAAAAATGCAACGTTGTATTTAACTATATTAATATTTGTCACTTTTTGAAATATTTTTGAGGGGGATAGGACATGAATTTAAGTATCATATGGTGGAATGGGATACATGTTGCTCCTCTCTTAGAGAATGTGTTTAGGGATTTGGAGGCGTGCGATTTTCTATAAAGCTCTCGTGGGGAAATGTTTCCAAAAGAATAGATTTAGGAGGACAGTGAAATTGAAATATGGAGGTAGTTGGGGCGGACTAGGCCACAATGGAGGTTATTTTGTCCCACGGGAAGGGACTGGGGAAAGGCATTAGGAATCTGGAGAGTTTGGATGATTTTTGGAGTCCGACTTCTTGTGGGGAATAGTGAGAGGGTTCATTTTTAAAGTCATTTTTCTTACTGGAATTTTCGTTAATAGGAGTGCGGCATTGGGTTATGGTCAGATCTTTTCTGCTTTCTTTACATGGCGGCATCTCATGGCCATATCCTTTGCATTGATAATTTGATTAGGAGGCCATAAATTCATGTCGACTGGTGCTGTATTCACAAGTACAACTGAGAATTTGTTGACCACCTCCTAATGTATAGGGTGGCTTTTTGAGTTATGGTCTTTGATATTGGGGTGGTTTGGAATTGAGTTTTCCCAAGGAGTGTTTTGAATCTTCTTCTGTCTTGGAGGGGAGAGGGAGTTGGAAAAAGAGGTGAGGTTCCTGGCGCCCCTAGCATTGATGTGGATTATCTGAGGTCAAAGTAATAGGAGAACTTCTGATTGCGTTGCCCTTTATTTTGGTGTAAGATTAGATTTTTGTTTATTTTGTAAAGTTCGTTCAAGGGTTTAGTTGATCCATCCTTGAACCAATTTAGATTTTGTGAAATTTTGTAAGTAATATGGGTTGCATAGTAGCTATGGGACTTTTTTTTGGTTTCTTTCTCTGCTTGTACATGGGTGCACATTGGTGCTATTCTCTTTTATAGATACTTCCTTACTTTATCCCAAAAAAGAAAAGAAAAGAAGATATTATAGCATATTGAGATCGAATGGTCTATCAATCATTGGAGTGAAGAATGTCCTTTGTGCTCCATTAGCATCTATAAGGATGAGGTAATTTCCTTTTAAGGACTATTATTTGGAATCTAAACATCTGTGGTCCTGATATATTCCAATTTGACATTCGTTGCCTATGCGGTCTAATCATCCAATTTGACATTCGTTGCTTGCTTGTTCTTTATTAATATTCATTGTCAGATTATAGTCAAGTAGATTGTCAAGTTCGCAAGTGTGCCTTTTTTTTGGGTTATTACCTAGTCAAGAGGGTGTGTTATTGTCCTTACGCTAGAATTATTTTCCTCTAAATCCAAGTAAATTGGGTTATCCACACAAGAATTTCACATTACTTAACTATTTTGTTTATAATCAACCAGGTTCTTCAACTATCAATGTTGTGTTTATTACTGGTTAGAACCTATCCGAAAGGGCTTTAACTATTTTCCTTTTTTCCAGTAGAATTATTTAACTCTATAGCCTAACAAACATCATTTATTAAAAAAAGAATTCTATTTATTAACCTAAAAAGAAAAGAAAAAAAGATTTATTTCTATGGTCATGGACACATCAAGACAGTTTTTTCTTCTCACATGGGAAAATCTATAGTCTATACCTAAGAAGTATGAACATTTTTAAGAAGGTGCAGTGTCAATATCAGACACATATCGGATACCGACCCTCATCAGCCCCTCATTATTTTTTAATATTTTAGGACTAGACACTTTGGATGCTCGACGGACAATGTGTCCATCGTTTAAGCACATAGGAAATACGTTACAAGTTTTGAATAAAATAACTTGCGATCTAATTGCAAAATAAAAATAATTTTAATTTGTACTTAATTTGACGTTTGAGCTATGGAATATATGGTTTTTAATTTTAATTAGTGTTATCTTGCCGTTTTTCATTATCTTCGAGTAAAATATTTGTATCTGTAATATATAAAAATGATATTTTTTTTGGTGTCTCCCTCATGTTGTATCATGCATATTTTGAAAATTGCTGTGTTGGCCATGTTCTAATGTGTCCGCACTTAGGCTTTTTAGGTCAAGGGATGAATTATGTGGAAGAAACTTCTTATTCTCTAGCTTCTATTATTAGCTTTTCCATAGTCAACTGCTTGATACTTCTAGAAGCTTTATTTTGTGCTTGGCATGACAATGCGATGATGGACAAGACAGCATTACATATGATCATTGCAAAAACCATGAATATTCTGAAAAGATTTATACTCTATATGTCATGCCCTATTATTTGTATTTTTCACTGTCTGAGCAACTCCATTTTTCTATGGCCTCAATTGTCTTCCTCCTTTTGTCATCATTGTTTTGGAAACTCTCAACCTTAGGGAAGGAGGTGGCATGTGAGAACAATGAAAGGTTCGGTTGAAATTGGACGTAAAGCTGGAACAAGAATGAACTGGGTGGAAATTGGCCATACTGTGAAGGTTCAATGGCTTTGTTGATAGATATGAAATAAGATTGAAGGACTATGGTTTTATTCAAATTTATGGGTAGATCTTCTAGAATTTCTTTTTGTCCAAGTTAAAAAAATAAAAAGGTTATTCAATTGTTACTGTCACTTCCAGTTGCTTCTGCTTGCATATATGCACATAGATTTGGATAAGTATGATACACAAGTACTGGGTTTGCAGCACTGACCTGAAACTTGCACCTACCCTGTAGCAGTGGTAGGAGCTACTACTCAAGCTAAGAGATGGTGGTCTAATTGGATATATGTATACTGCCCTTCAAATCAGAATTAGTCAACCGATCTTTCATTTTTGTTCAAACATCGTATTTAAATATCACAGTGCTCATGTAATGTTAATCACATAGTATTGCCGGGAATTATCTCAGAGGGAACGAATGCATTGAATAACTGTAAGCAAGGAGCTTGTGTCAGATATCTGGGCCAAGGCAATTTATTGGCATTGAGGTCGTTATATCAAAGAAGGGAATCCTTATTATTGCAAAGATTGCAAAGAAGAGGGTTTTCATCATCCAAAGTGAAGGGATGCGTTTGTATTTAAACCTGGAAATAATCAAGTTTTAATTTGTGGGGTGTAGGAGGATGTCTTAATAAACTTTGTTACCAGAGGTTGGTTAATCATCTGATCAGATGAAATTTCTTTAAGATGAATTAGTTAAGGCAGCCTGTAAAGGTGCCATGTCATTCCAGTTCCTCTGTTGACACCTAAAATTTTTTTAAGATGAATTAGTATACTGTGCATGCATGTAAATGAATTGGATTTGGACACGATGAGGGGTGATTCTTGTTTGAACCATTAAGGAAATGTCACATCTGACTTGACCCGAAAATCTAATAGATATTTCATCTCTCAATCTTACAGATTAAACATGGAGTCAGGAAATTGAAATGTACTTAGTGAATTACAATTGGTTTATTCAACCCCAAACTTTTGATATACAAAATTGAAACATAAATTAGCAGTGAAGAAATGATTCCAAGTAAACGAATCATTAAATATAAACTATGATATAGAGAGCAATATACTGGCTACTGTTCTTTTTCGATGGTCATCAATCGGCTGTTATTGAAATTAGGTTAGCATTCCTTGGTTAGGTGGCTACTAAGAAAAAGCATAGTAAGAGGAGCTCCGTGCTCTCATTGACAAAACATAATTCATTTCATGGGTATAAAAGGCACTATATGATTGCCGAAGGTCTGACGGTTGAAATGAGTTGATTAATTGGTGATACGTGTATCTGTGTGTGTGTATTTATATATATATGATAGTAGTTACTAAATATATGATACAATAATTAATCCTATCTGTATATAAGTGTATTCATATTTCTCTGTTAATTGGACCATATCACTGCCAATCCAGGGTTAACTGTTGGTAATTGGATCTGTCAGATTCAGATTGTTATTGCGTTACTGAATCAATCATCCTTTACCAAATTTGGCTAATCTGACCAGAAAGGATCAGAATCAGATCAACGACGGGCCTCGGTGGCACTAAGCAAGGAAACAGTTCTCCATTATGGACTCTTTAAAAGAGAGAGGGACCATCTTGATGCTTGATGGTTGATGGTTGCCTGGGTCGACATTAGCCTTTATTATGATTAGGGGTGGAGGGGAGTTTGACTTTTTCTTGTTGGCCCTGTGTCACCTGGTGATGAGGATGCTTGTAGGTGTTGGTTTGGTGGCTAGAGATAAGAGCTGGTTTAGGGGGGGGCTCCGGGCTTCAATTTTCGCAAGGGGTTTGGAGTTCACCTCAGCTTTCCAGGCAAAGGAACAGGTTGATGTCATTCCTCTGACATGTGGCACCTACAGTGCACTCTTCTCACCTGATGATGGATTGGCCTTGATTACATTCCTGGCCTAAGCTTGTGGGTTGTTAACCTAGCTTTTCAGGACTGTAGCATTAGGTGTGCCCTACTTGTCCATGGACCCCAGTGCAATTGGTTCTCCATCCTTCGATATTTACCATGTGTAGTTGGTTCCCCATTACTATATGTGGTTAAGGAGCACTTGAAAGGGTGTATCTTCCTTGAAACTTGGGGGGCCGCTCTTGGAACGTCCCTTGGCTTCCTTGGTATCATTTTTACTCTCTCTCTCTCTCTCTCTGTGGTTTGTGTGACTCTCATCTGACCCAGCTCCTCAAGTACTGCAATACATAGTCTTATCTCCTAGACATCAAAGAACCTGTTCTATCCACTCCCTTATGGTAACGGATTTTGTATTTAATAAATTGTTATCTGCAGTTCAAGTCTTTAAAGTTGCATGCTGAATGGGGTCTACTTTTCAAGGACGGCCATCTAGTTGTTGCATGTTTCTAATAGAAATATGGTAAATTGCATACAATAATTAATTATTGTCCTATGGTCAAGCCTCAAGGCAGAAATTTAGGCGACGCATGAATGTGTTCATTTATCTGGGTAAAAATATCATTCATGGAGACTTCTGCTTAGGGTGTAGGATGGAAGTAATACTAATGAGTAATTTATCCAACAAAAAAAAAAAGAAAAAGAAAAAGTGACTACCATTTCATCAAGGGAAAAACTTTAGGCAATTAAAACTTTTAGGCAATTAAAACTTTACTCCCTTTATTAATGCTGTGAATCCAAAGATATTCAGGTCTCCTCATCCTGCTTGGGTCTTCAAATAATCAACTTATGACAAAATTTGAGGTGTTAAGCACTACTAATATGGAGGAACTTGCTTACTTGTATCGTTTGAAACAATGCTTGTGATATGAAGAAACATGGAGGTGTACCAGATAGGTGCTCTCTTTTCCAGTTCATGCTTATTCCTTGATTATACCTGATTATGGCTTCTTGCTTAGATGAAACTATTTATTGTTTTACTAAAGTAAGGTTCTCTATGAAATCAAATGTCATTTTCAATTGTGTATAGAGTAACAATATTGACTCTGTTCTGCAGGAAAGATGTGCAGGTGCTGATGCTGTATCTCTTGTTGCTCGATTATTGCATACATCTAAAGCTCATCTTCAATCGATGCTTCTGCAAAATAATGCAGCTGTAGTTGAAGATTTTTATGCACATTTGGTATGTTATTTATTGGCTTCTAAAAAAATTCGAGTTTGGTCTGGTGGCTTGTGGCGGTGCTAAAATTGATCACACTAAATTGTGCCTTGGCTTAGAAAAGTGACAACTTTTTGTTCAATATGGGAAATTTGGTAAATCCATTTCAAGTAATCCTGGTCTTTACTATGTCTGAAGTAGTACAAGATTTATTCTAAATGCCAAAAAACATATTTATTCTTTTAGAAATTGATTCAATCTACTGGTGCTACCTACCAGACAACAACCTATTTGACCCCTAGACAGTCCTCACACCCATAAATGCGTGGTTACATGCATGTGTGTTCCCATCAAGGCACATGCAAACTATGCTCCAACTATGTAACATGTAGATTATTTCAGTGCCGTTTAATGAACTTCACTGGTTGAGTTGTCGATAGTTGATACAATTGTATAGATAGACACATTCAAATTTTTGTGTGCATGTTACTCAGTTTCTCTCTATGAGTAGGTTAAACCAAAACGTATAAGTAAAACCAAAATGTATAAGTCAATATGGATGACTGATGATTCATGAATGATAATGCTTAAAGAAAGAGTGACAGCTGACTTGACCAGATGTCTTAGAAGATTGACTTTTCTGTGACATATTTTTCCCACTTAATCAATTCGCTCCTAATCTGCAATATTGAGTTCAACTTATTTTGTGTAAGCTGTATGATTATTTTTCAATTACCTGTGACACCTGTTTTCCTTTAATTCTGTGCAAAAATTTCCAAATTGCTTGTATGATTCAACTGTTTTTTTAATTGAATTGGTCAATGATGTTATTCATCAGTGTGTTCATCCCGTTGAAGGATGTGTTCTCATTACCTGGTTATTATCTTTATAATAAGTCTTTGGTTTAGTAAAGCTGATAGAAGTAAGCTTTTTTGCTTTTTTATCAGGTGGATTCTGTACCAGATCTTACGCAGCATATTCATAGAACAACTGCAAGATTACTTCTTCATATTAATGGGTACGAAACAAGAATGGATAAAAAAGCAATTTAGACCCTTATCAATTGGACAGCTTCTTCATATTAGTTGGTCTATATTTTCAATTAAGTTTTCTACTTATGAATAAAGTGAGTTGGATATTTTAACTGCATTTATTTTGATTAAATTGAGTCAATTTAGACCCTTATCACCTTTCACATGTTATTATTACGTGGTGACTATATATTAATAATTTTTTTTGCTGTGTTTGTTCTCCTATTAGTAATTTCATATGTTGGAGTTAAATGTAATGAACCTTGACATTGTTTTATGTGGACATAAATCATCTGAAGTTCTCAACTAGACAAACCACCATAAGAAGTTAACCAACTTACCTTAAGCAATAAATCTTGAAGCCAAATAACCAGAAGTGACTTATTTAACAATCGAAAAGGACGAGTTACAAATATGGAGACCAAATTGAGGATTATGCAAGATCTTCCACAAAAGAGTGATATGCGGTTTTGAATTTTAGTGGTATAGAAGTGAAGTTGAGCTTAATATTGGCAGGTATGGAGTTGGAATTCCCGATCACTGTGTTTAGGATTCAACAGCCTGTGGATTTCCTCGACATAATGGACTTGGTTGTGTTGATGGGCCTACATTTGGCCTTTTAGTGGTTTTAGTTTGGTTAATTTTGTAGAAGTTTCTAATTTTGGAGTCATATTACCCAAGAATATAAATATGGATACGGGTTCAGATAATGATACAGACACAGGACAGCCAAAAATGTAATTATTATATATTTTTATTTGCTATGTATATGAATATAACATCCACAAACCATCAAAAATATTAAAAAAGACACTAATACAACATCAAAAAGCATCATTCAATGAATAATTTATACATCATTTTACGTAAAATAAGATGAAAACAAATTTATAATTTAATAGATATAAATCTACATTGTTTATGTTTTATCATCCAATCCCAAGTTATTTTCTTTACACATGCAATGTGGTTCAGCTGTGTCTAAGTGATGGACACATGTTCCCCAAGTATCTAAAATTTGTCTGATTCTAAAAAAACTACAAAATGATGGGACATGTTTGGTAGCTTGTTTGACACGTGTCAGGAAGTGTCTGACGAGTGTCGGTGTCTGATATGAACAGGGCATATTCTTAGAAGTGTCAGTGCTTCTTTGCATAGTACAGTCAAAGCATGAAGGCAACCTTCAGCTGTAAATCCTTACACTTAATTTGATGGAGAAGAAGACTAGAGGGTTTCATTAGTTGTTGAACCTTTTGAAGCATTATATGATGCCATTGCAATCCTTGAAGTGAGCTGTAAAGACTTGTAGATGTAATTGCCTAGAGTATTCTTCTCGTTCTTTTGGAAGGTGCTCCACATAACCCTATCTTTTTCCATTGAGACTCTATCACCCTATCTTCCTCGAGGGCCATATAGAACGACTTTACCCCAAACCTCCCATTGCAAGCAGCTGTCCATCTAATAACCTCCTGCCCCTCCCAACATCTCTAATTCTATAGATCAATTGCAAGGCTGCACAAATCTACAAATCTGCTACTCCCTGGTCTTGAAGGTTCCTCCTCAAAGGAATATCCCAACTCTCCTGATTATCAGCATGTAGGAATTATTGTTTTTCATCCAAAGAGCTAGAAATTAGATTATAATTTCTAATGGCCTTGGAGTCTTATAAAGATACATATTTCTTAGAAAGGAGCTTAGCTGAATAAAGCAGTGGCTAGGTCTATGTCAATGGACGGCAGTTTACATTTTACTTACTGTTGAATACCCAATGATGTTGAAGATTCCTATTACTTGGTCAAAAAAGTGGTAAATGCATCCGTTTAAGTGTGTCTGTTTTACTCATTCTAGGAACAAAAAATTATCTATTAAGAAGCAAAGGACAAGGCATCTTTCAAAGGGAAACACGAAAAAGTGAAATTCTAATAAATGAATTATAGCTTCTCCTTACTAGCCCTTGTGCAGAAAAGGCTCTTGCATTTTCTGAATACCAAAGTTCTTATCATTATATGAAAGAAATCAGAAATTACTGTTCTTTTGTAATCTTCATACTAATGAAATCAGAAAACATATTGGTCTGATTTTTGTTTCTTTCATATAAACTTAACTGCACACTTATCCAAATTGATTGAACTGCAACCTTTATTCTTTTGTGGGGCACTGGCTGCTTTTTTTTTTTTTATTGTTATGCAATTTTGGCAGGTATGTTGATCGGATTGCCAATGCAAAATGGGAAGTTAAAGAGCTTGGACTAGAGCATAACGGGTAATTTTCTGGATATTACACTTTTCTTAAACTTTTTTCTTTTTAACCCAGACGATTGTTATGTCATTGATGACATATAGGCAATCTTGCACACCTCTGTACAAATGGGTTAATGATGTACAAAATGCTCTTTCTGGTTGAACAACATTATGATTCAAATAATACTGAAGCGAGAAAGCATGCTGTATTTACACCAGTTTTAATGTCTTTTTGGCATTTATGGGTCTCCATGTTGAATTCATATGTGATCCAATTCTGTAGCATTCACTTTCTTGGAAATATCTTTCCTTTATTAATAAGCCACGTATTAAAATCAATTTCTTTAGTTGTTTTCGATGAATATGGTGAAGAATTTAAACCTGCCTATTTCACTCCAGAAAGAATGACAATAATGTAAAAGTTTTCAAAAATTTTAAAATAGAAAAATATCTATGAAATATTATGTAATATATTATCGTGTGTGTACATAGAGATGCTAAGATAGCATCACATTGTTCAATTGCTCGAAGCATGAAAGCCATCAACTTTCAGAAATTGGACAATGTTATGAAACTGATGGCTTTCGAAGTAGTGTATTGTGTATCATGTGACATTTGGGTAGCTCGTAAATTTCATGCCTTAGTGTAAATTTTTGTTTGCGGACCAAATTGATTGGCTCTTGCACTTCTATGTCTTCTATTAGTCTTACAAATTCTAAATTAAAAAATGTATTCACTTCCAACATGAATGAAATCAGTTGAAATTAAAAAATACTCAAAAGGGAGAAAAATCAGTAGAATTTGATTGTGACACATGGAGAGCATGTAGAACTAGGGGTTGGCAATATATGCAAATGTTGATATTAAGACCAAAACACCTGCTAAAATATCTAGGTTGTGTTCTTGACAATTGTATGGATTTTTTCTTGTTTAACTCGTAGTTATCCATGGTTTGATACACTCAAATATATTGCTGGTGCATGTCCCATGATCCCATCTTGATTGTATTGCACAGTAAACATACATTAAGTGATTCAGTGCATTCAATATGTGATAGTTACCAACAAATGCACACTCCTGAAGATGTACAGTATTCGAAGGGGGAAAAAAACTTTAAACAGCCTTCCATATAAAACTATTATAATCAGGGGAACATAAAGACTAAGCAAGTAAATCTTGGTTCTCTCATGTTTTCTTTCCAAAAAAAATTATCAGAAAAATAAAAAAAAAAAACTAAACAAGAAAACTTCTCAGTACTATCGATTGTTTTGGAGAACTGACATGATTGATCTAGTGGCTTCTCAAACAGATTGATGTGTTGACACACCATACATGATATATTCAGGTACTGTGGAATACAACCATGTTGTTGGACTTTTGCAACTACTGTTTTTTTCCTTATGCTTAACTGAACCAGTTGGAAACATTAAACTTGTGTCGTATAATTGTGTTTTCTAAACACTTATTATTATTATTATTTTCAGTCAGTTCAAAATTTGAGATGTATCTCATGACTACTGAAAGCTGAATGCTGCACCAAGAAATACAGAAGTTATTGAATCCACTATGTGATACGAGTCATGATTTGACAACTATTGTTTCACCAACTCTTGTATTTGCTTTAATCCAATTATATTTGCTTCTCTATTGAAACTACTGACATCAATTTTGAGTTTTTAAAATCTTTGGATGAATAAGACACATTATGTTTCAAATAGTATCCCTCAAAATTCACTCTTCCCTTTCTTGCAAGTGAATGCCCGAACAACGTTTGACTTATGCTCGGACTTCTTTTAATAGGTATGTTGATTTGCTGTTGGGAGAATTTAAGCACTACAAGACGAGGCTTGCTCATGGTGGAATTCAGAAGGAGGTAATAAAATCTGTAAGCATTATAAATATCCTCAGAATGTTCGGTTGCTAGGTAAAATGTGTAATTGAAATTTCTGAATTTGTACTGTCTGGGGAGAATCTCTTGGGTGCTACTGGAAAAGGGAATAAAAAATTGTATGATCTTGGCAACAGAGATCATCAAGCACTACAGGTGTGTAGCACTGCAAATATGAATCTTGTAGTGCATGTAACAAAAGATGGTATTAATATTATGGTGATACAGGCTGAAATATATTGGCCAGTTAAACATCAAATCAGGGTGTAAAACAACCCCTAGAAATTTTTGTTTAAGCCTTTGTGTGGAATTATTGTATGTGTTTATGGATTGGTTGTTGGATTAGAGAAGAAGCTAGAAATTCCAAAATTTTCAGGCCAATGTTTTTACAGTTGTTTGGATTTGGTCAGTGTTTGATCATATGAACCTCCCTTAATGTGTTATGCCAGAGATTTGCTGAGATGAATTGAGCTGAACAATAAGGAAACATTTCTGGGTTTAACATGTAGAAGCTATAAAGATGTGATCAATTAATGTTTCTTTTGGAAAAAGGAAGAAAATAACTAACTACTATGTCTTCCACCTGTAAACACAGGTTCAAGACCTCCTTTTAGAATATGGAGTTGAAATTGTTGCTGAAACTCTCATTGAAGGCCTATCACGAGTGAAGAGGTGTTCTGACGAGGGACGAGCTCTTATGTCATTAGATCTTCAGGTTTTCTTTGAACTATGGCACAAGACCATATATTTTGATGTCTGCTTGTTTTAGTTTATGTTTTGGTATATCTTTTAAGTGGATTGCTTCGTGTATTCCTTTCAGGTTTTGATAAATGGCATACAGCATTTTGTCCCTGTAAATGTGAAACCAAAATTACAAGCAGTTGAAACTTTCATCAAGGTTAGCAAAAGAGCTGGTCATATGGTATATCTTAAGTATTGGTATGAAATGACAGGAAATTTCAGAGCCGAATAAGTTGGATGCAGTCTGAAGTCTGTCTTAAACACAGCACTCGTTTGTAACCGTTCATGGAACTCAATGTACTATCACAATTATTAACTGCCATTTCTGTCTTCACCATACAGGCCTTCTATCTTCCAGAAACTGAATATGTGCACTGGGCACGTGCCCATCCGGTAAGCAAATTTTGCCTTAATTCTGGGTGGTAAATATATTCACACGACTATTTTTTATATATTTTTTTTACTTAGCATGACTATTGTGATTATAATCAAGGCATGCAAATCCCTTTTCTCTTGCAGGAATATAGTAAGAATCAGATCATAGGGTTGATCAACCTTGTCGCCACAATGAAAGGTTGGAAAAGAAAAACAAGGTTGGAAGTGCTAGAAAAGATAGAGGGAGCTGGACCGTAGCTTCTGTTGAAGTGTTGTAAGATTTCAAGCCTACAAATCTTCCATTTCTTTTCTAATATTTTTTGGCCCCTTCATATGATTGATGTAAATGGGATAATCGCTTAATCTTCCTTTATCTATATAGAGTGAACATCACAAGGTTGTATATCTTCTTCTGTCTCTGCTTGTAATATAATATCTTCCCTTCAAGGGAGCATAAAATGTAATTTTGGATCACATCATACATGAAATAATGAGTTGCATTTCATCATTTTTCTGCCTCAAAAAGATTATTTTTCCTTACATTTGTGATTTTGTAATTCTTCATGAAAGAACGATCACAAGAGTTCACAGATCGTACCAAGGGAAAAGAATCCACGTGTATTGTATTTTTCCTCTCAAATTCCAATAGCCTGACTATAAGATTTAAGGCTGTGCAAGCAAGCATTGTAGACGTCAGTTGGTAGAATGATTTTGAGGTGGGTGAAGTTACACACGCTATAGACTGATTCTGGGGGAATGCATATGCTTGTTGCTAGTGCTATTTGGTCAATATCTCCAATTCAGAGGTTACAGGGATGAGATAAATTTCAGAGACATATATGGAGCTAGATGTGCAATTACTAGAACATCTGCTGTTGGGATTTTGGTTTTGGTGAATGATGATATCATCATCTGTTTCTTTGGACGTCATATTTTCTGCGCTTGTAGCATCTAATAAATTATGGGAATAGATATTTAGAGGAGAGCACTGCACAACTTTTACGTGGCTTTATTTTTTTTTTATGTGCAGTGTGCTAGGCTGCTAGCATCCATCGCGATTGTGCCCGGTCATCGGCTCATGCTAGCTAGCGATTCTCATGCCAGCCACCTCAGGAGGTGTGTTAGGCTGCTAGCATCCATCCATCTCGATTGTGTCCTGTCATCGGCTAATGTTAGCCACCTCAAGTATACATTTCAATTGTGCCTAGGCATCAACTCATGCTAGCCATTTCAGTTGGCTCCCAGAACCAGTTGAGGTGGCTTTGACTAGTATCGGCCGGTGGCTGGCACAATATGTTTTATTATTATTATTTTTTATGAATATGTGTCTGGACCAGTTTGCGTGCATCTGGACTAGTCTTGAAGCTTATGCAGTTTTTTTGTTTCATACAAATCGGATAATTATCGGGTCAAAAACTATGGAGATGGCCCCAAAGAGTTGATCGCACTAAAATGTTTTAAACTTGAAACTTTAGGGAGAGTAGGTTCCTAAGACCTGAGACTTGACATCTAGGCCAGCCCCTTGGGGTTGGTTGGGACAGTATGCATACATATCTCTTTTTATATCCCAAAGTTGGTGTACTTTTTTCTTTCTCTTTTGGTACAATAAATGGATATGCAAAGATTATTCTATACATTTACCAGGGATCATTATTTTTTAATATCACACGACCATCTATGAGAGATTCCACAGCATTTACGCTAAGGCCGAAGGTGTTGAAGAGTAGGTCCAACCCCATTGAGGAGTTAGGGAGACAAGAACTCAAATATTGAAAGAGGAAATTTGAGTTTTTACTTACTGAATCAACCATTTGATGGTATAATTTACTGTTGCCAGCCAATGGATCCATTGTCAGAAACCATTAAACGCACTCAATACCACCTCAGTGAGGAGTTATGGAGACTCTCCAACATTGAGAGAACATTCAAGTTCTTACATAGTCAACCAACCACTTGATGGTATGGTCTGCTGTTGCTAGCGAATGGATCCATTGTCAGAAACCATAAAACGCACTCAGTTCCAAACTCTCTTCCGTTATGAATGTTGCATTATAAATGGGGGCAGCCTCTGCTTGAAAGCTTATCCCATCAAATAAAATTTAAATGATGGTGAGTTGATTTCGAGTATTTGACATGATTACTTATTTAATCAACTAAGATAGGCTCATTTCAAATTGAAACGATGTTGGGTTGAATCCAGGTATTTGGCATGATTACTTCAAGACTTAATTAATTAAGTTAGGCTCAATTCAAATTTATATATTGGTGGGTTGATTACAAGTATTTGACATGATTACTAATATAAGTATTATCAGACGAAAATCTTGTCAATAGCGATTGATAGATTCATGTGACTTCACTTGTGCGATTCAATTGTCTTGTTTCAATACTAGCCTAGAATTAGATGCAAGAATGAATGTGCATCGATGTAGGTAATGCAAGAACAAGAATCGAAGACTAGCAAAAAGAAATTTTATTAACCTCCAGAACATATACAAGAGTGGCTGTTAAAATAAGGTACCGATCGACCAGTATGGGATTTATCCCACGACGCCTAAATTTGTGTATTGTGTGCTAAAATAATTTTTTTTAGTATATTTTTATGATAATTGTCTATTAAAATTTGTGTTGAATATTTATTAGACAATTGATATGTCTTTTTAAGTTTTGGTAAATATATCCTTGGATAATATGTTTTATATTATGCTAAAATATTTAATGCTGAACAGTACTTGATATGTGTAATGTTAATTTTTGTGAATAATAATATATTTTTTACAAAAATATAAATGTATAGTAGTAAACATGAAACAGTATTGATAACTAATAGCAATGTGTACCATACTAATAGTAAAAACAATATAAGCTGGCAGATACAATATTGACAATATGCTTCAAACCCTTTACCACTATGAAAGCAGATTGCATAATTAATGAAATGGATTAAAATTGTCATAAAAGCTTCTGGATCATCATGACCCCTACATTTTTGCTATTGACAGAATAATTTTGATGTAAATTAGTCGATTAATGGATTATTTAAGTTTGACTTGAAAACTTAACGAGTTTCAAAATATGTTTAAGCTTAACTTATTTATTTGTTTAAGCTTGTTTCAAATAAATTTTAATTGAACGAAGCTCAAATAGCTTAACGAGATTTAAAATATATTCCAACTTCACTTGTTTATTTTTTAAGCTAATTTTAAATAAGTTTTAATTAAGTTGAGTTCAAATAGTTAAATTTTTTTTTATCAGTGTTGAGAGTGAATATAAGCTTATCGAGTCAAGTTTGAACCAAAATCAAAAAATTAATGAGCTTAAAAACGTGTTCACGCTTTACTTATTTAGATAGCCATTTTGAACATAGTTTACCAAAAAAACTCCCTTAGAGAAGAGAAACCCGTTTTGCTAAAAATTTGTTTTTAGAATGGAGTCGAAACTCTTGTGAAATTTTAGAAAAAACTTTTTGAAAACGATTTTGAGGGGTTTCTAAAACTCTAACATAATTTAAAGGAACTTATCAAAAATCTTTAAAAAATATCAGAGAAACTCTCTCGAAACTCGTTTTTCATAATTTTTAGTATTTTTCACTCTCAAATCTTATTATTTAATGATAATATGTAATTTTTTCATTAAACATCTATAGATATATTATAGTATTAGTATTTTACTTATTATAATAATATTTTAAATAATTTATATTGCTTTTTTGAAGGGTGTTAATATAATTTTTTTACAAATATTCTATTTAATTTTATATTTATATTCCCTAGCATATTTTCTTTCTCATTTTTTTAGGCCACTTTTCACGCTTCTGTTTCTTATATCGTTTCTCGCTTCCGTTTTTCTTTTTAGAAACTATAATCTCGAACGATTTTTAAATAAATTGAACATAAGTGAAGTTTAAATAGTTCGATTCATTTACTAGATTTAGTTAACGTGAAATAAAAACATTAGTAGTGAACAACTGTCATCTATTTTTTTATATAATTTTATAAAACCTTTCCTATTTCTACATAAAATTAATAATTAAAAATTCAAAGGTTGTACTTAAACTACTGGTGCAATGACAAATTGACAAATGTGGAAAATAAATGACTTAATAAGACATAACAAAATTAAAAACAAAATAAAAAAGGGAAAGACTGACAAAGAGCAAATAAATGACACAATTATTCCGTGTAAAACAGATTACAATAATAAATTGCACCCGTGCAGCTTTCCTTGTACGTCACTGCAGCAAGCAGTTGATCAATCTGTTATTAGTCTTTGCGTATTGACTCTGACTGTACACCACCTCTCTCTGACAAAGGCCTCTCATCTTTCTATATCTATATGTTATATCTATTTATTGCTTTCTCAGGTTACTTGGAAGCAATTGGTGACTGTGTGATGGCACCCACCATGCTGAGTGCAACGCAAGGCTGATCAACTGGTACCTGCAGAAATTTATGATCAGATAAATATGGTGAGATTTCTCTATCACCGTCTGATCTTGCTGTCTGTTGGTTTCCCGCACGGGAAAGCCCTGTTATCCCTCTGACACAATTAGTGTTCTCATAATGAATGCATGCTCTGCAGCGTACCTTATCATTAAACACCACCTGACGATAAGCTGCTAACCAGCTCTAGGGATATTTATATGTATATATATATATATATATGTATGTTAGTGGGTGTCTTTGCCTTTCTCTACACAAATAATATAAATTTTATGTACTGCATTATAAAAGACTAGCCACAAGGGGCATGGAAAGAGAAGTTCAATCTCACCACTTACTAATATTAGGGTTCGAGCACTAAACCACTTATTGTGATTTTCAAAAAAAAGTTTCTAGAAAATAATTTGAAAACTAGAAAAACTTTGGGATAGTTTCATGAATGTAGGTGATGGGGTACTCAGATCGGATTTCAAAACACTAAACTTGAATGAAGACGGAATTCAATCTAATTGAAAATAGCTAGAGATAAAAAATTTCACTATTTCACCGACCACTATTATTATATAAACAATATTTGTGTACATAATTTTTCATACAAAATGATCTAATTGTATGCTATTCATTTATTTCAAACCAATGCATGCATTATTTTGACTCGTTTTAAAAATACAACTGCTACATCATTTGCTCCGTTTTTTGTTTAAAAATTTATAGAAGAATATAATTTTCCCTCAACAATATTTATAGCATTACTATAAAATATCGGGATGGGACCATTGGCATGTGATAACAGTTTCATTAGAGATGTGGTAGTCCAATGCAAATTCTTTTAGTACAAATGCAATAATGGTGGGTGTGACACTTCAACAACTCATGAAGTCTTGGAGCCCAGCTTGCTGGCAATGATCAATAGAACAACTAAGGCTATAATCTTATCATAGCTATAATATATATCTATATATAGTGATGACAAAGAGTCATTCATCACGTGTACCTCCGAATAATTTTTCAAAAAGACCAAGATGACAAAGTCATTGGCGTATCTTGGATGACTATGTGGTCATCCAGAGTCCGAATAATTTTTCAAAGAATATGAGAACAATGATACCACATCAGAGAGGGACAGCGGTTATGGACCCTTTTTTTAATTTTTTTAACTTACAAAGTGGCCAGCTCCAAGAATCCAATAGAAGTGCAAGTTTTTGTACGATTTCGTGAACCCTTTTGTCACTCCATCAGCTCCGCAGTAGATAGGAGTTCTATCCATGTTCAAGAAAGTTTTGAGACCTTCCCACCTGAAAGAAAGATGTGAACATGTGATGGCCCTAATGAGAGAGAGAGAGAGAGAGAGAGAGAGAGAGAGAGAGAGAGTCTTACTTTAGTTTCTCAACCCATGCTTCAGTCCCCTTGGTTGCACAAATGAGATCAAGCTACAATAACCAAATAAAGTATGTCATGCCAAAATATAAGGCTAGGAAGATCAAGCAACCCATAATTAAACTATCACTACTATTACGATAAAATGGTATGAAATGACTGAACAGCTATATATAATCAGTATTTATTCCATTAGATATATACATGTATGTATATCTAGGTCCATTCATCAAAGCTACAATATCTTTAGTCAACATCAGAAACCAATACCAGCATTGCAGGTTACAATTACGCAGTCAACATGAAAACCATTCCCTACTAAAAAAGGTCTATATCATGGTTCTAATAGTGAGTCGGGCATTGTTGGATAAATCTAAAAGGGAATCTTACTTGCCCATTGTATACAGTCACATTGACTCCTTTAGCTAAGAGATCATCAACCTGTAAACCAATAAACAAAGATTATTCAAACAAATCCCATAAGAATATTTTATATTCAATGCAGAAATTCAAAAAATAAACTAGAAACAATTAGTAAAATAAATAAATAAAAAACAAAAGAAGATTTTTAAGGAACTGGGGAGAAGAAACGTTAGGACATCAACCTATATATTTTGCTCAATTTCTCAGCAGTGAAATGGACATTAAGGTAACCCATTTGAACATGGTAGCAATTCAATGAGAGAGAGAGAGAGAGAGAGAGAGAGAGAGAGAGAGAGAGAGAGAGAGAGTTTTTGTTACCTCACTGATCCTTGGCCTCATAAAATCACCAGCAAATGAGTTGAAAACTAGATCTGACTGTCCTCCCCATCTACAAACATGAAACCAAACTTTTTTTTTTTTTACAGAGAAGGGTATCATTCAATTATGAGTTTTTTATTTTTCAAGGAACAAGAAGGCTACTCACTGCACATCATTTGGGATGATCTTTAGCTTCTTTCTAATGGCACCATTCATCAAGCTACCAAGATCAACACCACCACCAGGAGAAGACCTCAAGGAATCAAGATACCTCGAGTATCGCTTCTTTGCAATTTCTTTGGTTAGCTCAGCAGCTGTCAAGGATACAGGGTCCATTCCTGAATCCAGCAAAAAATTATAGAAATCCTGCAAATTTCCCCCATGAACAAACCATTTCAAACACTTCCAAAGATCCACATTGAGAAATATGAAAACAGTTTTGGAGCGAAAAATACGTACAACGGAATTGCTGCTGGAGCTAATCACACCCTCAAGTTCACTCCATGAATTTGTTGCTTCTTCGAATAGGCCATCGCCAATTTGCTGCTTAATTTGCTGAGCTAAGCTGTTTTGTGAAATGGGCTTCTTGTTAGAAAATAGAAATATTCCATTGTTTTTTGTTGAAGAAGTTAGAAATATGGACCTGTTTGATTTCTGGGCGCCATTGGAATCGAGTCTTGAGACATCTTTGAGAAGAGGACCCCATGAGAACTGCATTTGTTTTTGGAAAACATCATACAATTACTGCATGAAAACAAGTAAAACACCTAGAAGCAGGTTCAATAATCGATTCAACACAACTACTTGCCACAAAATCTTCTGGTGAGATCCAACTATCTCCCAATGCAACTCCTACATATTGAGAAAAAATTAAAAATTCCAGAATGAAGAAGACCCATCTGATACTAGATAAGATTGCTTGGAATGTATTCACCTCCAAGATTAAGGTTCAATTTTCCAGATTCAATAGCCTTTAGAGCTGATAATCCAAGAGTCACAGCAAATTTTCCTCCATAGGACTCCGCCACAATGTACAGAGGACTCTTTTGGAGACTCTGATTCTTATTGAAAATTGCCATCAACAAAACAGTCAAATCAGTTGCTGCCTCGTCATCTGTTTTCACAAACAGCTTTCTATCCTCCACAAAACTGAATCCGGTCCCAACTGGATTATCCTATATCATACCAGAAAGTTATATTTAAGAAGAAAAACATAAGGAAAAAAAAAACCCAACAAACGTTTGGAAATTTCACTTCTTGATGTTTTTCAGTGTACGGAAAATTTACTTACCACAAACAAGAGATCAGCCTTTCGCAACCATGTTGAATTCCTAGGCTTCAAATCAGTGCCCAATGGCCCAACCTCTTCAAAATTTCCAATTCCAACTCCTGAACCACCCTACATTAAAGCAAAAACTAGTTCACTTAGAAAATTGTCGTTTAGTTACACAGAAAAAAATTCACAAATTTGAGTTCCGATTTGAAGTTTTCAATACTTACTGGTCCACCCTGCAACCAGAGAATTATTGGCCATGGCTTGTTTGGATCTTCAACTCTGTATGGACTCCTGTAGTACCACCAGAACATGTGGGCTTCTGTTTTTTGTACAATCCAAAAAAAAAAAAAAAAAAAAAAAAAAAGCCACACAAGAGGCCAAGATCAGTACATTATTTACAGAATTCTGTATCTAACCATCAAAATGAATAACAATATGTAAACAAGGATACTTAGAATTTAGCTTACTGGGTCTAACTTCAGCATATCCCCACTCTTCTGATCCATCTCGGGTTCCTGCAGCTACGGCTAATCCTCCATGAAACAATGGAACAAAGAGCAGAACAGAGGCAACAAGAACAACATAGGACTTTTCCATTTCCAAAAAACAAGGAGATGAGATACCCAGTTCACAGATTGTAAAGCAATCTGCAGAAATGAGACTATAAAGAATATATGTGCATAGGGGGTGACTGAATTTAATGTTCTCTTGGTTTCTGTCTGGAACAGAAATAAGAAAAAAGTGGTACAAGCGTACACTACAGCAAAGATAAAGGGACCAGAAACTTTGACTACACAGAAATTTCTGTTCGCGGTCCAACATATGTGTGTTGAAGATATACATATATATATATAACACCAAGGCTAGCCTACTTGGCTAGTATGCTGACTGGTCAAGAATTTGAGACCTGTAATTCCTTTTGATGTATCAAAAAATATATATATATATATATATATATAGAGAGAGAGAGAGAGAGAGAGAGAGAGCAATCGTAAAACGGCGAAGGCACCGCATGTTATGTAAGTTTTTTCTCTTTTTTTGGAAATAAAAAATGGTAGATGAGATTCTAATAATTAAGGGATAAATAATTATTTTTTGGGGGAGTAATGGTGATAATTATATGTTGAAGAGGGGCCTTTACCCTTTAGTTTCAGATTTGAGGGGTCTGGATTGAACAATCTGCCTTTTGGGTTTGGGAAAATAGGTATCATTTGGTATAGTGAAGGAGTTCATTGAGAGGAAATGGTGGAGGCAGGGGGCCATGATGGGAGGGGATTGCGTGCAAGATGCTATTTTTGGTATGCTGTTGCTGTGTAGAAAGGGACGTTACTGTTGTTAAAAGAGTATTACTTTTTTCCTGTCTTTTTTTTTTTTTTTTTTGGTGCTTAGGAGGCAGAAGCCAGCAACAGAAAGAAAGAAAAGAATAAAGAGAAAAGAAATTTTTTTTCCTGTCTTCAACTTGCATAGAAAATTTGCTTCTTGCTCTCTCTCCCTCTCTCTCTTAAACATTTTTAGGAACCAATCAAAATCTTGCTTTTTGAGTCTTCTGTGGAGAATATCCCAAAAAAAGGAAAAGTCAGAATGTTTTAGAGGGAAGTTGATTCCTTGATGTTCTCCATTGCCTTCTTGAAATTTGGCAACTAGTTTCAATTAATGTGTCTGATAAATAAGAAAAAAAGGGTTACTACTCATTTGTGGATTTGCATGGAGTTGTTATAATTTACGGGTAAAAAAAGTGGAAAAGCAAAATTATCCCTCAAGATTAATTGATGTATTCAACTTTGAAGGACCTTTTTATCTTCACATCTATTTGTACTAGCAAAAGTCAAGATTGTAACAGTGACACTAATTATGAGCGGTCACATAAATGTGACAATCACATTTAATAATATTTTTGATGAATATCATATGATATGACTGTGATAGTTATATGTAACAATATTTTGTCCGTAGCATAAATGTCATTAATGCATGTGCAAGAAAATATTCAGATGACTTATTTGTCTATGTTGGGATCAAATATTCTCCGATCCCCACTAAACCCACAAGTAAAAAGGCATGTAAGTTCTCAAAACACTACACACACTAAACAAATAATTATACTAACAATAGGGGAATAGAGTTTTTTTTTCAGGGGAATATCACTTTCATAGCTGTTTTATTTGAATTTTTTTAGGGGACCATTGATTAAGATGCTTTAATTGGGGCCTATTTGGACCAAACTAGCAATGGAATTGGCATGGTTTTGATCACATGTGCTTGCCTAGCTGTTCCTTCTATTTTGCAGCTTTTCCACTTATTCTGATGGATGTGAATTATGGGGTAAATCAATGTCATTTGGACATGTATGTCCTAATTGTTAAATGTGACCTTATGATCCCAGTCCTGACTAAAACAAGAAATTAATAAATGTAATATTTATATGCCACTATAAGTTGAATATTTGCAGATAATAAGGCAAATATTTCATGGTGTTGGGCAAAAACTGAAAATTTAATTTGAAGATACAGGCATGAGAGTTTGGATTTTTTTTTCTTCTTTTGGTTTGGGTGAGTTTGGATTGTTGTAACATGTAACTAGCAAAGTTCAGTGGTTACTGTAGTCTGTAGTGAGCCTTGAGGGCTGAGTCTTGCAAGTCCATGAGGAATGATAGAGCCACAAAACCAGCAGATGGGACCCTTCAAGTGCTATTACTACTATGTAAATAATAATGATATATAAATAAAAAATTCTAAAATTATCATGGTTACATCATTTTAAAAAATATATTTTTAATATTATAATTTTCCTTAATGTGAACTTCATATCTATTGTTACCATTTGCACTAGGTTGTTCCTTTCCTAGATTCTTTTGGGCAGAAAGTTGTTGAGGGAAGAAAGAAACAAAGAGAGAAAACTCCCCTTTAATATATTGATAGCTATGGTCCCAAATGGGGCTGAATCACGGAATACATTATGACTTTGGCACCATTTAGTAAGGAAAGTATATATATTTTTTTCAATGATGATGATTATCAAAAAGACAAATATAAAAGATTTTTGTTACTTTCTTAGCTACCTTTTCATGCAAGTAGACTAGATATTGAAACAATTTCATCAATATTAACATTTATAAAACCTTTTCTGTTTTGTTTACTGTCCAACGATAGTATCAAATTCAGCAGTAATTTTGCAACCAGACATGGCTTGGAAATTTTCATTTTGGGTCAGTGATATACTATGTATGTGACCATTCAAGTCAAAATATTGTGATGAAATAATATCAGAATCTTTTGTAGTTAGAAGGATTGTATTTCTTGATTGCATTCACATGGGTGTATATATCCCATCATTCTCAAACAAGGCAGTTGCTTTACAGCAACAACAACTGCGTAGGATTCTAATAATTCAATCATATGATATAGCACTCCATTATTTTGATAGTACAATGTGTGAAGTTTGGAAGAAATTGCTCAAGTGTAGTGTTTATATTGAGCTCCCTTTTTAATCCAACAGAAGCACCAGGCCACGAATTTTGTTATGTAATTAAGATATTAGCATAGTAATTAAAAGATATTAGCATAGTTATTAACAGAGCGTGTGCCTCACATGTTGAAAGTTTGAATTTTCATTGGAGTCTAGCGCTTGTCATACACTCTACAACATTAAAGAGGCACAAATGCCCCCAAATCCAATTTCCTTCCTTTTCCCTTTCTTCTTCAACCCTACACACGTCCACTGCATTCCACCTCACCCTCTACCGCCACTGCCTCGCCAACATGATGCTCACTGTCGCCAGCCACCCCCACTGCCCACTCTCTCACCCATCCACCACCACTGCTGCCGACTGCCCCCACCCTTACACCCTCCGCTGCCCACCCCAATTCACAGATCACACTATTTCCATCAATGAAGAGAATGATTTTGCTATGGTCCTTCACTTTGATTAATCTCTCATTAAATCGTTGGGAATTACAAATCAAAGTCATATGCTGGTAGTAGGATACAAATGGAGAGCTACTGTGGAACCTAGTTTGAACCCTTGTGATCTCAGGTCCTACAGTGCTTCACGTGCTTCTTATGGCTGGTGCGAAAGACTTGAAATTAAAGAAAGGCAAAAGCACTATGTGATGAATTGGAAGTTTTGTGTTATGCATTTCCAAATACTTAACAAATTTCTTTCGTTATTTTCTTAAATTTGTAACTGATACTTCTTCTTTTAGTTCTTTATGGGTTCAAACCTTTCTGTGATTCTTTTCCTAATCCTTGATTTTAGTGTGCATATATGTAATGCATGTGTGTGTGTATATATATATGTAGGCATGTATATGTCAACCATGGTGAATCAGGTGATAAACTCAAAATCCCCTTATGGCTTTCATCATATATTGATGATGTAAATTTTCTAGTGATGAACATAGTTATCAAGTAACACCAATAGCAACAATAATCAGTGAACAATAATAGCTTGGTCTAGTAGCCAATTTGTACTGAAAATTTAGTGGTAATTCTTATTAAATTGTGATATATAGTGAGTGAATATATCAACAATCTTGAGTTAGTAGAGTAGTGGAAAGATTTTTAAGAAAAAATATCACTAGGCAAAATTTGATAGATTCTTTCTTTAAAAATCTCTCTACTACTCTTTAAATTCAAGTTGCAGATGATTTGCCAATCACGTGTCAACATTTGATAGGGTTTACCATCGAACCCTCAGTATTACCGAATCACTAGACTTTATTTTTTCAAAGAGAGAGAGAGAGAAGAATGTTTATAAGAAGGTTATTTTAGACATTTTACTAAGGGTAGTTAATTTGGATAGAAAATCTAACAGTTGTATTGCACTATGAGGAGGTTTATGCTTTGTTTGAAATTCAAATATTTTGTTAAAAAAAGAAAAAAAAGAAAAAATGATGATGAAAAATGAAATAAAATTACTCTTTCATTATGTTTTATTTTCCTTCATATTTTTCTTTTTTAACCAAAAATTCAAATTACAAACGGAGCGTTAGTGTCAAAAAATAAACTCAAAAGGGGTTTCTTATTTTTAGGCCTAATCTCATGAAGGCAAAGTGTAGTTTATCCTATATTAAATGTCATAAAAGTTTAGTGTAAAAGAAAGTAATACTGGCTAGGTAGTGTCCCACACAAAATGCGTTGGCACATTTCTTTTTTGATGTGGAGGATCAAAAAGTTTAACGAAGTCTAAGCACCGGCCAGTCCAGCTTTGATAGCAGTACTTATTGATTAAGCATGAAATGAGCAAAGAATAAGTGAATACAAGTGAAATATTGCGTTCCCTAATGGACTATTGCAGGCCAATATGTGGAACTGGTTACTAGAGAGATTAATGTTAGTATTGGCAATAAACCTGCAATCACAGACCCAAATGAAACCTCGTAGCCGAACGCTTTACCTAGGTGGGATCCTCATGTATTGTTGAGAGGAGGATCACGTACTCCTCTACCAAGAGCAGTGAATGCGACCCTAGATAGAGAGAACATACATGGCACTGTAAACTATCGGAATAATAGGTAGACAGTCATTACATACATGACACTTAATCCCTTTTTTAAAGAAAAATAAAAAATTAACCTTGGTGACATTAAACCTAAAGTTCTATCCGTGACACACTAAAACAAAATGTTGCCGGAACATGTAGCTCCAAAAAAAACCCAATAAGAATGTAGAGCCCTTGCATTCAAGACCTTCAGAAATCAAGAATCACTGGTCAAGTAAATGCCATGCGTTTGTGGAGGTTCCTTGGCCAGTGTGGAAGCAACAAACATGGACAACATTTTACAAGAGAGAGCTAGTGAAGACATGAACAGTCAAGTAAAGCAATCCTTTCAAAAGGTCTGGGCCTGCAAATTTTCTAGCATGATCCACCTGTCAACTCCAAACAAAGTTTGATGGGCATATGCCATGATGAAATGAAAATCTCTAGTTTGTAATTGGAATGGGGTGAACTTGGATACAGATAAAGGAGTATTTTGTCAAAATAATATTCTTTGCAAAAATAATTTCCTATCTGACACCTATTAAAAAATAATTCTCAAACTAATATGATTTGTGCTTTGTTGGAAGTTTGATTTACATGTTGAATTTTTTTTATTGTGAATTGTGATCAAAACTAAAATATATATATATATATATGTATGTATGTATGTAATACAATAGACATATATATATCCACTATCAATCCCAATAATGCAATAACACGGCACTATCATTCCAATAGTTTGACTCATGATTAACCAATTGATCAGAAGGCAAAATTGATGGAAAGGTGGGGAATTTTATTCATCAGACTTTTCCACTCTATTTCTCACTCACTCTGTTTCTCTTTATCCATCTTTTCCCCTCTCTCTCCAAATCCCTCTTCCTCTCTGTCTCCATTTCCCTCTGACCCTGTTCCCAGAAAATGATACTTTCGAGAAACACAGAGAATTTCATTTGATGAGTCTTTACGACTTCTTTTGCTTGTGTTGATTCCTATCAGTTCCCAGTCACTGGTATCGGAAGATTGAGGGACTTTTCAACGCATTTCGTGTTCAATATCAAGAGCTGCACAAGCCTAAGAGAGAGTGTAGGGGGTGCTGGTTCCTTCATTATTTTAGCAAAAGTTCCTGCGGCTCGAGCCAGCTTTGCGGCCCTTTTTTTTTTTTTTTTTTCTCTTTACCCATCTTCACCCATTTTGGAGGTGGTTTAATGGTGTCAAGAAAGAAAGAAGGAAATATAGAGAGAGAAAAAAATAGAGAGGGAGAGTAAGAAAACCCCAGCCATGGTCACCATGGCTACTGTTGCCAGAATCTCCACATTTCAATCTCAGTCCAACGACCACCCATATGCAAGATCCAGTGTTTAGAGAGAAAAAATTAGCTTAGCCATCTTTAACAAGTTTAACTGATTTGGTTTTCATTTCACCAATAGAATTGTTGTACAGTTCGTATCAAAATTTTTTTTTTTGTTTAAATTCTCACATACGCATATATACATACATATATATAGCAATATAGATATATATTTAGACCCATATAGCAGACCCATATAGCTGTGGGTAGTTGTGCGACTAAGTAGCGAGAGAGATAGCTAAATAAAAAAAATAGAGAATTGTGTTTACAGAATTCCATTGAGACAAGTGATTTTAAGCACTAACATGGAATTAATAGAATTCAATGGTAGTAATGAGATCTTGTAATGCCTTATCAAAGTTGAGATTGCTTTCTCCAGTATATTTCTGCTTTTGGACTTCAGAGAGAATTTCTTTACCCTTTTGTTAAATTTATTGCAATAAAAAATTCCAACATGTCAAAAAAATTTCCAACAAAGCACTCAAGTGGCATCAATAATGTTAGATTGAGAATTATTTTTTAGAGAGTATTAGATAGGAAATTATTTTCATAAAGAGTGTTATTTTGACAAAAAAACTCCGGATAAAAACTCGCTTGTAGATTAAGCAAACCATAAACTTAGTCAAAAGACTCAAAACAACACAAGAAAATGTCACGCCACAAGATTTCCACTCAGTTACCAAACTTACAACAAGAATTTAGGAACTAACATTGCATCTTAGCTAGGGCCTTGCAATTTCTCAACAATCATTTTTTTCTCAATTTCCTCTTCGACCAACACTGACATTGCTGAAAAGAGGTTCCAGAGGAAACTTGGTATCAGGATGATCCCACTGCAGCGAATCCTACCACTCTTTGCTTCCTCTAATTTTTTTGAGGGCTGGCGGAACGGTGGCATGGGAGAGAGGCAGACGCTCAAGTCCAGGACAATTAGGTACTGCAATATCACCTATAAAATTACTTATTAAAGTCCTTTTACATGCTCCTCAGTTCCCTCAGTAGCTTTAGTCTTGCCTCCTTTTGATTTAGGCTCCGTTTGATTTGACGTAAAATATTTTTTTGTAAAATATTTTCTTTATTTTTTAGTGTTTGATTTTGCAAAAGTCAGGTAAAACAATTTAATTGTAAAATATTTTACACTTTCCAGGAGAAAACAACTTACCAATCCAATTTCGGTAAGTCATTTTTCACGGAGGATGTCGAGCTCTATTTGCAAATGTATTGGCCTCAACTTCACTTCAAAGTTCAAAACCCAATACAGATGTATACATGAATACATACGTGTGTATATATATGTATAAAGAGAGACAAGCTTCAATTCAAAGCGGCTACGGCAACTTGGGATTCACTGACAGCACCGATGGCTTCTTCTAGTGCCTCCGCTGCTGGGACACCCAAACCAAAGACATCGTTGACATCGTCATCGACGAGGAGGACTTCGTCAACCAGACGAGACGTTGGTTGCAGAAGGCCCTGAGTAGTGATAATTGGTGGTTGTAGCAGAGGAAGAGGTGGCTATAATGGTGTGGTTGAAGGTTGTGATTAAGAATTTTGGTTTTGTGTTGGAAGGTACAACAGAGTGAGCGAGAGAGATGATGGCAGCCTGGACGAGCAATTCTTCTCTCCCTAGAATTCTAATGCTCATGTGTTGTTTGATAAAATGCTTGTATCAATTGTGCGCGTCAAAAGTCGAAGCAATGGGCTACAATTGGTGCGGGCTGTTTTACCTTGACATTTTTATAAGTTAGCAGCCAAACACCAAAATATATTATTAATCTGTAATCATTTTCATGTAAAATATACTACATGAAAATACGTTAAATCAAACGGAGCCTTAACGTAAAATATTTTTTTATTTTCCGGTATTTGATTGCACATAAATTAGGTAAAAAATATTTTACGCGTAAAACTTTTTTTCGCTCAAAAGTTGAAAACGACTTACCGATTCCAATTGGGTAAGTTATTTTCAGATCATGCTATCGGATAGTGGCGACGTGGAGAAAAAAAAAATGATTGTTATGGTTTGCACTTGAAGGGCATTGGCCATGCCATTTCTTCACCATCAGCAACCATAGATTGATAGTCTTGATGGCCAAATCAAAGTCTAATCTCTTTGTTTCTGTAACCAATGCTGGTTTTTAATTTATATAGCTACTGCACTTTCTTATGTCAATTTAAAGCTATGACCCCATATCGTGCTTGTTAATTGCTCGATAAAATGCATCAACGAAACAACCTTCAATTTCTTCTTTGTTTTTTTGGTGCATTGAGTGGTTAATTTAGGGGGTTTTGAACTGAAAATCACACATTGTTGGTTAAATTTTTTTTTGAACCTTTGACACTATTTGAATCATTTCATCATCGCCACTCCCACTCTCACCTCCCACCACCACTACCATCACTCACCAACCACCATTACTATTATAATCACATCAATTAGGATTGACTATAGTAGTGGGTTTGATTATTAACCTTTTGAAAAATATTGTGATGAAAATGATTTTGAATACAATTTTTCAATACGAAGGATACCTCAACAAAATGAGGTTGTTGAGAGAAAAATTTAAACTTTGGAAGAAATGAAAAAAACAATGCTTTGTAAAAATAATTTGCCAAAATACTTTTAGACAGAAACTGTTAACACAACATGCTATGTTTTAAACAGAGTTTTATTTAGAATTTTTTTTTTTTAACAAAACCCCATATGAGCTTTGGAAAGGAAAAAAGCCAAATGTTTTATACTTTAAAACTTTTAGATGCAAGTGTTCTGTCTTAAACAACAACAAACACTACCTTGAAAAGTTTGATGCAAAATCTGATGAAGGTGTTTTTCCTGGCTACTTTATTTATAGAGTGTTTAATAAAAAAACTTTGATTGTTAAGGAATCTGTGTATGTTACTTTTGATGAACTAAACTCTTTGCTTAGAAATGTTGTGAGTGATTATGTGAAGCATAGATGGATAATCTGACCATTAATCAAAACTCAAGTGAAGTCTTACACAAGGAAAAAGATGAACAAGTAATTCCTTCAAACTAACAAGATGTCGATCAAGAGTTACCAAAAGAATGAAAATTTGTTCACAACCATCCAACATATTAGATATTAGGTGATCCATCACAAAAAGTAAGGATAGGATCATATCTTAGAAATATCTGCAATCATCTTGCTTTTCTATCTTAAATTGAACCAAAATATTTTAAAGATGCTGAAAATGATGAATATTAGATTTTGGCCATGCATAAAGAATTGAACCAATTTGAAAGGAATGAGGTTTGGAACTTTGTGCCTAGACTTGAAGATCATTAAGTTATTAGAACAAAATGAATTTTTAGAAACAAAATGGATGAGTCTGGAACTGTAGTAAGAAACAAGGCAAAAACTGTTAGTCTCAAGTTTTTATTAATTGATTTTGATGATAACAAATTTAAATATTTTAATAATTAAAATTTGGTTAATCTCCAGATTTCATATTTGATGTATCAGTTAAGATTTTTAAAGAATTTTATGTTAAAAGTTTAAAGATATTGTGCGTTTTAATGATAAATCACTTAATTTTTTTAATTTATATTTTAAATGTTAATTATCCGACATTTCTTGAAGTTATTATCAGTCTTGGAAGCAAAAGGAATGCATAGTATGAAGAAGAAGACTTAGTTAAAAATAATGGCAAGAAAGCTCATTGGAGATAGTTTCAGTATTATGTATATAACTTTTTATCCAACCATTGGATTAATCTGATTTTTGTAGTATTGGAAATAAGACTCAAATTTCTATAAACGGTATCTTATAAGGACTTCATGAAGAGAATTTCTTGTGGGACAAAGAGTTGGAAGGTAACCCATTAGAGTAGAAGTTCAAAATATGACAATTACGAGATAGCTTTAGTAATTTGACCATATCCTTTGTTTCAGACATTCAAATATACTGATTCTTGAGGTTTTGAAAAGCTGACTTCCATGTCTATAATTTTCTCTTATAGAAATTTTCAAATTTGAACATTATAAGGGAGAAAATCGAGATGGAATTGAAGGTAACTCTACAGAAATTCAAATATATCAAATAGGAGATAGTTTGAGTATCTGGATCATAACTTTTGATCTGACCATTGGATCGACCTGATTCTTGATGTTCAGAAAAGTTGACTTCCATATGAATGTTATAATGGAGAGAATTGAGATGAAAGTGAAGGTAACTTTGCAAAAATTCAAATATGCTAACTTGGAGACAGTTTGAGTATTTTGAGCATAACTTTTGATCTGATCATTGGATCGACCTGATTCTTGAAGTTCTGAAAAGCTAACTTCTATGTTTACAACTTTTCTCTTATAGCCATTTTCAAATATGAACGTTATCAAGGCAAAAATTGAGGTGAAAATGAAGACATCTGATTAGAAATTCAAAAACCTGTCTCGCAGCAAGTAGCTTAATAGAAAGAAATCTTCAATATTTTCTCAATCGATTAGAAGTTGATTTTAAGCTATAAATAATTCACTATCCTTTCTCTATAAATAGAGATACACAAGAAAAGCAAGAGACATACAAGAAATTACAAATATTGAGCATAGAAAGTGATATTCATCAAGATTTTCAAGTTTTGAGCTTTACTTCTTCATCATTCTATTTCATCTTTGAGCTTTATTATTTTATTCAACTTTTGAGAGTTTTGTATCTATAGTTATGAGCTTCAACTTCCCTATATCATTTGTAAAAAGGTTGTTAAACTCTTGTGATTTATTTCTTGAGTAGTTGAGAGGAACACTTGGAGAAAAAGATTATGTTAGTGCTTTGTTTTGGAGAGCAAAACAAAGGACTATTTTTTAAGTGTTTTTGGAACAAAACCCTTGGTGTAAAGGTTTGCTAGCAACCGGCAAACTAGTGGTGTAAAGCTATTTGAAAAATAGTGAATTTGCCTAAGGAAGGAGCCTTGGAGGTGGATGTAGATTTGGCATAAGAGGGGCCAACTAAACCACTTTATATCGTTGTGTTTGATCTCTTCTCTTTTCTCTCTTTATATCTTGTTTAATATCTTTCTTATATATATAGTGTTGATATACTTGAGATACACACACACACACACACTTGAATCTATTGTACTAATCTCATATTGATTATATCTTGGGTTGTCTTATTTATTACATATCTAGCTTAATATTTTATATCTTTTCTATTGCATCTCACAACTTGAAAATGCAACTTGAAAATTAAGTGCATTAGATTATTTTAAATTTTAATTTTAATTATAAACCCAATTCGCCCTCCCTCTTGCGTTGGCACCTGGTCTAACAATTGGTATTAGAGCAATGACTCTAGTATTTAGCTTAATCGTCATAGAGTAGATTATGACAACCATAGTAGGAACATCATTTGCCGAAAATCATTCTACCATTAGACCTCCTTTGCTCAATGACACAAATTATAATTATTGGAAAGCTAAAATGAGAATTTACATTCAAGCTGTAGATTATGAATTATGAAAAGTTATAGTGAGTGATCCTAAAATACCAACTAAAACCATAGGTGAACAAAAAGTGTCTAAAGAAGAAAGTGAACAGAATGAGAATGACTTAAAAAGTATTCAAATAAATTCCAAAGCCATGAACTTACTATATTATGCATTAGATCCTAATGAGTTTAATAGAATCTCTAGATGTGAGTTGGCCAAGAAAATTTGGAGCAAATTAGAAGTTACACATGAGGGAACTAATCAAGTCAAAGAGTCTAAGATTAGCATGCTTGTTCATACATATAAATTCTTTAAAATAAATCAAGAGGAGTCTATTTTTGATATGTTTACTAGATTTACTGATATTATAAATGCCTTAAAATTTCTTGGTAAATGTTATACTAATGTTGAAATGGTAAGAAAAATTCTTAAGTCTTTACCAAAGAGTTGGAAGCCAAAAGTTACTGTTATACAAGAAGCCAAAAATCTCACAAGACTTAGTTTGGATGAACTCTTGGGTTCACTCATGACTCACGAGCTTACCATGGGAATAGATGATGACGAAAGCAAAAAGAAGAAAAACATAGTGCTGAAATCATCCACCACTTCCTCCACATTTGATAGCAATAATGAAAAAACAAGCAATGAAGATAAGGAGCTTGTCATGATTACAAAGAAATTTAAAAGATTTTTAAGAAAGAAGAAGCAAGTCGGACAAAAATTTTCAAAGAATAATGGAGTAAAAGAAGAAGGTAACAAAAAGGATACAATAATCTGTTATGAATGCAAAAAGTCTGGTCATATAAAATTCGAGTGTCCTCAATTAAAAAATTCAAGGAAAAAGGACAAAAAGAAAACCATTGTAGCGGCTTGGGGAGAAAGTGATGATAGTAGTTCCGAAAAAAGTGATAATGAAGTTGCCAACCTATGTTTAATGGCAAAGAAAACAAATGAGGTATGTGATACTTTTAATGAATATTTTTCTTATGATGAATTACAAAATACTTTTGTGAAATTACAGGATAATCTTAAAAAATTAGGCATAAACAATGTAGTCTTCAAAAAGATTATTTCTTCTCTCTCTCTCTCATGAAAATAAATCTTTGAAAAATGAAAATGCCATTTTGAAAAAAAATGTTGAAGACATATCTTCCAAACTTAAAGCTTCAACTTCAAATGATTTGAAACATAAAAATGACACTTTGAAAATAAAAGTTAATGAATTGAATAATACTCTTTTAAAGTTTGTAAAAGGAAGAGAAAATTTGAATATGATACTTGAAAAATAAAGATGTGTTTTTGACAAAGTTAGAATTGGTTACGTTCATTTTCAAAAACAAAAGTTTTACAAAAACTTATTTGTTAAAATAACGTAATCTAGTAATCCACAATCTACATGTTGTTATTATCATCATAAATGTCATCAATCACATTCTTGCTCACTTGAAAAAAAATATATATGTCAAGTAACTTTAAAACTAACCTCTATGGCCCCAAGAAAGTTTGGGTACCAAAAATCAATGGTTGATTTATTTTTGTAGGTTCGTCTAAAATCCAAAAGAGCAAGATGGTTAATTGATAGTGCTTACTCAAAGTATATGACCAATGAAGAATCAATATTTAAAACTCTAATACCTAAAGATGGGGAATATGTAACTTTTGGAGACAATAATAAATGAAAGATTATTAGTATTGGTAGTATTGATAAAAGTCTTTTTCCTATTATTGAAAATATTTTACTTATTGAAGACTTGAAATATAATTTGATTAGCATTAGCGAATTATGTGATAAAGGAAATAGAGTTATTTTTTTAAATATTCATTGCATAATAGAAAGTATCATAGATAATAAATTATTATTGGTTGGTTATAGGCATAAAAATGTATACGTCATTGATCTTAATGATATATCTTCTAGTGATGTAAAATATTTTTCGGCTATGTGTAATAGTAATTGATTATGGTATAGAAGGCTTGCATATGTTAGCATGAATTTAATTTCAAAACTTTCCAAAAATGATTTAGTTATTGAACTGCTAAAAATTAAATTTGAAAAAGATAAACTTTGTGATGCATGGCAAAAAGGAAAACAAACTAGAACTTCTTTTAAATTCAAAAAATATTATTTTTACCTCTAGACCATTACAATTATTACATATGGATTTATTTGGTCCAACTAGGACAATTAGTTTGGATTAAAAGCAATATGCACTTATTATTGTTGATGATTGTTTAAGATATACATTAATATTTTTTTTTGCACATAAAGATGATGCTTTACACACTTTTGTAAAATTTTGTAGAAAAGTTTAAAAAGAAAAAGGTTTTACAATTATAACTATTAGAAGTGATTATAGTTGTGAATTTGACAATTTGCAATTTGAAAAATATTGCGATGAAAATAGTTTTAAACATAATTTTTTGGCACTAACAACACCACAACAAAATGATGTAGTAGAACAAAAATAGAACTCTTAAAAAAATGGCTAGAACAATGTTATGTGAAAATAATCTACAAAAATATTTTTGAGTTGAAGTCGTTAATACCGCTTGTTATATTATAAATCGTGCTATGATTTGGCCTATTTTTAAAAAAACTCCATATGAACTTTGAAAAGTAAGAAAACCTAATATTATTTATTTTTATGCTTTTGAATGTACATGTTTTGTTTTGAATAATAACAAAGATAATTTGGGTAAATTTGATACTAAATCCGATGAGACCATATTTCTTGGATATTTTGTATCTAGTAAAACTTATAGAGTTTTTAACAAAGGAATTTTAGTGATGGAAAAATCTATTCATGTAGTATTTGATGAATCTAACAATGTTTCTTCTAAGAAAATTGTAAGCGATGATAATATAAATATTGAACACAGTATGGAAGATTTTATCATTATGGAAAGAAAAGATAGATCTTTAAAGCAATCTTTCATAGAAAAGAATTAAGGGGAAAGTTCAACTGAGTTTCTTCCAAGTGAAGAAGGATCCAAAAAAAATACACAAGACTTGCCAAAAGACTGGAGGTATACACACAATCATTCCTAGAAGTTGATTATTGGTAATCCCTCACAAGGTACAAAAACTCGTTCTTTTCTTCGTAATATTTGTGGTAATTTAACATTTTTATCTCAAATTGATCCTAAATGTTTTAAAGAGGTTGAAAATGATGAAAGTTGGATCTTAATTATGCAAGAAGAGTTAAATCAATTTGAAAAAAAAAAAGGTTTGGATTTTAGTTCCAAGACCTAATGACTATTCCGTAATTGGTACAAAATAGATTTTTAGAAACAAAATGGATGAATCCGGGGTTGTTATGTGAAATAAAGCTCGATTGGTAGCTCAAAGTTACAACTAAGAAGAAGGAATTGATTTTGATGAAACATTTGCACCCGTAGTTTGACTTGAAGCTATTAGAATGTTACTTGCATTTGCATGTTTTAATAATTTCAAACTTTACCAAATGGATGTTAAAAGCTCATTTTTAAAGGCTATATTTCAAAAGAGGTTTATGTTAATAGCCTTCTGATTTTCAAAATCATGATTTTTCAAATCACGTTTTAAAACTTACAAAAGCTTTATATGATTTAAAATAAGCTCGTAGAGCATGGTATGAAAGTTAAGTAAATTTTTGATTGGTAATGATTTTTCAAAAGGAAAAATTGATACTACTCTTTTCATAAAATCTAAAGATCATGACATGTTAGTAGTAAAAATATATGTTGGTAATATTATTTTTGGTGCTACTAATGAAGAGATGTGCAAAGAATTTTCTATATGTATGCAGGGAGAATTTGAAATGAGTATGATGAAAGAATTAAATTTCTTTCTTGAATTCCAAATTAAGCAATCTAAAGAAGGCATTTTTATCAATCAATCCAAATACATAAAGGATTTATTAAAAATGTTTGAAATTGAGAACTTAAAGCCTATTGGGACTCCAATGGGTACTACTTGACAAAGATGAAAACGGTAAGCCGGTAGATGAAAAGAAATATCGAGCTATGATTGATTCATTACTTTACTTAACTGCTAGTACACCCGATATCATGTTTAGTGTGTGCATGTGTGGTTGATTTCAATCATGCCCCAAAGAATCATATCTTACTGCTGTTAAAAGAATATTTCGTTATCTATTAGGAACACAAAATATAGGATTATGGTATCCTAAAGACATATCTTTCGATTTAATTTGATATTCTGATGCGGACTATGCTGATAGTAAAATTGATAGAAAAAGTACTAGTGGCACGTATCAATTTCTTGGACACTCTTTAATCTCATGGTTTAGTAAGAAACAAAATTTGGTTACTTTATCCACTACTAAAGCTAAATATATTGCGGCTGGAAGTTGTTGTGTTCAAATTTTATGGATAAAATAGCAATTAGAAGATTTTGGATCACATTTGATCATATTCCTATTAGATGTAATAATATTAGTGCTATTAATTTTGTCTAAAAATCCAATCCAACATTCTAGAACTAAACATATCGAAATTCAACATCATTTTATAAGAGATCATATTCGAAAGGGTGATAATATTCTTAAATTTGTTAACACTGACCATTATATAGCTGATATTTTCACAAAATCCCTAAGTGAATATAGATTTTGTTTTTTAAGAAGAGAACTTGGTATGTCTAATCCTATTATATAAATACCTGAAGTTGATGAGTTTTTGCAAGAATGACAAATACTTCCATTCTCTTTTTTGTAGGGGCAACATATATTTGTTTACTATGTTTTTTTTATTAATGACAAAGGGGGAGAAATTTTGTGTTTCTAAAAGAGATTGAGATGTAAATATGGACTTATTAGGAGAAGTCAAGTAGCGAGGAGGAGATATAATTATTTTTTGACAAAATCTTGAGATCATTACCACACATATGTTTCTAAATAATTAATGGTTGTCATCATAAAAAAAGAGGAAATTGTTACTCTCAAGTTTTCATTAATTGATTTTGATGATAACTAATATAAATGTTTTAATGATTAAAATTTGGTTAATCTAAAGATTTCATGTTTGATATATTAGTTAAGATTTTTAAAGAATTTTATGTTAAAAGTTTAAATATATTATACATTTTAATGATAAATCAATTAATTTTTTATTTATGTTTTAAATGTTAATTATCGAATATTTCTTGAAGTTATTGTTAGTCTTGAAAGTAAAAGGAATGCATAGCATGAAGAAGAAGACTCAGTCAAAGATAATGACAAGAAAACTCATTGGAGATAGTTTCAGTATTATGTATATAACTTTTCATCCAACCATTGGATTGATCTAATTTTTGTGACATTGAAAATAAGACTCAAATTTCTATAAACAGTATCTTATGAGGACTTCATGAAGAGAATTTCTTGTAGGATAAAAAAGAGTTGGAAGATGATCCATGGAAGATGTCCCATTGGAGCAGAAGTTCAAAATATGACAATTGGGAGATAGCTTTAGAAATTTGACCATATCTTTTGTTTCAGACATTAAAATGTAGTAATTTTTAAGGTTCTAAAAAGCTGGATTCCATCTACAACTTTTCTCTTATATGCATTTTCAAATTTGAACGTTATAAGAGAGAAAATTGAGGTGAAAATGAAGCCAACTCTGTAGAAATTTAAATATGCCAACTGGGAGACAGTTTGAGTATCTGGATCATAACTTTTAATCTGACTATTGGATCGACTTGATTCTTGAGGTTCAGAAAATTTGACTTCTATTCGAACGTTATAATGGTGAGAATCGAAGTGAAAGTGAAGGCAACTCTGCACAAATTTAAATATGTTAACTAGGAGACAGTTTGAGTATTTTGAGCATAACTTTTGATATAATCATTAGATTGACCTGATTTTTGAGTTTTTGAAAGGCTGACTTCCATGTCTATAACCTTCTCTTATAGCCATTTTTAAATTCAAATGTTATTAAGGCAAAAATTAAGGTGAAAATGAAGACATCTGATCAGAAATTTAAAAAACTGTCTGGCAGCAAGTAGCTTAACGGGAAGAAATCTTCAATGCTTTCTCAAACGGCTAGAAGTTAATTTTAAGTTGCAAATAATCTACTATCCTTTCTCTATAAATAGAAATACATAAGAAAAGCAAGAGACATACAAGAGATCACAAATATTGAGCATAGAAAGTGATATTCATCAAGATATTCAAGTTTTGAGCTTCACTTCTTCATCATTCTATTTCATTTTCGAGCTTCATTGTTTTATTCAACTCTTGAGAGTTTTATATCTATAGTTGTGAGCTTCAACTTCCCTATATCATTTGTAAAAGGGTTATTAAACCCTTGTAATTTATTTCTTGAGTGGTTGAGAAGAACACTTGGAGAAAAAGATCTTCTTGGTGCTTTGTTTTGGAAAGCAAAACAAAGCGTTATTTTTTAAGTGTTTTTGGAACAAAACACTTGGTGTAAAGGTTTGCTGGCAACCGGCAAGCTAGTGGTGTAAAGCTATTTGAAAAATAGTGGATTTGCCCATGGAAGGAGCCTTGGAGGTGGACGTAGGTTTGGCATAAGAGGGGTCAACTGAATCACTTTAAATCGTTGTGTTTGATCTCTTCTCTTTTCTCTTTTTATATCTTGCTCAACATCTTTCTTATATATATAGTCTTGATATACTTGAGATACACACACATACTTGAATCTATTGTACGAATCTCACCACTTGAAAATTAAGTGTATTAGATTATTTTAAATTTTAAATTTTAATTATAAACCCAATTCACCCTCTCTTGGGTTGCCATTTGGTCTAACAAAAACTAGTAGCTCAAGGCTATAGTCAAGAAGAAAGAATTGATTTTGATGAGATCTATGTACCTGTAGCTAGATTATAGGCAATTAGAATGTTGCTTACATTTTCATTTTTCAAAAATTTTAAGTTTTATCAAATGGATGTAAAAGTGCATTTTTAAATGAATTTATTTTTAAAGAGGTTAATATAGAACAACCATCTGGTTTTGAAAATTCTATATTTTCAAATATTATTTTCAAACTTATAAAAGCTTTTTATGGCTTAAAATAGGCCTCGACGACTTGGTGTGAAAGGCTGAGCAAATTTTTTATTAAAAATGATTTTATAGGAGAAAAAGTTGATACATCTCTTTTTATAAAAATTATAGATCATGACATGCTTATTGTGAAAATTTATATTGCTGACATAATATTTGGTAGTACTAATGAGAAGCTTTGCAAAAAATTTGCCAGGTGTATGCAATGTGAGTTTGACATGGGTATAATGGGAGAATTTAATTACTTCATTGGACTTCACATCAAACAATCAAAGGAAAGGATCTTTATTAACCAAGCTAAGTACATCACAGATCTACTCAAAAAGTTTGGTATGGAGGATGCAAAACTATTGTGCACTTCTATGAATACTTCAACAAAACTTGACAATGATAAAAGAGGTATTTCTATGGATACCAAGCTTTATAGAAGTATGATATGATTGGCTCATTGTTCTATTTAACTGCTAGTAGGCTTGATATTATGTTTAGTATTTACTTATGTGTTATATTTTAATCTAATCCTAAGGAATCACATGTTATTGTTGTTAAGAGGATTTTTAGATATATCAAGAACACACCAAACCTAGAGTTATGGTACCCTAAAGGCACTTTATTTAGCTTAATTGGTTACTCTGATGCTGGTTATGCTGGGAGTAAAGTTGATAGAAAGAGTACTAGTGGCTTTTATCAATTTCTTGGTAATATGCTTGTTTCACGGTTTAGCAAAAAGCAAAATTTAGTTACACTTTCTATAACTGAGGCTGAGTACATTGTTGCTGGAAGATGTTGTACTCAAGTCCTTTTGATCAAACATCAACTAGAGGACTTTGGACTTACTTTTGAACACATTCCTATTAATTGTGATAACACATGTGCTATCAATTTGATCAAGAATCCTATTCAACACTTTCGTACAAAGCACATTGAAATTAGATAGCATTTTATTCGTGATCATGTACAAAAAGGTGATGTTAAACTTGATTTTGTGAGTACTGACATTAATTAGCTGATATTTTTACAAAACCATTGAATGAAAATAGATTTTGTATGATTAGGGGAGAATTGGGGATGAGCAATCCATTATCTTGATTGATTATCATGTTATATATGATTGATTCTGTATATGAATTATTTGAAATTAATTATATGCCCATTTGTTTCAATTTATGTCATTCATAAGTCATGTCAGTATTTCATAAGAAAAATAGTCGACCCCTGCATTCAAGGAGTCGACCCCTCTTGTTTCAAGAGTCGACCCATTTTAACAGAGAGCCTAAATAGCTCTTTAGCAGAAAAAGAGTCAACCCCTTAAAGACCAGAGTCGACCCATTTGCATGATTGCTCAATACCTATAAATAGCCCTTATTTTGGCCTAAAATCAGATTTATCTCTCTTTCTCTCTCTTGACAAACAGTTGCTTTAAATGCCAAAATCACTAAAAATCCCTCTCCAAACTCTATATAAACTAGATCTGAACTACATAGATCCTTCCCCAGCTGCTATTAACCGTAATCTCAAACCCTCATGGCTCCCAAACCTGCATTACTAAAGAACGGGAAGCATACCCTTGTGGATTTGGCTCCCAAATTAAAAGTGAGTAAGAAGAGGAAAGATAAAGGAGAACCTTCTAAGGCATCTAAGAAGAGGAAAGATAAAGGGGAACCTTCCAAGGCATCCAAGAAAAGGAAAGGAAAGCAGATTGTCCAGGAGGAAGAGGACTTCATTGATAACGACATATACTTTGAGAAAGAATCTATCAGAACAAGGTACAATGATGATTTTTGCTCTAGAGTTATCTGAAATGGTAGATGGATAGACTATGGGTTTATTTGCCAAAGAATAATTTTACCTTGAACCTAAAATGGAGAGTTTTGGTTGGAAATCCATGACTTTGTTAAGGAACGATGTGTACCCCGAACTGGTATGATAATTTTATGCACATGCTGAAACAGAAAAGGGGAGTGTAAATATTTTTAGTTATGTTAAAGGTGTATTCTTCACATTGACTAAAGGAGTCATTTGCCAAATCTTGGGAATTGGCAGTGGTGAAGACGAAGAAAGGAAAGATGTGAATGTACTGCAGTGTCTGTTTTATTAGGAAGGGAGATTTCTGATGATCAAAACTTTCAATTCTTAACCAATGAACTCCTTCTGGAGTTAAGCCTTATATATCACTTTATTTGCCACATTTTGATTCCCAAAGGAGGAAAATTTGAGTACATTTCTAAGAAGAAGTTGTTTTTCTTGTGGGTATACATTACTGATACTAAGATTGACTTGGTCGAGTTCATTTTGACCCACATTTTTAAAGCCACTAAGACCAAAGTGAGTTTGCCCTATGTTTTTTTTTGACTAAAATTTTCAAACACCTCAAGGTGAACTTGGTGAATGAAAAGAAGAGGACTCCTAGTTCTAATTATGATGAATATAACCAGAAAAACTCTGTCTAGAATGAAGTATCATTTTGATCCTCAAACCAAGAAATGAACACCTAAGAAAGAAAAGAGTGTTAGTGGTAGTGCAACACCAAGGGCAATAACTGTTGAAAGAGGAGAATCCTCTAGTGAACCAAGGAAACTTTTTCCCATTGTTCCTAGTGGAAATTCTGTGCAAATGATAGTCTTAATGAACATGATGAAAGAGATGCAAAAGTACTAAGAGGAAATGTTCAATAAGATTGATAAGAAAGTGGATAATGGAGCAACTAGGCTTCATTTTGTGAAAAAGAATGTAAGAGAAATGAGCAAGACTTTTGTGGCTGAAGCAAATGTTATGAAGCAAGAAATCTTCAATAGCATTGCTATTTCAACTGAGCATCTTAGAAAGTATATCAAGAGAATGGTTGGATATGAGTACAAACATCTCTAGCACGAAACAACTCATGTTAAAGAAGAGGTTTCAAGCACTGATGAGATGGAAGAAACTACTAAAAGGGCTGACCCCTTAACTAAAACAGGAGTTGACTCCCCTGCTCCTACACCTCCAATAGTCAGATCATACATGTATGGACTAAGGCAAAGGAATCCCAACTCCAAATTCACTAACACTGCTGATGATCCTGTTAACCTCTTTCAAACCCCATCTTCTAAAGCCAAATGAACACTTTTGCATTTACATTCTCATTTGCATACTTGAACAACATTTTTAACAGGATGATATGTCATCCTTAAGATAATTTAGTTGTTAAATTGTTGTAGATATGTTTGAACAATATTGATGCCTAATATATATACATACATATATATATATATATATAAGTGATTTGGTTTAAATTATTTGCTTTGATTAGTTGGTTAATTGGTTGATGTTTTGATTACTAGCCTAAAAATAGTTTTAATCTTGTTTTAAGATTTGTTGATATTGTACTTTTCTATATTCTGTATATATCTATTTTTCTTTTCGATGAGTCGACAAAAAGGGAGAGAAATACTTATAAAAGGTATAAGGGGGAGAAAGAATTGATGTAAGTAATAATGCATTGCTTTATTGGTATATACTTTTGAGCATATTTGGTAGCAATATGAAATGCTACATTACATAAGAAAAGGGGAACAAGGATTACTATGTTCTAACCAATTGTGTTGCTCTGAACCTAAAAATGCATTGATGCACTATGTACAAAAGAAAGAGAGAGACAATTCTGGTATGAGATTTTATTTTTTGAATTGCTTTGATATTACACTTTGATTACTTATTAGATATTGAGTATATTGATCATATTGTTTAAGGTTTTGTCATCATAAAAAAAGGGGATATTGTTAACTTAATAATAAACAAAATATTGTGTTAAGGATTTAATGATTCTACTTAGTGTGCAGATTATCTTATGTTCTTAATCTCAATTGGATTAGGACTTGAAGCTTGATATATATTAGAAAAAGGAAATCGGCATCAAGTGTAATGAGATCGGCATCAAAGTGCTGACACCTCACTTTGAAGACTTTAGAGATATCTTGAAAGAATATAATATCTGGATTTGAAAATGAGAACGACATCAAGTACTGAAGCCCAACTCAGAGATGCTGACACTTAAGATCAAAAAAGAAAATCGACATCAAGTACTGAAGTCTATCTCCGAGATACTGACACTTAAAAAGGAGATTGGCATCAAGTTTTGAAGCATAGCTTAGAGATGCTGGCACTTAAGATTAGAAAAGGAGATCGACATCAAGTACAGAAGCCTAGCTTAAAGATGTTGACACTTAAGATCGGAAAAGGAGGTTGACATCAAGTACTGACACCGAGGTTGGCAGAAAGTACCGATACCTTTTTGGAAGAGTTGACATATTCTAAAGAAAGTCGACAGCAAGAGCTGATGCCTTTTATAATATGGCATGTGAAGATTTGGAGATCGACTTAAGAGGAGATCACAAAACTTGGAAGCTCTCTTGAAGATGTGAAGAAGTCCTGAATCAATAGAAGAAACTATGTTCATTGATGAACTCTACATATGATTGGATTGATTTCATTTTTAAGAGATTAAAGGTATTCTTAAAAATCAACAAGCTTTGGATAAGTCATTTCAAGCTTTGGAAGCTTCATTCGGAAGATCCGTGCAGAGCTTGATGACTTATAAGAAATTTGATGAGGTCTTGTAAAAGAGTCGACTCCATGTTTTTCAGGAGTTGACACATCTGGACAGAGCCTTGGTGAAGTCTATTGAAATGCAAAAAGAGTTGACTCCTATTTTTCAGGGGATGACACATTTGGACAGAGGGTTGAGGAAGCTGGCTCCAGAACAAAATGGTCGACCCCTTTAGCAAAAGAGTCGACTTATTGATTGTAACAATTATATTTTTTAATGTTCTGTCAGCTCGATCTTACATTAAATGCACTCCCAATCACCACCAACCACTAAAATCAATACAAGGCTATATATACAAGATTGCCACAACATTTATACTCAAGAATCCAAGGATTTAAATGCTAAACAATTGATTAGAAGCTGATTCTCTGAACCTAACTATTATATTCTCTTTGCTGGGGCATTTACTGAGCTTACACCTGCATATACACTCTTTGAGGGAGTTATCCATTGTAGAACTTTCATTTATTTCACTTGGGTGAGTTTGTAAACCTGTGAGTTTGAGTGTTCTTAAAAAAAATACTTGTAAGTTTGAGTGAAGCTTGGACAAAATCATTTGGGTGTTTGAGAGTTCAGGAAAAACTCTTGTATAAAGTGAGTTGGGCACTTGGGAAACTAGCACCTGCTGTGTAAATGAGCTTTTGCATAGTGGAAAGCTTTCAAGTGGATATTAGGAGTGAGGACGTAGGTTCATGTTGTGGCTGAACCTTGATAAATTTGATATTCTTTTTGTGCTTTATTTTTCTCTTCTTTGCTTTCCATTGATTGCTTGCATTGCACATACACTTTAAATTTACTGTTCCATTGGTTAATTAGTTATTAATTGCATTTGTTTGCTATTAATTCTGAAAAGGTCAATTCACCCCACTCTTGAATTGCATAATTGGGCCAACTGATTCAATATGCGACCATATACACAGACGTAGGCCTAGGCACATACACCAATATTTGCTGGAATGAGTATGACTTAAATAATGTACTTAGGTCAAAAAGCATGTAGCCTAAGCAAGGAAGGCACAGAGAATGGAAAACAGTAGCTTCAAGCAAAAATGCCGGTTTCCGCGATACTTCTAAAGAATGTTATGGTGCACGATTCTATTTGTATGCTACAAAAATTGAATATTGAATGAAGGAATGTAAATACTTCATTTATTATCTTGTAATCATTCTTTTTCCTAAATAATTGTCTAGAAAGTGGTACCGTATTAGTGTTTTGAGGGTGGAATGCTTTTTTGGCTTTTACCTCTATTTATGTGTTTGGAGTAGCAAAATAGTTTCCTCATTTGCTGAGTTTCATAGGAAATGGCAATTCTTCCTACATAGTAGTTCCTTTTGTCAACACTTTAGTGATATACTTTCTTAATTTTGTAGGGCTGGACCAAAAAGTGAGTACATCCTCTATGTAGGACCTAATGTCATAGTAGTTTTTAGATTGTTATCTGGAAAAGCCGAGTAGTAATTTTTTTTCCCTTCTAAATCACTCATCTCCAAATGGGGTTCCACTAAACAATAAGTTTGCATGTTAGATACATTTTCTTCGTTCTCACATGGCAGCATACTGGTCCTTTTGTTATGTGTTTGAGCTTGCCAAGTCCCCAACAATTTATAGCTTTTATTTAAGGTAGCTATAGAATTATAATGAACTTGAATAACTAAATTCTACATATGTTTTGGGGTCCCGTAGTGGCCAAGTGAATTAAGTTTGTAAAATCATGTAATTGGCAAATTTTGTATCATTTCAAGTGTATTGTATTTTGGATGTTAATCACAATGTATTGGGATGATCTTCATTGCTATTTCATGTAAGCTCGTGCTAAGAAACATTTGTATGAAGCTTAAAAATGTGCTACGAAACTTCGACAAGCCTTGATGGACTTCGATACAAGTTGTGGGATGTATGGATATGCATGAAAAATCGTACTGACCCTTGTAGGACCCCTTGTGCAAATTTTGTAGCACCTTGTGGGAGGAAACAGTATGCAAATTCTTCCAGGAGACTTCGCGAGACACTTCGTGGGATCTCGCGGGAAGATACAAAGAGGGTGCAATTCACAGAGGATTTCACGAGACCTCACGGGACCTCGTGAGACAACTCATTAGAAGATACAGAGAGAATGTCATTTTCAAGATGGAGCTCGCGCGACACCTTGCGGGATACCTCGTGCTCGTGAGATCCACTTATACGCAAACTAGGGTTCTGCGTTGCGAAATTTTTGAAGCTTTATGAATACCTATACTCATCCCAAAGTTTTAGATCATTAAGAAAGTAAATTTCTAAAGCATTTTCCATCGTTTCTAAAGCCTAGAAACAGTTTCTTATCATCTAATATTTCAATGCCATTAAAAAGATTGATCGTCTTGAAGGAGTTTGAGATACAAATCCGTTCTAAGGGAATTGAGCGTTGATTGTGTACTAGTAACGGTGAATCGTGGAATCGAGCAAGTACAAGTCAACCTAGTGATTAAGGATTCAATTAGGGATTTAGGTTGTAAGTGTCATGTAACTGTTGAACGATATTATAGTGCAGATCTTTGTCCGGCGAAGTGGACACGTGGTTTTCTCCCTAGTTTAGGTTTCCACAGGAAAAGTGCCTTGTGTTATTGGTTTTAGTTTACTTTACATTCTATCACTTTGCACTCAAGTAGGTATACATAACTTGTGATAGTTTTAGCATTGATCTAGGTTAATATCTTCTAAATTCCAATACATAGAGTGGGCTCGGTTTTTCAGTTGTTATCAGAGTAGGACACTAAAAAACTTTTGTTTTTAAAGAGTGAGATCCTATTAGCCTAACTCTATGGATTGGCCTAAAAAAGGCGTTTCTACATATAGGCCTCCTCTACTTGATGGGACTAATTATCCCTGTTGGAAAGTCAAAATGAAAGCTTTTCTCAAGTCAATCGATGAACGTGTTTGGCTTGCTGTTGTAAATGGCTACGCTCCACCCAGAGTTACAAATGGGACAACTATTATTTTGAAGGAAACTTTAGACTGGGATAAAACTAATTTAGAAAGATGTGCTTGGAATAATAAAGCCATTAATGCTATCTATAGCGGAGTCACAGCAGAGGAGTTTCGTAGAATATGTACTTGTGAACTTGCTAAAGATATATGAGATATCTTATAGACTACCCATAAGGGTACTACCACTATTAAGATCACCAAAATTCAACGATTGACTACGGCTTTCGAAACTTTGAGAATGGAAGACAATGAGACATTTGACCAATTTTATTACAAGATTAGTGATATCATCAATTCAAGTTTCACCCTTGGTGAACAGATCTTTTCATCTAAAATTGTTTGAAAAATTTTGAGATCCTTACCAGAAAGATTTCAAGCCAAGGTAACAGCTATTAAGAAAAGTCGAGATGTAGACTCCCTAAGAGTAGAAGACTTAGTTGGATCCCTACAAACTTTTGAAGCTAATTTATGCCAGCCTAAACGGAACAAAGGCATTGCCCTATATTACATAAAGGAAAGTGTAAATGAGGCTAGTGATTGTGATAGTGACTTGGGGATGGAAGAGATGCCACCATTTGTCAAAAAATTCAAAAAAATTTCAACAAACGACAACAAGGTTAGTCTTCCTCCAATGATAAAGTCAAAGGAAACCTTTTGATAAACTCAAGTTTGTAAGGAAGCCAATTGAGAAAACTAGCAAAAAACAATGCTATGAATGTTAGGGCTTTGGACACATTGTTGCAAAGTGTCCGAATTAAAAAAAATAAGGGAAGCAGGGTTCTAATAGTTACATGGAGTGACTCTGAGCAGGAAGAAGACTCTGATAATGATGACAGTTCAGAGAACTTCACAGTATTTATGACCAATGAATCTGAAGTGAAAGAAAGTTCAGGTAAATCACCTGAGAATGAGAAAGTTGATAATTCTGATGGAAGTGTTAAATCCATCAAAGAAGATGAAGAAGAATCTAAGGATGAAGTTAAGACTGATCTTCAACAGGAATATGATCTATTGTAGAAGCAATCTTACAAGATGACCAATGTGAGTGTCAAATTAGGCAATAAACTGAAACGGGCTTTGGAACAAGTTGAAACCTTGAAGAAGGTAAGTGTTGAAGAAAAGGCAAAGATTGTATAGTTGGAGAAACAGCAAGGTACTTTGTTTGAGAAAGTGAAGCTGTGTAAAAAGAATGCCCATGATAATACAGAGGTCAGAAAATCTCTTGAAGAAAAGATTCAAAAATTGATGTTTGAGTTATCTGAAGCAAATTTGACCTTCAAGAAATATAAAGCTAGTGCATCCATTGTTGAAAAGGTATGCAATGAGCAAAAATATTTTGGGGATATGCGTTGTATTGGTTATACAGGTAAAGTAAGCAAAGCAAAAGGCAACCAGTACATTAGACCTGTCAAATTTGTGCTTAAAGGAAGGTACAAATCACAGCAAGTAGGAGGTAACTTTGTTAGATTCATTTCTATCTATCACTATTGTGGTATAAGAGGTCACATTAGGTCCCAATGTCATAAATTGTATGGATTACTTGTGGATTATGTTCAAACTTGTAATTTTCAAAATCCAGGTAAATTATACAATGGTTAGATGTCTAATAAATTTCATGTGTTAGCTGAGAAAAGAAATTTTATTGAAGAGAGTTTTTAAAGACAAGCTCATTCTCAACACTATGGAAACTATATGGCAAGACTTGCGATAAAACATACCTGAAGGAAAGGTCAAAAGCCTAACCAACTATCACACGCAAAGCATATTAATGCTAACCTTGAGACTGTATGGATAAGGAAAAATTATTTGAGAGGATATGTTGTCCACACTGCCCTGAAGGCCCACAGCTGTAATGTGTGGTATCTAGATAGTGACTGCTCAATGCATATATGTGGTAATAAAGCCTATTTTGACATTGTGACTGAATGTGATGGAGGTCCAGTAAACTTTGGAGATGGTAGCACATCCAAAGTTGTAGAAAAAGGTAATATAAAATCTCAAGGGTTACCAAATCTAAATGATGCATTGCTTGTTGAGGGCTTAAAGGCTAATCTCATTAGCATTAGTCAACTATGTGACGCATAACTCCAAGTACAGTTTTCTAAAACTGAATGCTTTATTTTTTATAAGAAGGGTACTTGTGTTATAAAAGGTGTGTGTACTCTTGATAATTGCTATGAAATCACCTCAGATAGTGGTATTACTTGCAATTTTGCTAAATTAGATGAGATTGAGTTGTAGCATCAAAGACTTGGCCATATAAATTTTAATGATCTTTGTAGAATAACTTGTTCTAAACTCATTCGTGGGATTCCAAAACTTGAAAAATTCACAAATTGTGTCTATGGACCATGCCAATTGGGAAGGCAAATTAACTTCACACACAATAAAGTTAAGCAGATTGTAACCTCTAAACCTCTTGAACTTGTTCATGTGAATCTTATGGGTCCTATTCAAATAGAGAGCATTGGAGGTAAAAAAAAATACATTTTTGTGGCTGTCAATGATTTTTCTAGATTTAAATGGATTGATTTTGGTTGGGAAAAATCTAACACCTTCTCTGTGTTTAGAGCTTTATGTTTGAAAGTACAGGTAGAGAAGGGCACAAAAATAAGATGCATTTCGCAGAATTCGCACCGACCAGGGTAGGGAATTTGAAAATTCAGAGTTTACTAAATTTTGTGATAAGCAGGGCATAAGACATGAGTTCTCTACTCCAAAGACACCACAACAGGATGGAGTGGTGGAAAGAAAGAATGGGGTGATCTAGGAAATGGCTCGAGTAATGCTTTATGGTAAAAAGATTCCATAGAAGTTCTGGGCCGATGTGATAAATATAACATACTACATTACAAATAGAGTCTATTTGAGAGTTAGTACCAAACAAATGCCCTATAAACTGTGGAAAGGTAAAAAGCCTAATGTTAAATGCTTTCAAGTATTTGGGAGCAAATGCTACATCCTGAGGGATACAGAGCATCTTGGTAAGATTGATGTTGGCTTAAAAGGCAACCCAAGAGGGGAGGTGAATTGGGTTTCTCGAAGATTAATAAACAATTAATATTAATTAAAATTAATCTAAACAATGTAACAATGATCAATCTATATGCAAAGCAATGCAATCAGAAGAAGAAAAGAAAACAGAGCAATAGACAGAACACAGAGAGTTACTAAGGTTCAACCATAATCCGTGGTCTACGTCCTTACCCCAAGATCCCTTTGAAATCTTCCTCCACTATGTAATCTCTAACTACAAATGGGTGCTGATTGACCAAGTGCTCAACTCACTATACACAAGAACTTCTACCCAAGTTCTTCAGTTACCAAGTGGTTTTGTCCAAGTTCCACTCAAACTTATAAGAGTTTTTTTTTTCTCAAGAGAACTCTCAAACTCTCCCTTACAAGTGTATAAAATATACAAGTAACTTACAAATTCTCTAACAAGAGTAGATTATACAATCAAAGCTCACAAAGTGAAGATAAGAAGAATGTTCAGGAATTTCAGTTAATCAGTCAGTGGATTCTTGTTTCTTGTCTCTCTTCTTGTTATAAATGCAACTGGAAGCTTGTATATAAACCCCTATATTGATTTCATCTGTTGGAGGTTGTTGGAGTTCATTTAATGCACGTCCAGTCCGTAATAACGTAAGAAAAACTAGCCGTTATATTCTAGTAGTTGACCCCAGGCTTAAAGAGTCGACTCTCCTGGTTCTACATTTGCTAGATATTGTCCACTGTTTCCATGAGTTTACTTTTCATATCAATGAGTCGGCTCATTGATCATTCTGTCTTCACGTCATCTTGCTTCTGCCTTCATGAGGCGACTCTTCAATTTCATGAGTCGGCTCTTTGCACAAAAATCTTATTTCAGTCATCATGAGTCGATTCTTTATATTTAAGAGTCGGCTCTTTGCTCATTTGGTCTTCAAGTTTTCTGCTTCTGTCTTTATGAGTTGGCTCCTCATTTTCATGAGTCGGCTCATTGTATATTTTGTATTCAAGTCATTTGCGTATGTCTTCATGAGGCGACTCTTTATTTTCATGAGTCGGCTCATTGCCCAGAAATCTGCTTTCTGACTTACAATGATCCAGTTCAACTCAGCAATAGTATAAGATCTTCAAGGGGTCTTCTCTTTGAGGTATTATGATCAATTAAAATTCTTGAATTCATTAGAGATAGCTTCTATTCAATTTGGATTGAATCATTCATTTAGTATTCATTTCTTCTTGATTTCCAAACTGTCAGAGCTCCATTAAATCAACTTTGATCTCTTCTTCTTTGTTTGCAAGGCTTCCTCTTTTCATTGTAGAACTTTCTCTTTCAATGCCAAGCTTTCTCTATTATGTAGAGCTTGAAAACACTTCTTTAAAATCACTTCAGTGAGACTTTTGTAAGCTTGATGAACTCTCTTCATACATATTGTCTTCATTGATTTTATATATCTCAGAAGAATTCTTCACTTGGATTCCATGTAGAGATTAGCCAATCAATATGAATCTCTTTCTCAAGCAACTTCCAATCATTTAATCTGGAATTGATCTTTGCATACTTGAAGAAGTCTCATTTTTAAGTATTTTCAATTTCTTCAACAATCAATTCATCTTTAACTGATCTTAACATACTCTGATGAAGTCTTCAATCTTTCTTGAATGCAAGTCAATCTTCATTGAGTCTATGCATACTTGAAGAAAGTTTTATTTGAACACTTTTAATATCTCCGAATGCAAATCATGTGTTTGAAGTAGAAATAGGTGTTAATGCTCTGTTTGGTTCATTGCAGAGTTCTTAGAATTCATTGCTTGATCTTGAGCTTGTTGTGCATTCATTTTGACAAATATTAGACTTAAAGCTGAATTTTATGTCCAAGTTATAAACTTTATTAATCTGCACACTAAGTAAATGCATTAGTAAAATAACACAAGGTTTGGTTATCATCAAAATCAACATGAGGATCAATCTTGAGTCAACAATTGACTCCCGAAGTGATGAAGGAGTATTCCTTGGGTATTCCATTAACGGTAGAGCTTTTCCTGTTTATAATTTGCGTACTCTTACTATTATAGAATCTATAAATATGGTTATTGATGATTCCTTAGTTCACACTGATGATGCACTTGATGAGGATTGTGATTTAGATAGCGCATCTTCTAAAAATTTGGATAAGGAAAATCATGATAAGAAGGATGCTGCTGTGACTCATATGGAAAACACTAAAGATGATCTTGGAATCATCTTAGAACCATCATCCAGAGTGAAACTGAATCATTTATTGGATCAAGTGATTGAAGATGTCATTGAACCAATGAAGACAAGGCGACAGGTAAGGAATGAGGTAAACTACTTGTGCTTTACCTCCTCATTTGAACCTAAAAATGTGAAAGAAGCCTTAATTGATGAGCATTGGATAACTGCAATGCATGAAGAACTAGGTCAATTTGTGCATAATGATGTTTGGATCCTTGTGCCTAGACCTAAAAATGTGAATGTGATAGGTACCAAATGTATATTTAAGAATAAATTTGATGAGTATGGCAATATCACTAAAAATAAGGCAAGATTTGTAGCATAGGGCTACACTAAACTTGAAGGAATAGACTTTGATGAGACCTTTGCCCCTGTTGCAAGGTTGGAGTCTGTTCGCATTTTACTTGTCATTGCATGTTATCTAGGCTTTAGACTTCACCAGATGGTGTGAAGAGTGCTTTCCTTAATGGCATTCTTTAAGAAGAAGCCTATGTTGAACAACCCAAAGGTTTTGAAGACCCTAAGCATCTTGATCATGTGTACAAGCTTAAGAAAGTTTTGTACGGGTTGAAACAAGCTCCTCGAGCTTGGTATGAGAGGTTGATTACTTTTCTGCTAGAGTTTGGTTTCTCTCGAAGGGGAGTTGATAAGACTCTGTTTATTAAGAAATAATCAAAACATATTCTTATCACTTAAATCTACGTAGATGACATTGTGTTTAGTTCTACTTCTGAACTGCTTGCTCATAATTTTTTTGAACATATGAAAAGTCAATTTGAAATGAGCATGATCGGTGAGTTGAATTACTTCCTAGGCTTGAAAGTTAAATAGGTGAATCAAGAGATTTTTATCTCTTAGTCTAAATATACTAAAGACGTAGTGAAGAAATTTGGCTTGGAAAATACTAAGCATGCTAGAACTCCCATGAGTACTAGTCTTAAGCTTAGCAAGGATGTCTCAAGCAAAGATGTTGATCAAACCTCATATAGGAGCATGATTGGTAGTTTGCTTTATTTAATTGCTAGTAGACCTGACATATCATTTAATATTAGTGTTTGTGATAGATTTCAGGCTTGTCCCAAAGAGTCACATTTGTTTGCTGTTAAAAGAATTATTAAATATGTAAATGGTACTCTTAAGTATGGTATTTGGTTCACCTTGAATACTAATGTGGATATTACAGGTTATACTGATGCAGATTGGGTAGGGTCTGCTGATTATCGTAAGAGCACCTTTGGTGGGTGTTTTTATATAGGTAACAACTTTGTTGCTTGGCATAGTAAAAAGCAGAATGCCATCTCCTTGTCCACTGCTGAGGCAGAGTACATAGCTGTTATATTCAGCTTTTGTGGATGAAACAGATATTGTGTGATTATGGCTTAGAACAGGATGTCATGACCTTGTTTTGCGATAATATGAGTGCCATTAGTATATCTAAGAATCTTGTGCAACATTCTCATACTAAACATATTGACATTCGTTATCATTTTCTTCGTGAATTGGTTGAAAATAAAGTTATTTCCTTGGAACATATTGTTACAGAAAACCAATTTGTTGATTTATTCACTAAGCCTCTTAATGCTTTTAGGTTTGATTTTCTTCGAAAATCCTTGGGAGTCTGTCTCATTGAGTAATTTGTTTTTGTGTGTTTCAAAATCTTGAGTGTCCTTGTTTTATCTTATCTCAAGCTTTGTTTTGTGTGTGCGTTTATGTGTGTCTTCACCTTGGTTGAGTTTAGAGCAAAAGTCATTCTCTCAAAATTTTACTCATATGATGATTGATTTGTGGGCATGTTCTATTCTGAATCTTGTGTTGCTCATCAACTGTGTGTGTATCTCTATTGGTTTGAAATGACTAGTACCTGGTTCATTCTTAGTGTTTAATAAGTGACTCACCCCTTGAGATCTCTTAGAATATGGAGCCTGCTTTTATGATCTATTTTGTTGACTTCATCATGGGTGACTTGTTTGGGTCAAGCTTATATTTAATTGACCTTGCAGACTTTTATATCCCTTCTAGTCTTGTTTGTTTTGATGGAAAGGGCTACCTGTGAGATGTGTGAAAAGCTACCCTTGTTATATGACATGAAGAGATGGCTACCCTCTCGTATATGTGAAAGCCTCCGTCCCTTATGTTTTTTTTGAAAAGTTATGCGCCTGGAGAGATAGGGTTGGATGATGGTTGTTTAAAAAAAAAAACAAAAAAAGGTTGAAAAAAAATATATCCTTGATGATGTGTGCTTAAAATATCGTGAGAGAAAGGGATGACAAGGGGTTTGACCTTAAACTGTGGCTAACCCATTGAGAAATCCATAATGAATGATGCCATGATCTTGTCTAAGGGCCTATGTACTCATTGAACTTGTGACGAACTTGTTACTTATTGCATATTGATTTGAATTTGTGATTCTGCGTTGTTTTAAATTCAATGGGTGGTTGCCCTAATCTGTCTTTAATCTTACTTGATGTTGGCATATTCTTGCTTACTTGTTCACTAGTTACATGGGTTGAATTTTGACTGAAAGATTCTTGCAATTGACTTGGCTAGGTGTCCTTGTTTTTTCTTTCTTTTTGTTTTGGGTCCTAGTAGACCTTGCGGGACTCTCGCGGCTTCTCTCGGCCCGCAAAGTCCACTTTGTCTGCTAGTATATATATATTTACTATTTATTTTTGCCCTAATTCTCAATTTATCGGGGTGTTCTCTTGAGGGAGGAAAGTTAGCTGCCAGCTTTCGCTGCTGTCCTTTTGGTTTCCCTCCTCACCGGTGTCTGTCTCCTCGACACTCGTTCTCATCTCGTCTCGTCTCTCTCTCTCTCTCTCTCTCTCTCCTTATTTCTCATTGCATTATACCTCGGTTCCTTCCCTTCATGTCGTTTTAAGAACTCTAGGTTGGGTTCCCTGTTCACTCGTGTGTGATGGTGGTGGATATTGGGTATGTATCGTTTATGGGTTGCCATGGTTGATTTAGTGTTCTACCTCGATTTGCCCTGGTTCACCGTGTTGATTTCGGGTTGGGGCAAGGTTGTGTGCTTAAGAGTTGGGCTTTGTTTTGTTCTATGTTTTGTTGTTTGGTTGGGGTCTCTGTGTCTTCTGCTTTGATTGCCTCTCTAATCCTCATGTCTCCTAAGAGGAAGGCTTCCCCTACCTCCTCTTCTCATTGCTTGTCTATGCGACAGGCTAGGAAGCACAGATACTCCGTTGGAGGAGCCGTACCCATGTTGGACACTTGTTGGACATGGACACGTGTGGGACACTCGTCGGACATGGATCGGACACTCCATTCTACGCGTCCAATTATTTATTTATTTATTTTTACATTGGATATTCCACGGACATGGCTTGGACACTCGTGTCTCGTTTTGGATACTTTAGGGACACACGGGGCCTAAACTATAAATTTTGAAACTAATTGTTGGTTTGAAGAAGAAAGAAAAAAACAAGAAGAAGAAGAAAAACAAGTATGCTATGATGATGGATAGTTGATTAAGTGTAATGATGTTTTAATATTTTTAGTAGTTTATGACTTTATAGTATTATATATTGATAGAACAACTTTTTTATTGTTAATGTGTTTGTTTACTTTATATTTTTTATGGAATATAATTGACCAATTATGAATTTGTTGTCGATTAAGTAGTGAAATGTGCTTTTTTTTTTTTTTTTATATTTTTAATTCGTATAATCTTTTATATTTTTCACTTTTTTTGTATAATATTTATATCTATAACAAATAAGGAATATAAAAATATAGTCTTTTGAAGTGTCCCTACCGTGTCGTGTTTGAAAATTACTATATCGGTGTGTTCGACAAGTATCGTGTCCGATACTCGTGTCTGTGTCCGTGTCCGTGCTTCTTAGGTGATAGGCCACGGGTACATCGAGAACCCCACATGCCACGAGGGTACGTTAGGGTGCTACGTTTTCACCGACTGCTCCTCCTGCCCGTACTCCTTGTGCTACTCGTTCCTTCTTATCTACTCGTCCTATTGCCTCTTCTCCTCCTGTTTCTTCCTCTCCTGAGGTTCCCACTTTTGCTCGATTTTGTTCAAACTCCAATGTTGAGCGTCGTTACATGGAAGTTTTGCTTTGTGTTTGGTGTTTGTCTCTTGTGGGGTTATTCTTGACAAGTTTCTTGATACCCCGTTCCCTGCTTATTTTGAGCGTCATCAGTGGACTTACTTGATTAAGGTCCATGGGGTCGTCAGTACATCAATTGTTCGTAAGTTCTATGCAAACATTCATTCTGTCGATCGTGAGCGTCACACACTCTGGTCCTTTATGAGTGCGGTCGATCTCACCTTCTCCTATGCTGATATCCTTTCCTTCCATTAGTTGGTGGATCTGCTCATTCCTACCTTTCCATATCCTCCTCACCAAGTTGCTGCCTCCCGTAATTCCATTGCCGAGTGTCTCTTGGCTGATCATGGGCAGTGGCCCCCTGGCCTTTGTACCCATCTTAAGTAACGTCTTCTTTTCATTATTTTTTGGGTTCCTGAATCACGTCTCTGTGATTCTTTTATTTGCACTGCCCACACAAGTAAGATCGATGAGTCTCGTGCTCGCCTCATGTATGTCATCACCCCAGGTGCGTCCATTGCCATGTCCCACTTTATGTTTGATCTCATCATCTTTGCTCATGCCGATCGTTCTACTCGCACTTTTCTTCCCTTCGGCCTCCTCAATACCTCCTTCATTACTCGTCATTCGGTCTTTGTTGATTGTGCTGAGCCTTAACTTACACCTCCTCGTCCCCTTTTCCGTTTGACCCTAAAGTTGAGTAATACTCAGATTGGCATGGCGACTCCTACCATCCTCCCCAGCTTCACCCACAAACTTGATAACTCCAACGATGTGGACCGTCGAGCTAATTTACCTGCCACCACTATTACTTCCCCAGCTTCAGTTGTGACACTGACTCCCGCCTTTACAGCTGCCCATCCATCCACTCCAACACCTGCTTTCGCATCCACCTCGACTACGCCTTCTGGTGAGCTTCTTGTGTTCATAACTGTAGTGCTCCACCGTTTTGACGATATGGTAGAGAGGATGGATTAGCTTCACGAGTGAGTCGACATGGCGATCGAGCATCGTTCTCGAGAGGTTCAGGAGGTTTGGGATGTTGTCGCTGGCATGGGAAAGGTCCACTCAGATTTTCTCAACTCTGCCAATGACTTCATGGACAGTTTCTGTGCTCGGAGCCGTCGATGGTTGGTGGAGTTATTGCCCGTTTTTGTATCCTTGGCTATTTGTTTTTTTTTTTTTTTTTGGGTTATCCTATGTTTTTGGTTATTTGGTTTTTGGACCACATGATTTTGTTTTGACTTATCTTTATCTATATTTCTTGGGTTCTTTTGGATCTCTGCCTTCTCTTTTGTTATTGGCTGTTTATTGTTTGGTCTTGGTTTTTGGTCCTATTGCTATCTTGTGACTCCCTATGTCAATTTGTATCCAAACAGGGGGAGAACATCTATTGGATTCCAGGATCGTATTTCATATCATATATTGACTGCTTTGAGAGATTATTGATTATTGAGATTCTGCACTTGATGGTTGTGTGTTGATATGTCTGTGCAGAGACAGGTTGAACAAGAATGTTAATGTGCTGATGCCCATTTTAGATATATTTAATATTAACAGGGTTATGGGACCGATCCTTGTAATGTCTATATTTCCTTATAATCCCTAGGTTAGTTATTTGGTCACTAAATTTCCAAAGGGGGATATTATAAAATAATGTAATTGGAAAATTTCGTGACATTTCAAGTGTATTGTATTTTGGATGTTAATCATAATGTATTGGGATGATCTTCATTGCTATTTCATGCAAGCTCGTGTTAAGAAGAGTTTGTATGAAGCTTCAAAGTGTGCTATAAAACTTGGACAAGCCTTGATGGACTTCGAGACAAGTCGTGAGATGTGTGGATCTGCATGAAAAATCATATTGACATTCATAGGACCCCTTGTGGGACTTCGTAGCACCTCGTGGGAAGAAACAGTGTGCAAATTCTTCCCGGAGACTTTGTGAGACACTTCGTAGGATCTCGCGGGATCTCGTGGGAAGATACAAAGAGGGTGTAGTTCACAGAGGACTTCATGGGACCTTTAGGACCTTGTGGGATAGCTCGCTAAAAAATACCGAGAGCATGTCATTTTCAAGATGGAGCTCGCGCGACACCTTGTGGAACACGTCGCGCTCGCGAGATCCATTTATGAGCGACCTAGGGTTTTGCGCCGCAAAATTTCTGAAGCTCTATAAATACCTGCACTCATCCCAAAGTTCTAGATCTGAGCCGTCATTGAGAAAGCAACTTTCTAAAGTGTTTTCCATCATTTTTACAGCTCAAAAATAGTTTCTTAGCATCTAATCTTTCAAGGCCATTGAAGAGATTGATCATCTTGAAGGAGTTTGAGACACAAATCTGTTCTAAGGGAATTGAGCGGTGATTGTGCACTAGCAACGGTGAATCGTGAAATCGAGCAAGTACAAGTCAACCTAGTGATTGAGGATTCAATTGGGGATTTAGGTTGTAAGTGTCTTGTAACTGTTGAACGATATTATAGTGTAGATCTTTGTCCGGCAAAGTAGACACGTGATTTTCTCTCTAGTTTGGGTTTACACAGGAAAGGATTCTTGTGTTATTGGTTGCAGTTTACTTTACATTCTATCACTTTGTAATCAAGTAAGTATACCTAACTCGTGATAGTTTTAGCATTAATCTAAGTTAATATCTTCTAAATACCAATAAAAAGAGTGGGCTAGGTTTTTCAAAGTTAAACTTTTTGAAATTTTCTTTGGCAGTTGGGATGAATGAGTAGGCAAGCATGCATGGATTGATTGAGTTTACTGAAGAAAATCTCCAGGAGCAGTAGAAATCCCAGAGCTTGAACTTGCATTCCAGATTAAACGAAGAAATGCTACTGGTTTGCTGTATTTCTTGTTTAAAGTTTTGGGCTTTTTTGGGTTTGAATATTGTGTATATAAGCTTGAATTTACCAAAATTTTCACGTAACTAATTTTCTAGGATAGAAAACTATGGAAAATAGTTGCACTGCTTTCTATAATAGACAAATAGTGGACAATTGTTACATATTTCCTTCCATTCATTTCTTTTCCCTTGCTTTTATTTTTTCTCTTCCTCCCTCTATCGACGATGGTTGGAGAACGTTACTTTTTAACTTAAATCTATTATGTGCTCAAACCTTATCTCTTGAGCAGCTCTATTGCTGCTAGGCAAATTCAAAGCCTAAATTTCCATCGGAAGGGACATTTTCAGTATGGTAGTTTCCTGTAAGAACCCATCAAATAGAGTATGAAAATCATAATAGAAGCTACCTACGTACTGGAGTGTTTTTTCATAAAAGGCGATGCATCATTTATCTTTCGTAACACAGATTGTTGACTAAACCATCTTGTGTCCGCACATTTATTCAGCGCTAAGTTGGTCATTTGGTCTGCACATTTGTTCTCCTCCCTCAAGGTGTGTTTGATGTGCAGTGACAAACTTTTACTTAAGAAATCTGGAGTCGTCTAGCTGGACTCTATGTGGAAAGCTTGTATCAGGACCGTCGCTGGTGCTTCAGTTATTGAGTCCCTTTACCCGTCATAATCATGAACATAAACTATTAGGTTTACTCCAAGTTATGGACATCAATGTCAAAATTATTTTTTACACTTTTCTGTTGGTTATTACACTCTCTGCCTTCTATTATTTTCTCTTTCAATTTGTTTTTTCCATTCCTCCACCCAATTCACCTAGGCATGTCTTCCATACTATCCTATCTCTACCTCCTTTGGAATCGGACAGGCGCATTTTCTCTAGTCATCTTAATTCACATAGGTTCCATTGCTGCTTGTTCTTGTCTTTAGCTCTTTTACATATTCCTATATATATATATGTTCTCACCATTTCCAATTTTTGATGATAGCTTCCTGCACGACATGAGAAATAGTTTTTGTTTGTGACCAAAGACAACTCTTATAAGCTAAACAATAGTGATGAAAATTGGACAAGAATGTTGTGTGCGCTTAACTGTTTATAGCTCAAAACATAGAAGTTGTATTACAACAAAATCATTAAGTCAAAGTAATCAATATCAATATAATCATGAATTAAAGAGACCTTACCTGGTTTGATGACGAGGATTGTCCCTCACATGCATGAGAGAGAACTCATCTTTATTCTATATATCGAACAAGCCAAAACATTCATCATGACAAAGCAAATATCCAATATGAATGTCAATGAGAGCTTGGGAATCAAAACAAAAATAGTTAGTGTTCTTTTCACCTTTACGAAAACAAGACTTCTTTGTAGATAAAATTTTTTAGTACAATTTCCTTTTCTCTTTTTGAGTCTCGCGTCTCTATTATTTCACCACTAAGGCATCTTTACCACGTGCAATACCGCTAGTAAAATTAAAAGAGTGTACACTGCTTTTTGGGTCAGGAAAAGACCAAAAAGTGACACACTACGTTAATGTAAGGAGGTCATTCACATAGTAAAATACATTTAGTTCGTCTTGAACACAAAAACGAAAAACAGTAGAATTGTCAAAATGGGCCAAAAGAGAATGGAAAGGAAACAAACAAGAAAAAGGAAATTGCAAAGGACCATGTACCGTGCACACATTCGTGCGTCACTGCACACATTCCTTCCTTCGTATTCGTTGGGGGCCCTTGTAGCATGAATTGAATATCTAGGTTAAATCGTCTAAAAAAAAGTTTTCCATGCAAATTTCACGCGAACCAATCACAGAATTTTCTTTAGATTTGATCAGGGTGTATTTCAAATCTTAAAACAGTAAGCACCAAAACACGTAGATTCTCGTGAGCTGTGATTGAACTTTAGTGGTGGTTGTAGAAGAAAACGTAGCGGCTTTGTATTTGCCTTCGGAAATTCCATGTCTGTATCAGGTGTGGGGTTATATATTCCAAGTCCAAAATGGTATCCTATGCACCGTGTATATATACAGCCAAGAGAGAGAGAGAGAGAGAGAGAGAGAGAGAGAGAGAGAGAGAGAGAGAGAGAGAGATTTGACATGACAGGTGAAGAGAGAGAAGATGAGGCCACTGTGCCCGTGAGATGCGCGGGACGTAGGCTCAGAAGGTGGCTAAAACCACTGTCTGTGAGATTAACTAAACGAACACTGAGGAGGACAGACAATCCAAATGACACTGAGAATCGTGGATTTGCCAAGATTTTTAAGTTACCACAATGAACTAAAAGCGCGGACTGAATATATTCACTTCTCATTGGCCTTCACAGTTCAATCTACTTTGTGTTAGGTGAACTGTCACATGATTAAATCCATGCAATGCTTAATAAAAGAAGTCAAAGGGCAGGCTTGACCCATATGGATAATCCCTCGCAATAATATACCTATCAAAAACCGAGAGAGAGAGAGAGAGAGAGAGAGAGAGAGAGAGAGAGAGAGAGAGAGAGAGAGAGAGAGAGAGAGAGAGGAGATTAGGCATGTTCAAATTGAAGCATGGATCAAGAAAGTGGATAATGTGATTCTCTTGCAAATTCAGTTGTTTTGGTGATGTTCAAATGACACCCTAGCTGTCATGCTATCTCGAAAATAAATATAAAAATACAAAAAACAAGAAGAAATTTGAATAAGTGAATGAATAAAAGTCATGAAACATATTGTGCAGGATAGAAAAAGAAGAGTACAAGGAAGAAACAGTTAATGAGAGAAGAAGACAGCTTTCAAAAGATAAGAAAAATAAAGAATACCAAACAAAATTGTCAAAACTCTCTCTCTCTCTCTCTCTCTCTCTCTCCTTACAAACGTTTCACACATCTATCCTCAAATCTCTCGTACTTCTAGTTGCAGAATTCTTCACCTCCATGTCTAAAGATCATGTACACGAGCAAAGTTTGCCACAAGATACTAAAGAAGAAGATGGTGAGCTAAGTCAGTTAACAAACGACTACGAAGAGTGTCGAACACCAACTTCTCGAGATCACAAAATTCCAACCATTCAAACGTGTCCACCGGCACCAAGAAAAAAGGGACAAGTATTTTCGAGCAAAAGAAAAATGCCCGAGTTGCAGTTTTTTGAGATTACGGGAAATGAGGAGATAGAATCGTTCTTTCGATCGAGCTTCGAGTTCTCTGGTGGTTGCATCTCCCGGCATTGACAAGAGACACTTCAGTCGGTGAAACCGTTCTAATTGATCTCTTCATGTAAATTAATCTCTGTCATGTATACGTTTCTAGGAATTGTAGATTATTTCATCATGGAATTGTTTATTAAACCCTTCAATATCGTAGTGTGTTTATTTCATCATGGAATTGTTTCAGATATCCAAACTGTTAGAAAATGTCTATAATAATATCAGGGACTACCCCAGATTAATTCCTGTAGGGCATAGTTACAAGCTTTCAATTTTCAAATCAAGTTTTTTCATTCCATAGTTTGTTTGTTTGTTTGTTTGTTTTTTTTTTCTGTTTCCCTTTGTAGCTTTTAATTTAAGGTGATTTTCTGTTCCTATAGATTAGACAACATTCTCTTCCTTCTCTTTTCTTTCTCCTTTTGGGTCCAAATATACCTACCTCTTCTGTAATTTGAAAATCTGTGAATTATTTGCAGTTATAAAGCATATGTTACGATTTTACATGTACATGATGATTGATGGATTCAAGATAATAGAGAAACTTCATGAAGAACTTTCTTGTATTATTCTCTAAATTTCATATATTTTGTATCAAAATTCTATTTGATTTGAGACAATTCAAGAAATAAAACACTAGGATATATTTCCCTGACAACTATATCATACCAATTTTATGATATTTTTAATCGAGTTTTCATGGTCAATGCCAAGGGGAAATATGAAACCCAAATCTCAAATGTAACTTGATATATATTGTAGAGTTCACTTCCTAATTCCTACAACTTGATTCAAGTCGATTGTTAATGTTAACATATATTCTATATATGTTAGTATATATTATACATATATTGGATTGATTATTTCCTTTTCCTTATTTACGCTTTTCTAGTTTATAGGTTTTTTGTACAATACTCCTTGTAGTCCTATATATAGTGTACGTGTCTTTCATTGTAATTTATTCAATTTAATACAGAGATAATTCTCTCTCTCTCTCTCTCTCTCTCTCTCTCTCTCTCTCCCCTACTGTTATTCTAACATGGTATCAAAGCCATAAGCTTCTGCAACCTTTAAACCTTACTTCCACAACCTTAATATGTTGTTTCTATCCTATTATGCTAATCTACCTCATTTTTTACGTTTCTGCCGAAGCCAATACTACCTAGATTCCCAATATGACCACATCATTGGATTCCTCTCAGAAATCCGAGCTCACTCATACAAAAAAACAACCCCAAAAGCCTCCACACGCCCCCACGCGCCACCCAAAGAGGGGCGCATTAGATCCAGTTGCAATAGCGCCTTCACGTGCTGCAACGCGCCCCTCATAGCGCTTCACGCACCCCCACGCGCATAGCTCCTGTTGACGTCAACTGCTGACATAAGCCCTAGTAGCCACTACAATAGCCCTCGTGACATCATCTGCTGATGATGTGTCCCAACCGCGGCGCCGCTGGTCCACCAGAATGGGTTAGACCGAATTTTGGTTCTTTTGGCTAGTTCAGTCCCTATTTGGCTTTTTCCTGGCCTGTTCAGACTAGTTCCTAACTAATTTGGGCCTTCTGAATCTGATTTTGCAGTCTGTTTTGCCTAATTCTACTCTATTACTGCTACTTCTCTTGCTTTGGACATCTTTCAACAATTTTCTCTACTATTTGTGTTTTTGGCCTTCCACGTCTCTACACTATGGAGCGTTCTGAGGTATCCAGACTTATTACTGTCACTCTGGAAGGTCCTAATTATATTCCTTGGTCTCAAGTCATGTCCAGTTTTTTCAAAGGAAGAAAACTTTGGAGCTATGTCACTGGAGATATTCAAGCACCTATTAAAGGTGTAGCTGAAACGGCAACGGAATTCACTGAACAACTTGAGGAATGGGATAGTTAGAATCATCAAATCATCACCTGGTTCCGGAATACATTCATTTCTTTAATCAGTCTCCAGTTTGGATGCTTTGACACAGCTCACTCCATTTGGGCCTTCCTGGCCAACCGTTATACCACTACCTATCTTGCTCATCAATACCAGCTTCTGATTTCTTTACATCGTTTGAAACAGGAATCTGGCTAGTCCATCAACGCCTTCTTGTCTCAAATGTATACTTTGTGGGACCAGTTAGCTCCGTTTGAGCCTACTTAGATTTGCTTTGCTGATGCTGCTCAGTTTGCTCTCTACCGTGATCAGTAACACCTGATTATGTTCCTCATGGCTCTCACTGATGTCTTTGAGCCTCTTCGAGCATCTCTTCTACATCGTTGCCCTCTTCCAACCATGGAACAGGCTATTTTTGAGCTCTTATTTGTGGAGACTCGTCTTGGTCTCATTTGGCCATCACCCGCGGACACAGTCCTTACCGCATCTAGTTCCCACTCACCACTTCTTTTTGAGGCTTTTTTGGTGGTTCTTGAGATTCTTCGATTTTTGGTGGTTCTCGTAGCTCTTCTACTCAACCTCGTAGGACGTTTTCCAGTCCTCCTTCCTAAGACGATGCCTGCACATTCTGCTATACCACTGACCATCATTTACTTAACTGCCCCATTCGGATCTGCCAGCACTGTCATCAGTGTGGTCCTTGTTACTATCATGCTGACTGCTTAAAAAATCTTCACCATTGAGACTCTCGCCTTCAGTCTACTTCTACCACTGCTGAGGATACTACTATTCCCTCCTCCTCCTCTATGATCAGTGTTAGTGTTTGTGATCTTCCTGTATTCTTTCAATAGTTCATGTTTACCTCTGATAATTCACCTTCTACTGCCTTATTTGCCATTTCAGGTATTTTTTTGTGTTTCTTCGATTTTGGGTGTGGCAATCAAATGACTTTTGACTTGTTTGCCTTTTCTTCCAAATCCTCTGTATTTGCTCTCCCTCTCATTTATACTACTGATGGGTCTCATATGACTATTGATCATGTTGGTCATGTTTTCACTTCCACTCTTATACTTCCTTATACTTATTACATTGCTAAACTCATACTGAATCTTGTCTCTATTCGTTAATTATGTGATATTTCTTACTGTTCTTTTCTTTTCTATTGGTTGTGTCATGCAAGATCCGTGGACTGGACAGACTCTTGGGATAGGCCGTAAATATGGTTGCCTGTTTCAGCTGATTCACCTTCACCTTCACCTTCATACTCAGACTGCTACTATCACCCCTGCTGTTACTTCATCTATTCCCAACTCCTCTCTTGGTATTTGACACTCACGTTTAGGTCATTTTTTCTTAGGTCGTTTACATTTTCTTTTACCTAAAGGTGTTTTAGGTTCTGTTCCTAATGAACACCTTGATTGTTAGTCCTATTAACTTGCCAAATAACTGGCTTTATCTTTTAATAATAGTACTTCTTTTTCCTTAACTCCTTTTGACTTAATTCACTCCAATGTTTGAGACCTTCCCCAAATTCTACTATGGGAGGATTCAAGTATTTTCTTATATTTGTTGATGATTTCTTTAGATATACTTGGATTTATCTCTTGCAAAATTGATCTCATTTTCAATAAACTTAATATGATTTTGTTTGTATGGTCAAAACACAATTTTCCTGTGACATTAAAGTCTTTCGATGTGACAATGCTCAAGAATATTGTTATAATTCTTTTCTTGCCTTTCTTCGCGAGCATGGGGCAGTTTCTCATCGTTCTTGTCCTGGTACTTCCCAACAAAATGGTCATGCTGAACGTCAACACCGTCATCTCCTTGATATTACCCATGCTTTTCTTATTTTTGCATCCTGTCCTGAATGATTTTGGGGTGAAGTTGCTCTCACTGTTGCTTACACCATTAACTATGTACCTTTTGCTCCTCTTGGTAACCTCACTCACTCCCTATGAGCGTCTATATGGTACTGCACCTGATTATCACTTCCTTCGTATTTTCGAGTCTTCTTGTTTTATCTTACTTTAGCCTCAGGAGCGTACCAAATTGGAGCCTCGAGCTCATATTTGCTGCTTCTTAGGCTATGGGATTGAGTACAAAGGTTATCGATATTGGGATTCCTTGTCCAAACATTTTTGTGTCTCTTGCCATGTTATCTTTTGGGAATATAAGATGTTCTCTTCCTTATCTCCATTTTATTTATCCTCTCTTTTTGCCTCTCCCTACTACACTGATTCTACTATTGAGCTCTTCCTGAGGATGTTGATGTACTTATTGCTGAGACACCTACTGTGCCTCTTGTTATAGTCTATCTAGAGGTGTCCCCATTTGCTGATCCTGTTTCTCCTGCTGGCACTTCTTTGTTTGATCCATCTTTGCCCTCTTCTTCTGATGAGCCCATTGTTTGGCGTTCTGCTCAGGTAAGGGAGATTCCTACTCACCTTCCTGATTATCATTATTTCTCTATTATTCTTGCTCAACATGAATCTTGCTCCTATTGCGAGGCTAGTTCTAACCCTCTGTGGCAGCAAGCTATGGATGCTGAATTGCAGGCCCTTGCCAAGACTCACACTTGGGACTTGGTTGATCTTTCTCCTGGTAAATCTGTGATTGGGTATCGATGTGTCTATAAGATCAAGACTCGTTTTGATGGTTTTGTGGAATGTTACAAAGTCTGTCTAGTTGCCAAAGGCTTCATTCAAGAGTATGGCATTAATTATTAGGAAACTTTTGCTCTTGTTGCCCATCTCACTTTTGTTCAGAGTCATATTATCATTGTTGCTGCCAGTCAATGACCCTTGTATCAGATGGATTTCAAGAATGCTTTCCTCAATGGTGAGCTCTCTGAGGAAGTTTATATGCAACCTCCTCTTGGTTCTTCTTATTCTACACATCAGATCTACAAGCAAGCTCCTCGTACCTAGTATGCCAAATTCAGTTCTATTATCAGTGAGCTTGGCTTCTCTTCTAGTGATTATGATTTTGCTCTCTTTGTTCGCAAGACTACATGTGACACTGTTCTCCTTCTCTATGTGGATGATATGATCCTCATTGATGATGATGTGTCACACTCCCATCTCAATTGGACATCATTAATGTCACGTTAGGTGAGCCGTGATCACATAGGTCATCATACTTGCGAACATCACCTTAACACACTCGAAAAAGAACACAACGGAATATATACCAATGATATATATACATAAGACTTGTCCTCATATACTATAATGGACATCAAAAGTAAATTATAAACCACTTACATCATTACAAACTCAGATACATAAACAAACTCTCATATCTCAAGCTAACATGAGGCAAAATACAAAAATAACTCAAATCCCAACGTCTTATACAAATATGACGAGAAAATGAAAGCAAAGCAACAAGAGCTTTCCCAAGTCCCAAAACACGACATCCTGATACCCACATGAATGTCACTGCGACTAAGACCAAGACTACAGTAAACCAAACAATTATCTCCATGTTACCTGTCAAAACAGTCTGTGTGAGTGTGAGCTAATTGTCAACGTGCTCACGATAAATAATCAAACTCATAAAGAATGAAATATACATAATCACAGAATCAACTATCAATAGATAATCCACCAATCAGTGATATAGAATCATCCACAAAATACCAAGATCAACAATATTTAATCACCCTTCATCACCACTAACAATATAATATATTTTATGAAATGCAATATCTCTTGTGATATAATGCATGAAACACCCGAATGTGCGCGTGATTTAAATAGTGTTGGCCTAATATATCGATGACTCGTTATCAAGAAATGCCCACCGTGGCACCCGTGAGCTAGTCCACCGTGATGAAGCCTTTGGTTAACCCACCATGGCTAACTCCTTCCAGTATAATGCAAGGCATACAATATGGATGGTATGTAATGCTATCTTATATATCTATAATCACTAATGTCTCCACATAACTACTCATATGTATAAACACCAATTTCACCTTATATATGAACACTATTAACACCTCATATGAATTTACCGCCACTATACATATAGAAAACAAACAATCCATTCAATATAAATAAAATTATCTTATATTTCTACCTGTCACTACACACACTCGATGAAGTTACTACTTAGTTGATGTTGAAAGCTATTGACCTCCTTTAGCACCTAGCACCCAAAATTATGTTACATTGGGAAATATAATTCATAATTTTTCAATAATACACAATCATGATCCACACTCTCTAACATGAGATATGTAAAGCTAATAAGGTGTTAAAACATGATGTCATATGTCTAACTCGTCTCCCAATGCAATGCAATAGCTTAAAAGTATTAAAATCCACCAAGTTCTCTAATCTGCCAACACTGACACATGCCTCATAACATAGACACAACTTTATGAGCTTATACTAAAAAATTTCAAAACTTGGGAATACAAAATAGAATCTCTATCCAGACCATATTTCACATTTTATGAACAAGCCTAAGTATTTATTTGGTATTTTATAAAACAGGGCAGTGCTGCATATGGTCCATCTTTGAGAGGTTCTTAACATAGGCAAATGACATTCAAATGACTAGAAATTTGGTATATACTCTCGTTCACATTTTTAATAGATACAATAAACATTTCATAATTTTTTGAATACTCTAACTTTGTCAAATGTTGCTGTCAAGATAGGGGTCGCAGATTAGGGTAACAGATTTTAGCAGTAATAGTCCAACTTCTAAAATTCACCATAATTTGAAAATACAATATTGTTGAGTGAGACCAAAGCTCAAATTACTATTATAACTCAATTCAAGTGTTCAAATATTTATCTAGAAATAATATTTTTAGCTAAACCAATTCATCACGAAATAGCAAATATATCTCCTTCACGCAAAACATGAAGACTTTGGGCTTCCAGCATGGAAAACCCTAACCACCCCTCTTTTCCATCATTTTCATCCACCTCCTCTCATGGTATCAAACATACTAGCATGTACTAAACCATGGAAATGAAATATATCAAGCAAGAACATGATGAATCTTACCTCAATTAATGAATACAAGTTGGATACAAGTTTTCCCCTTGAATTTCTTTCGAATTCTCTTCTTTCCTCTTCTCTTTCTCTCTCTCTCTCTTTCTCTCTCTCTCTCTCTCTCTCTCTTTATCTCTATGATGGCAGCCAACATCTCTTGACTTCCTCTCTTGTTTTTCTTCTTCTCTCTCCTGTGATGCTAGGTCACCCACACTCTATTAGCCCTTCTTTTTCTTTTTCTTTTTCTTTGTCTCCCACCAGCTTTGTCCCCCTCTTGTCTTCTCTCTCTTTCTCTCCACCAAAAGCCTTTCTTCTTTCTTGACTTCTCTTGTGACTAGCAAGGCAAAATAGATAAAAGAGTATATCTCACACCCTTAACTGACTCATGCACACACTCACTAATGACTCACCACTCAACTCACCAATTGCCACATACCACACACACATGCACTCATATAATTTTACATATCAATTAACCATGCAATAAATATAATTAGCTACTTATGAAATTATGTTTCATATGAGATTACGGTCTCACAACTCTCTCCTCCTTAAAGAATTTCGTCCCGAAATTATCTTACCTCATGAAAATAGATATGAATAATGTTTTTGCATTATCTTATCACTCTCCCATGTAGCTTCTTCTATCGTATGGCTCCTACAAAGAATTTTCACCAATGGTATCACCTTATTGCAAAGAACTTGATCCCTTCAGTCTAGATTCTGACTTGACTCCTCAACATAACTCAAATCATCTGCTAACTCTACTGGTTGTTGAACCAACACATGAGACGGATCTGGCATATACTTTCTCAACATTGATACATGGAAAACATTGTGTAGCTTAGATATCTCTCGAGGTAAATCTAACCTATAAGTCACATCACCAACTATTTCCCCAATGTATCTCGGATTTAATTTACCCTTCCTTCCAAATCTAAAAACGCCTTTCCATAGAGAAACTTTAAAAACACTTGATCTCCCACCTTGGTTTTGTCGCGCCCAGATTTTTCGCACTCGAAGAATACTCACCTAAGCGGGAAAAATGCTGTACTCTCTTGTTAGAACTCACCCTCATAGAAGAATGAGTGCGACTAGGTTTGAATTGAAAATAGGTTTGAATAAAGGGCTTTTAAAAAAGATTCGGAGTCGCCACCTAACTTGATTAAGGTGAGTTAGGTCACCTAAAAACTAAGAATAATCCGAAGACTATACTTAGGATTTTTGGAAAACGATTTTTGAAAATATCTCCTCAAGAGAGGGTTTCTAGGAAAACAGGTTGTTTGGCAACCTTTGAAAAATATTTAGCCCTTTTTTGAAAAATAACTCCTTTTTGGTCTTTGAAATCAGCGATCTAGGTTCGGAGGTTGGTTACATGTAGGGAAGACGCACTAAGCTATCACCTTACCCCGCCCTTTCGGTACCTACATGTCAATCTACCCCAGATTCACCTATGAGAGTCTTTAACTAACTATAGTTCAATCCTATCCATTTTTAGAAAAACAATGTTTGAATAGAAACTAACATGATGCATAGTATGCAAGTGTAAGGAAAGAGACTTGAAAAATAGATTTGAAAAGAGATTTGAAGAGATAGAATTGAAATTGAAAAGTTTAAAAATTTGGAAATAGAAAGTTTGAAAGTAGATGGGAATTTGAGATTTGAAAAGATTTTGAAAACTGCACCCATGAGGGTGGAATTGAAAGTTTGAAAAGTATTGTGACCGCACCTATGAAGGTTGCATACGTATCCCTTTGGGAGAATCAGGTCAGCCGTAGTTCGGACTGGAGTCCGATTAAAAATAGATTGATTTGAAGAGAGAGATTGGATTAGAAGAAAGAGATTGAATTGAAAATTGGATTTGATTTGAGATTAGAAAAGGAGGTTGGAAATTGATATTGAGAAGATTGGACTTGCTTTGGAAAGATTGATTTTGGAAACACTTGGTTGTGGAAAGATGGAGGTTTAGGAAACCCAGACTTAGGAAAGATAAGAGACCTAGGAAAGACTTGAGATTAAGAAAGATTGGATTGGAATGTTAGATTTGGAAGATTTGGAAAGATTTGGAAACTTGAAATTTAGGAAAGATTTGGATTAGGAAAGTTTCGAATTAGGAAAGTGTTATTTTTGGAAAGTTTCATTTTTGGAAAGTTTTAAATTAAGGTTTTGAAATTTCCTCGAAATTAGGAAAGTTTTGAATTAAGAAAGTTTCAAATTAGGAAAGGTTTTAGGTTTAGGAAAGTTTTCACTTTAGGAAAGTTTTGAAAATCGGAAAGTTTTGAAAATTGAAAAGGTTTGAAAAAGGAAAGTTTTGAAAATTGAAAAGTTTCATTTTAGGAAGTTTTAGATTTAGAAAGTCTTAACTTAAGAAAGTTTTGAATTTAAAAGCTTAGAATTTTAGAAAGATTTGACATTAAGAAAGTTTAAGATTTTGAAAATTTTAGAGTTTTTTTAGAAAATCTTGAGATTAGGAAAGGTTTGAGGATAGGAAAAGTTTAAAAACTTAGATTTGGAAAGTTGAGATTTGGAAAGGAAGAATTAGGAAAGGTTGAATTAGGAAAGATTTGACAGTTGAGTTTTAAAATTTAGGAAAGATTTTATATGTTCAAGTTTTGGAAACTTAAGATTTAGGAAAGAGGAAGTTCAGGAAGGATTTAAATTAGGAAAGAGTTGGATTTTATTTCTAAAAGGGAAGGTTTGATTTTGTTTCCAAAAACGGAGGATTGGGTCTAATTTCCTAAACGGGAAGATTTGATTCGATTTCCTAAAGAGAAGATAGGATTTGGCAAGGATTTGGAAAGGGGGATTCTAGAAACCCTAGATTTGAAAAATTATAGTTTTGACGTAGAAAAAAGGTTTTGGAAACGTGTATCGTTTGGATGTGAAAACAAGAGGTTTTGGAAACCTAGGTTTGGGGCAAAGTTTGAAAACTATGTTTTTGGAAAGAAAATTAGGGTTTCCTAATTGTGGGTTCTAGGGCTTGACTTGGGCTCTAAGGAAGGAGTTTTTGGAAAGTGCGTTTTTAGAAACGAAGGTTTTCTAGAATGAAATCCTAGGGAGGAACTTTTGGAAAGTGAATTTGAAGAGAGTTTTTGGAAAAAGATTTTAAAGAGAAGGAGTTTTGGAAAGTGTGTTTTTAGAAACATAGATTTTAGAAGGAAAATCCTAGAAAGGAAATTTCTAGAAGGAAGATTTTGGAAAGAGAGTTTTTTAGAAAGGTTTTTGGAGAGAGTTTTTAGGAAGGTGAATCTAGGGAGTGTTTTTAGAAAGTGAATTTTGAGGAAAAGATTTTAGAGAGGAGTTGAAAAAGAGAGTTTTGAAAAATAGATTTTGGAAGGGAGTTTTTGAAAATAATTTTGAAGAGGAGAGTTTTAGGAAAGTATGTTGAAAAAGAGATTTTTAGGAAGAGATTTTTGAAGAGAGAGTTTTTTGAAAAGTATGAAAACGTCTCACTTTCCTAAAGCGATTCTAACCATAAGAGGGCTAGTACCACTTTAAGAAAGTGGTTTTGGAAAACAATAAGATTTGAAAATATAGACAAAAAAAGTCACTTTTAATGTAACACTTTCCTAAAGCAACCCTAGCCATGGAAAAGCTAGAATCACCCTAGAATTGTGGTTTTGAAAACAAGTTTTTGAAAAAGAGATTTTGATGCAATTTTGAAAACAAGTTTGAAAACGATTTGAAAAACAACTTTGAAAACGGTTTTTGGAAGATGCAAGACTATGATATGCACAATGCAATTTGGGGTCGTGAACATACAAGGTTAAGGCTTCACCACATAATCAAGTGGGCCGGACCCACGTGGTCTTTGGTTAGACTAGAAGAAAGCCCCCGACACGGTGACTCTCCAATAGCCCAATCCTACACATGGACCGGGAATCCCCTTGTTTCAAGCATGCAAAGAAAGGGGGGGAAAGAGATGGGGGATTAAAATAGAGAAAACCCAAGTGGGTTAGGAGAGAGAAGAGAGAGGGGGGAAGTGCAAAAATTTAAATAGAAAACCTACTGTATGTCTTCTTTATTTTGCGCGCCTTGCTTGTCTTCAATCTTCGATCTTCATCTTGATCTTCTTCTTCAACCTTCAAGGGTTGACTTCAAGCTTTAGATGGCAGCTCTTCAAGTCTTCAAAGGATGGTTGAAGGCTAGTGTATGAGTGTATGGGGGAGTGTATAAGTGTATAGGAGGCTAGGGTTTGTGTATGGTGGCTAGGGTTTGGAAAACCTCAAGAAATTAGGGTTTTGGAGGCGCTCGAGCTCTGTATATCGAAATATATGATTTTTAGGTTAAGTTTGCAGACCCTTTTCACATTGAATGAGACTCTGTATTTATAGAGGTTGGACAACACTGGCGCTTGTTGCAGTGGCGCCAGGCCAAAGTTTACACTGGCGCCACTAGGAGTGGCGCCAGGTCATTTTTTGGCTTGGCGCCACTACTAGTGGCGTCAGCCATTTAGGAAATGTTTAAGGTCGGCAAGCAACGTATCTTTGACTAGATTTGGGTGCTTGTACTAGTGACTACCATGCAATTTTTAGCCTGACTTCACTAGGAGTGACTCCGAAAAGTCCGGGAATGATTTGAAGGAGTTGGGAATGACCCGGAAGGCTGGAAAGGAGCAAGAACACTTAAAATAGTGTCCTGGAGGTATTTGACCTGAGAAATGAGGATAAGACGGGTCGGAAGGGTTGACCGGGCCTTTAGGGGCAAAACGGTCAATCGGACCGAGAAACTGCCGGGACAGACTCGGATTGTCCCGGAAGAAGACTTGGGATTTGGAAACATTATTCAGAATGTTCCCAAGAGGTTACCGGTTTGATACCCAGAGCCGGTGTGGTCGGAAAAGGAGACCGGCCTACCAGGGGCAAAACGGTCATTTCGCACCGGGTTGGTCGGAACTGACTCTGAATCATCCAGAAAGGTAAAGGAAGGTTGAGAATACTATAAAAAGTAGTCTCAGGAGGTTACTGGTTTGATACCCAGAGCTGGTGTGGTAAAAAAAGGAGACCGGCCCACCAGGGGCAAAACGGTCATTTTGTACCGGGAAGTCTCAGAAAAGGTCCAAAGGACAGTTTGGTCATTTTTCACCGAAGTGGGCTAACAGACACTGGTGTTGACCTGGGTTTTGTGTATTTCCACCACTCTAACGGCGGTCGTCGTGACACAGGGGTCTATTGGCAATTCCCTATATCGACCTATTTGTGAGTATTTCCGCTACTCTAACGGTTTTGTGAGTAGTTTCGCTACTCGGACCGTTTGGAGGAATAAACTGTCTCGAGAGTGGGATTGGAAAGGGGACTTATCGTCTCCGAAGAGACGTGCCTGAATTGGAACCGTCTCGAGGAATAAACTGTCTCGAGAGTAGGATTGGAAAGGGGACTTATCGTCTCCGAAGAGACGTGCCTAAATTGGAACCGTCTCGAGGAATAAACTGTCTCGAGAGTAGGATTGGAAAGGGGACTTATCATCTCCGAAGAGACGTGCCTAAATTGGAACCGTCTCAAGGAATAAACTGTCTCGAGAGAGGGATTGGAAAGGGGTCTTACCGTCTCCGAGGAGACGTGCCTGGATGGGAACCGTCTAGAGGAATAAACTGTCTCGAGAGAGGGATTGGAAAGGGGTCTTACCGTCTCTGAGGAGACGTGCCTAGATGGGAACCGTCTTGAGAAATAAACTGTCTTGAGAGAGGGATTAGAAAGGGGACTTATCGTCTTCGAAAAGACGCGCCTGGATTGGAACCGTCTCGAGGAATAAACTGTCTCGAGAGAGGGATTGGAAAGGGATCTTACCGTCTCCGAAGAGACGCGCCTGGATTGGAACCGTCTCGAGGAATAAACTGTCTCGAGAGAGGGATTGGAAGGGGTTCTTACCGTCTCCGAGGAGACGTGCCTAGATTGGAACCGTCTCGAGGAATAAACTGTCTCGAGAGAGGGATTGGAAAGGGGCCTTACCGTCTCCGAGGAGACGTGCCTGGATGGGAACCGTCTCGAGGAATAAATTGTCTCGAGAGAGGGATTGGAAAGAGGACTTATCGTCTCCGAAGAGACGTGCCTGAATTAGAACCGTCTCGAGGAATAAACTGTCTCGAGAGAGGGATTGGAAAGGGATTTTACCGTCTCCGAGGAGACGTGCCTGGATTGGAATCGTCTCAAGGAATAAACTGTCTCGAGAGAGGGATTGGAAAGGGGTCTTACCGTCTCCGAGGAGAAGTGCCTAGATTGGAACCGTCTCGAGGAATAAACTGTCACGAGAGAGGGATTAGAAAGGGGACTTATCGTCTCCGAAGAGACGCGCCTGGATTGGAACTGTCTCGAGGAATAAACTGTCTCGAGAGTGGGATTGGAATCAGAAAGGAAAGGACAATGCCCCTAACGGCATTTTGGTCATTTTGCCTCTATTTGGGAGTTACAGGCTCGCGAAGCGATGGAAAGATGGAATTTGGACCTAGAGAATTGGTTTCGATTGGAATATGCCTACAATGACTTGAAAACAAGTCTGGACGGAGTGTAGACTGCCGAGCGGTCAAAAATGGGGTGCTTACAGGTTCACGCCGTCGGTTATCCGCATAAATTTTCTGCTTACTCTGTGCCACCTTTAAATGCTCTTAAACTTTCTTGATTTTCTCAGTTATGACTTGAATCATCTCCGGACCCAACAACTGTCTTTTGCCAATTTCATTCCAACATATCGAAGTCCTACATTTCCTACTATACAATGCTTTGAACGTTGCCATACCAATGCTAGATTGATAACTGTTGTTATACACAAGTTCCATTAAAGCAATGTAATCACCCTAACTACCTTTGAAATCAAGCATGCATGCTCTCAACATATATTCTAAAGTCTAAATAATCCTCTCAGATTGTCCATCTATCTAAGGATGAAAGGTCGTACTAAACTTCAATGCTGTATCCATAGCTTGCTAAAGACTCAGCCAAAATCTTAAAGTAAACTTTGGATCCCTAACTGAAACTATAGATACTGGCGTTCCATGCAGTCTGACAATCTCATTCACATTCAACTTAGCATATTTATCCAGCGTATAAGTAATCTTTACCAAAAGAAAATGAGCTGACTTAGTTAATCTGTCCACAATAACCCATACAGAATCATATCCACTAAAAGTTTTCGGTAGTCCTCTAACAAAATCCATAGTGATATGCTCCCATTTTCATTAAGATATAAAGAAAGGTTACAACAAACCCATCGGTCTTTGATGCTCAGCTTTCACCTGTTGGCAAGTTAAACATTTTGCCACGAATTCAGCAATATCCTTCTTCATACCTGGCCATTAGTATATCTCCTGAAGATCTCTATACATCTTGGTGCTCTCTGAATGCATAGTATATAATGAGTGATGTGCCTCCTCTAAAATTTAATTCTTCAAAATTTTGATTTCCCAATATCAAAGTACCATTATCAAGAATAGAGAAATTAGTGCTCACCTTCTCTGTTACCTCTTTTCTAATCTTTGTCAACTGCTCATCTTGCATTTGAAGTTCCTGGATTTGATCAAGTAACAATGGTCTCACTCGAAAATGAGCTAGCATGATACCCATACCTTTTGTTTAAACTCCACTCCCAAAGAAGTCACTTCCGCATATAATGCTACCTGATGACATCGCATACAAGCCAGTCTACTTGAAGACTTCCGACTCAAAGCATCATCTACTACATTGGCTCTCCTCGGACGGTAATAAATCACACATTCATAGTCTTTGATTAGTTCCATCCATCTCCTCTATCGTGCATTCAAGTCTTGTTAAGTGAATAGATACTTTAAACTTTGGTGATCTTTATATATTTCATAAGGTTTCTCGTACAAATAATGCCTCTATATCTTTAATGCGAATACTACAGTTGTCAACTCCAAATCGTTGAATAAGATAGTTTCTTTCATGTATCTTTAACTATCTCGACGCATAAGAGATCACCCTTCCTCGCTGTATTAGCACACACCCCAAGCCTTGATGCGAAGTATTGTTATACACCACAAAGTGTCTCTTCCTAGAAGGAATTGTTAATATCGATACTGAAGTCAGTTTGATCTTTAACTCTTGGAAACTATGCCCATAATCAACTATCCATTCAAAAGCCACATCCTTATAAGTCAACCGTGTCAAAGGAACGTTAATAGATGGAAATTCCTGTATGAATCTCCGATAGTAACTTGCTAATCCTAGAAAACTTCTAACTTCTGAAATATTCTTCGGTTGTTCTCAGTTCATAATAGCCTTAGTTTTTTCTTGGATCAACATTAATTCCCTCAGCAGATATCACATGCCCCAAAAACACTACTTTATCAAGCCAAAATTCACACTTGTTGAACTTAGCATATAATTGCTTATTCCGCAAGGTTTGCAATACAAATCTCAAATGATTCTCATGCTCCTCTTGATTACAAGAATATATCAATATATCATTAATAAAGACAATCACAAAACAATTAAGAAAAAGTCAGAATACCTAGTTCATCAAATCCATGAAGATAGCAGGTGCATTAGTCAATCCAAAATGCATCACTAAGAATTCATAATGACCAAACCAAGTACGGAATGCGTTCTTTGGTACATCACTGTCTTTTGCTTTCAATTGATGATATCCATATCTCAAATCAATCTTTGAAAATACTGCATATTTTTGCATTTAATCAAATAAATCATCAATTTGAGGCAAAGGATATTTGTTTTTTACAGTAATCTGATTCAACTGCCGGTAATCAATACACAATCTCATGGTGCCATCCTTCTTTTCACAAAAAAAACTGGTGCTGTCCACGGCGATACACTTGGTTAAATGAATCCCTTATCAAGCAAGTTTTGCAACTGAAGTTTCAACTCCCACAATTCGAATAGTGCCATTCTATACGGTGAAATTAAAATCAGTGTAGTTCCTGATAATAATTCAATAGAATACTCCACTTCCCTGTTTGGTATCACCTATGGAAGCTCATCTGGAAAGACATCTGGAAATTCTCGAACCATAGGAATATCAGATAACTTTAGTTTTGATTTGGTAGGGTCAACTACATGTGCAAGATATCCTTCACATCCTTTCTGTAACAGCTTCTTAGCTTCTAAATTAAGTTGAGATCAAACAAGTTGAAACTACATCTCTTTCCCCTTGGAATATAAATTCTACTTCATTCGACATTCTAAAAACAATGTCTTTCTTAAAGCAATCAATAGACGTATGATAAAAAGATAACCAATCCATCCCCAATATCAAATCAAAGTCATGAATAGCCAACTAAATCAAGTCAACCGTCAACTCTTTACTCCCAATCTTCACCACACAATCTTTATATAGCATGTCTACTACTATCACATCTTCCACTGGTATAGACACAAGTAAAAGTCATGACAATGAACTACATGGTCTATCCAAATACATACTAAATATAATATAAACAAATAAATGTGTGGAATCTGGATCTAACAACACATGTTTTTTCATCAACTATAGATAACATACCTATCACAACATTAGGAGTAGCCTACGCATCCCTCAGCGTCATGGCATAGACTCGTGCTTGAGTGCGTGATTCAGGAGTAGTAGCTTGTCCCAATTTTGAAACTCCTGTTTTTCCCCTATTTCCACTAGCCACATTACTTACTGATGATGCTGCCACAAGATTCTGAGGATAGTTCCATGCTATGTGTCCCGGCTGTCCACACTGATAGCATTTATCGGTCCACGGCACCGAATAATCTCTAACAATATGCCCCTCAACCCCACATCAATAGCAAACGATTCCCCCAGTGCTACCCCCAAAGATCTTGAATTGGTAGACCTAACCAGTGGTCTCCATGCTCCTTGGCCCCCAGAACTTCCTGTGTTTCTAGTGTTACTGAACCCTGAACTGCCTGATCCAGGATTAAATTATACTCATCTTTGTTCCACAATTGGAAAAGATTCTAAAGGTCTCTGTCGTGAAGTACCAACTCCCAAATTAAACCTCCCCTTCTTGAATTGTTCTTATCTTCCTAGCATCTCATTCACGTCCAATTCCACAATCTTGGATTTGTTCACCAATTCTACATATTTGGTGATCTCAAATACAGAAACCCGAGACTGGATTGGCAATTCTAGTCCCTGTTGGAATCTTTTACACTTGGTATCTTCAGCACACACCAAGTCAGGTGCAAATAAAGACAAAGCTATGAATTGCTCATCATATTCCACCATTGTCATTCTTTGTTGCTTTTCCTAGTAACGGTAAATAAGAAGAAAGTATTGTTCATTAAATACTTCTACAAACTGTTGCCATGTGATCAATACTCCTTCAAGTTGAGCATTCGTCATTCGTCTCATGGCCTCCCACCAGTTCCGTGCCTCACCTTTTTGCATAAAAGTAGCTAGAGATAGCTTTCGTTCATCAGTTATCTTCATCACTTCAAATATAGTTTCCAGCTTCCTTAGCCACTACACAGCTACTAATGGTTTGGTTGCCCCCATAAATTCTGGTCGATTCAGTTTCATAAATTGCTTGTGTAAGGTCATACTCCTTGGCACCGATCTTACCACATGATATTCCATATACTATGTCATCAGATTCGCAAGTCTGTCGGTTGCATCAGGTTGATTTTGGACATGTGGTTCATGCTCTCCTTGCTCCACACCCCTAACTGAAACTGATGAATCTCCTCCTTCCATTACCCTAGGTGTTTCCCTTTATGCTATTCTTTATGTATCAAATCAGAATAAGTACACCATATATATAGTTCAAACACTTCTTAACGATCTAACCAACACCGATAACACCCTACGGTTCACTGCACTCTAGACACCAACTCCACACCATAGCTTTAGTACATAACCAGGCTATGAAACACAGTTCTGAGACAAACCACAGATCTGATACCAAGTTGTCACTCCCCCACCCCTAATTAGACATTATTAATGTCACATTAGGTGAAACATAATTGCACAGGTCATCATACTTGCAAATAACACCATAACACACCCAAAAATGAACACAACGGAATATACACCAATGATATATATAAGCAAGAATTGTCCTTGCATACCCTAATGGATATCAAAAGTAAACCGTAAATCACCTACATCATTACAAACCTAGGTACATAATAAACTTTCATATCTTAAGCTAACATAAGGCAAAATAAAAATATAACTCGAATCCCAATGTCTTATACAAATATAACGAGAAACTGAAAGCAAAGCAACAAGAGCTTTCCCAAGCCTCGAGACACGACATTTTGACACTGACATGAATGCCACTACAGCTAAGACTAAGACTACAGTGAACCAAACCGTCATCTTCATGTTACTTGTCAAAACAGTCTACGTTAGTGTGAGCTAATTGTTAGGTTACTCACGATAGATAATTAAACTCATAAAAAAATAAAATATATATAATTACAGAATCGGCTATCAATAGATAATCTACCAATCAGTGATATATAATTATCCACAAAATACCAACATCAACGATATGTAATCGTCCTCTCATCACCACCAATAATATAATATGCTTTATGAAATACAGTATCTCTTATGATGCAATGCATGAAACACTCGAATATGCGCACGATTTAGATAACATTGACCTAATATATCGATGGCTCGTTATAAAAGAATGCCTACCGTGGCACCCCTATGTTAGTCCACCATGACTAAGCCTTTCGTTAACCTACCATGGCTAACTCCTTTTAGTGTAATGCAAGGCATACAATATGGATGGTAATGCCACCTTATATATCTATAATCACCAATATCTCCACATAACTCCTCATATGTATAACCACCAATTTCACCCCAATATGAACTCCATTAACACCTCTTATGAATTCACCGCCACCATATATATAGAAAACAAACAATCCATTCAATAAGAATAAGACTATCTTATATTTCCACTTGTCACTGCACACACACTCGATGAAGTTACTTCTTAGTTGATGTTAAAGGCTCTTGACCTCTTTTTAGAAGTAATAGTCCAACTTCTAAAATTCACCATAATTAGAAAATATAATATTTTTTTAGTGAGACCAAAGTTTAAATTACTATTATAACTCTAAATTCAAGTGTTCAAAGATTAATCTAGAAATAACAATTTTAGCTAAACCAATTCGTCACAAAATAGCAAACATAACTCTTTTATGCAAAGCATGAAGACTTTGGGCTTCCACCATGGAAACCCCCAACCACCCTTCTCTTCCATCATCTTCCTCCACTCCCTCTCATGTCATCAAACATACTAGTATGTACTAAACTATGAAAATGAAATAGATCAAGCAAGAACATAATGAATCTTACCTCAATTGATGAATATAAGTTGGACACAAGTTTTTCCCTTGAATTCCCTTTGAATTCTCTTCTTTCCTCTTCTCTCTCTCTCTCTCTCTCTCTCTCTCTCTTTCTCTCTTTCTCTCTTTATTTCTATCTCTCCTCTTTCTCTCTCTGTATCTCTATGATGGCAGCCAACATCTCTTGACTTCCTCTTTTTTTTTTTTTTCTCTTATTTCTCTTTCCAATGATGCTAAGCCACCCACACTCCACTAGCCTTTCTTTTTTCTTTTTCTTTGTCTCCCCACTAGCCTTATCCCCCTCTTATCTTCTCTCTCTTTCTCTCCACCGAAAGCCTCTCTCCTCTTTTGAGTTCTCTTGTGACTAGTAATTCCAAATAGATACAAGAGTGTGTCTCACACCCTTAAGTAACTCATGCACACACTCACTAATGACTCAGCACTCAACTCATTATCTAACTTACCAATTGCCACATGCCACACACACATGCACCCACATAATTTTACATATCAATTAACCATGCAATAATTGTAATTAGTTTTTTTTGTAGAATTATGAGATTACGGTCTCACATGATGTGCATGATATTTCTGAGCTCAAGGATTTTCTTAGCAAATAGTTTTAGATGAAGGATCTTGGTCCTCTTAGTTACTTTCTTGGTCTTGAGATATCCTCTGCTACTACTGGTCATTCTCTCTCTCAGGCTAAGTATGCCTCAAACATTCTTACTTGTGCTAGTCTCATTGATAGTAAGACTGCTTCCACACCTCTATAAGCTATTGTGCATCTTACTTCTCTAGATGGTGAGCCTCTGTTTGATGCTACTCTCTATTGACAGCTTGTTGGCAGTCTTGTCTACCTCACTATTACTCATCATGACATTGCTCATGTTGTTCACCTAGTCAATCAGCTCTTGTCTTTGCCTCGCTCCACTTAGTATGCTATAGTTCTTCATATTCTTCATTATATCAAAGGTACCTTGTTTCATGGTCTACATTACTCTCGCCACTCTTCTGTACAACTCTATGCTTATTCTAATGTTGATTGGGCTGGTGACCCTATTGATTGTCATTCTACCATTGGGTTTTGCTTTTTTTTTTTTGGTGAATCTCTCATTTCTTGGCATAGTAAGAATCAGACCCTTACTGCTCGTTCTAGCTAGCACTGAGGTCGAATATCGTGCATTGCCTGGTTCTTCATTGCGACAATTGCAATGCTATTATGATTGCTCACAATGATGTGTTTTATGATCACACTAAGCACATTGAGATAGTTGTCACTTCATTCGTCAACATATTGTGTGTGGCACTGTTCATCTTCTCTCTGTGACCTCTGTTGACCAGACTGCTGATATCTTTACCAAGTCTCATCCTCCAGGATAGTTTCATGATTTGGTTTCCAAACTCAATTTGGTCTCTACATTACCACATTGAGTTTGCGGGTGGCTGTTAACGTATATTCTATATATGTTAGTATATATTACATATATATTAGATTGATTATTTCCTTTCCTTTATTTATACTTTCCTAATTTATAGATTTCTTGTATAACACTCCTTGTGATCTTATATATAGTGTATGTGTCTTCCATTGTAATTCATTCAATTCAATATAGAGATAGCTTACTCTCTCTCTCTCTCTCTCTCTCTCTTTTTTATTGTTATTCTAACAGTTAATATGGTATCCGAGCTTAATTTGATTTTTGTTTGTTTGTTTTTGTTTTTTTTTTCACATGTCTCTTTCTCCAATGCCATGGGAAATTGATATGGTATTCAAGGTTAATTCCTTCTACTTTTTCCAAAAAAATTTGTACACAAATTTCTACAATGATGGGATGACAACCCTTTTGTAATTAAAAACTGTTATGATGTCTATTTTGTTCTAAAATAAAAACAATCATTCAATCACATCATTATTGTCGCACCCCTAACCCAGTTAGACATTAATTATGTCACATTAGGTGAGGTGTGATCGCACAGGTCACTAAACTTGCGAACGACACCTTAACGCCTAATCGAAATAGAGAACGCAGCATATCATAATAACAGTAAGAAATAAATATAATAAACACCTTAACATACAATAAAGGAAACCACAAATCATCAATACATTACCAATTGAAAAACAATCAACAATCTTCCAAATGCTCTACCATTGTACCATGTTAATACAAAACATTACACCAAGACTCAACGTCCCATTTAAAACACAACTAACAAACAGAAAGTAAGAGAATGGAGCTCTCCTAAGCCGGAGACTCAACATCCTAACATCAACATGGACGCCACCATGGCGAGGACTAGGACTACAGTGAATCGAACCTCCATCTCCACGTTACTTGTCAAAACAGTCTGTATGGGTGTAAGCTAATTGTCAGCGTGCTCACGATGGATAATCAAACTCATAAAGAATGACAAACATAAATAATCACAGAATCAGCCATTAATGAATAATCCATCACCCAATGATATATAATCATCTATAAATACCAATATGTAATCATCCTCTCATCACCACCAACAATGTAATGTACGTCATGAAATGTAATATCTATTGTGATGGAATGAATGAAACACCCATATGGGCGTGCAATTTGAGATAACGTTGGCCCAATATATTGATGACGCGTTATCAAGGAGGCCCCACATCAGCAACCTATTTAGGTTAATCCCATATCGGCAAAACCTTCCTCCATGCAATGCAATGCAAAGCATACGATATGGATGGTATGCAATGCCACCTCTATCTCTTATATGATCTCATCAATATCACCACATGTATAGCCTTATCATTAGTATGTTATATATAATCAGCAATCAACTCTACATGAACAAGACTATCACAATCAATACCAATATAGATAATATTTCACATAATATATTTATTCGATATGAATATGAATATCTTAAATCCCACCTATTACCGCACACACACTAAGCCAAAGATCACTTCTTAATTGACATTGAAGGATTTTGCTCTCCGTTAGCTCCTTTCACTACAACCGTATTAGTTTAGGAAACTCAATGTATACTTCATCAATATAATATATACATTCCAAACAAGTTATAGTACTGAAATTATGCATCAGAACTACCATATGCTAATCTCAATTAACCTCCCAATGTAAAGCTAGAGCTGCAAAATATCAAAATACACTAAGTTCTCTAATTTGTCAAAACTGACATAGGCTTCATAATCTGGACATAATTTCGTGAGCTTATACCAAAAAATTTTAAAACTTTAAAAATACAAAATAGACATCTCAAAGAGTATCCAGACTAAATTTTACATTTTTTAAACATGCCTAAGTATTTATTTGGTATTTTCTAAAACAGGGTAGTGCTACTGAATTTAAGTTTTTGTAGCAGCTGAAACCTAAGTAAACGGTATCTCCTTGACCTAAAATTTGGTATACAACCTCATCCATGTATTAAGAAAATACAGTAAAAATTCATAATTTTTGGACCACTCTACCTTGGACAAATGTTCAGTCAAAACAGAGGTTACAGATCTGGGCAGATCTAAGCAAATCTGGGCATCAGAATTCTATAGTGGCAGCTTAATTTTGAAAAATCACCATAATTTGGTTATAAAAAAATTTTGGCTGAAACTAAAGCCCAAATTTTTCTATGATCTCAAAGTTCAAATGTACAAAAATTTAGTTACAAATCAGATTTTTACATAGGCCAAACAACCTCTGAAAGTGGCTATTTCTGCAGATTTGCGCAGTAGAAACTCCTCCAACTTTGGACAGAGTTTTCTCTTTCAATTCTTAACCAAATTAGATGAATTTGGTGTCTAAATCGAGTAAGTTTTCGAGATCTTTCCACATAGAGTCTCATAATTTAGATTAGATCTCGTTAAGGCTTTGAAAACAGGGTTGACAGTGGCTCCTATCAAGATTCTGGGCAGCAGCCATGGTTAATCCTATATTCCAGCTTCAATCTACATGTATGCAAGACCAGAAGCTTAACAATTAGCAGGATAATAATTACTTAAGGTGAAGAATCCAGCTTTGCCTCTCCTTCTCTCTTCCCTTTTCCTCTCTTCTCTTTCCTTCTCTTCATTTCTTTCTTCTTTTCCTTTTCTCTCTTTCTCTTCTCTTTCTCTCTCTCTCTCTCTCTCTCTCTCTCTCTCTCTCTCTCTCTCTCTCTCTCTCTCTATACGTATGAGCAGCCCTCCCCCTTGACTTGCCCTTTTCTTTCTTTCCTCTCTCTTTCTTTCTTTTCTCTCTATATGCTATGTGAAATGTAAGGCACTTTGGCCAAGTGGCCAAAGTGGAAGTATGCACCTTGGCTGAATGGTCTTCCACTCCATTTTTTTTTTCTCTTACGAACAACACTGCTATAGATATCTACCTCCTAATATATCATGTGCAATCAGATGGCTTGGTAGTGCTCATGTATAGGTTTTGAGAAGTCTTGTGATGATGACACTAAATACACACACTTATGCGTTGTAATAGGCCATGTCACTTATTCTTATTCCTATTGCTTTGCTTGAACCAATTAACTTGTTAGGTAAATAGATATCACATCCTTAGGTGTCCCCCAAAATTCTCCCACCTCACCATTTCCATGCTACATGCCACACCTCTATTGGTTCACACTAATGCACTCTTACTTTAAGGCTAGTGAGGTATAATGAGCTTTGTAGTAAGTAAATTACACACACATACACCTACATAATTTTACATATTTGACATTATAAGATTGAGGTCTCACAATTATATACAAATATTTTGTATGAATTTTTTTAGTTGTATAATATTGCCCTTTTTACATAATAGTTGTGTCACTTTATTTTGTGTATTTTGTCTAATGTTTTTCTTGTGAAAATGGGAATCTACTCCCAGAAACATATATATATATATATATATATATAGAGAGAGAGAGAGAGAGAGAGAGAGAAGTATGTGACGGTCACTCCTAATATATTTTTTTAGAGTAATTAAACAAAGAAATTTTATGTGAAATGATGTAGTTGAAAACAAAAAACTCCAATTAATCATAAAAATGTCATAATTATATTATTTAAATAAAATTTTTGTATAAATTACTTTAGAGAATAGAATTTTCTGGTGGATCGATGTGCTGTGTAGAAGAGCAGGATGAAGAGCATCTGAATCTTTCCATCCAGAAACCTCTCACCCTTTTCACTTTTACCCCCCACGTAGCCATATTACTTCTCAAGGCTATTGACACCTGTGCCCCACGTGCCAAGCTCTAGAAACCTCGACACAGTTGCATATGCTGCGATATATGTCTCCAAAACACAAAATTAACCTACATATTAACCTCTTTCAAACCGATATCCAAAAGGAGGGGAAAAGGCCAAAAAGAACATTTGAGAGAGAGAGAGAGAAGAGAGAGAGAGAAAATGGCCCCTAAGAAGCGTTCAGAAAATGTGTTGGGCGCTGTGGTGAGGAAAACCAGGAGAGTTGTACAAGAAACTGTGAAAGTTGCAGTGGTAGAGAGCAAGCGGAGACTAACCAGGGCAGAGAAAGCGAGAGGTATTGCAGAAGAAGCTGATCAGATTGTAACGCCTACTAGAGAGATTGTTGTCGAAGACGAAGCTGAAGAGCAACAAGAGGAAGAGCGAACAGTGCAAGTTTCAGTGGTAGAAAACAAGCGCAAACTAACCAGGGAAGAGAAAGACAAAGGTATAGAAGATGCTGAGATTGTAACGCCTGCTAGAGAGATTGTTGTTGAAGACGAAGCTCAAGAGCAACCAGAGGAAGATCAAACAGTGCAAGTTATCTCAGTGCAAGACCAAGCACAAGCTGAACAAGAAGCTGAGATTGTAACGCCTGCTAAAGAGATTGTTGTCGAAGACAAAGCACAAGAAGAGCAACAAGAGGAAGAGCAAACAGTACAAGAAATCTCAGTGCAAGACAAAACACAAGATCAAGAAGAAGAAAAAGAAAAAGGAGAAGATCACCAAGTGGTCCAAGAAGCCTCTGCTCGTGAAGAACAAGAGAAAGCCCCCACCAGTCCTTTGAAACAGAAGACCCAAGATGAAGCTGAAGATCTAACCGAAAAGACTACACAAGAAGGAATAGAGACAGAGAAGGACAAGAAGAAGAAGAAGAAAAAGAAGAAAAGCCAGGAAGGGGAAGCGAGAGAGAAGAAGAGGAAAAGAGGAGGGCGAAAAGCGGGTGGTGGTGGCGGCGTCGGTGGTATAGGGTACAAGAGGTATGTGTATAGAGTCATGAAGCAGGTACACCCTGACATGGGTATATCGTCAAAGGCGATGACAGTGCTCAACAATTTCATGGACGACGTGTTCGAGAAGCTAGCTGACGAGGCCGCGAAGCTGTTGAAATACACAGAGCTAAAGACCCTGTCGTCGAGGGAGGTGCAGGGGGCGGTGAGGCTGGTATTGCCTGGAGAGCTTGGGAAGCATGCCATTGCTGAGGGTACAAAAGCTGTGACCAGCTATGTATCTTACAACACTACTGGAAGGTCCAGGTCTAGGTCCTAGGGGCTTAATTTCGGAAAGCTTGCTTGGGGAAGAGCGGTGACGTGCAATCTCTCTTTTTCTTGTTACCATTTGATTGCATGTTAAGGGGGTTGTAAGTAATCGAATTAGCAGTAGTAGCAGTAAATTTGTGGTTGCTATATATAATTTGGTTGTATATATTGTATGTTTTAGTGGATAATTTTGCTTTTTTGTTATGGCTTCTTGCTGTGTTTTATGGGTTGTCTTGGTGGTTTGTGAGTGTACTTAGTCCATTGATCCATTCCCGAAAGTATACGAGTTCGCGTTGTAGTTTACTGGCTATTCTCCCATTATCATTCTTCTCATTAGATTGATTTAACTATAAAAATGAATAAAAAAAAAAACTCACAATGGACTTAATTTGAAATTCAAAGCGAATATAATTGAATTTAAGAGTAGCAAAAGAAGATCTCAAAATCTTTTGATTTTGAGATAGGTTGATTCTATACCAATGTAATGAAATTAAAGGTAACTAATAACTAATCGATCAATTAAGTAAAGCAATTGAGGTTCTAAGGCAATTAAAGAGGGATTTGAATGCAATTGCTCCAATCCATCACGTTCCACAAGAATTTCAATGGAGGTTTGTTAACTCAAATCAAGTATCACTTCCAGGATCCTTGATTTGGAGTATTTTGATTATAAAACCTTGAATTCCCTCTTAATTGGGATTATATTTAAAATCAATTTATAGAACTTTAGAGACAAATATTAGATTTGTGCAATTTCTATACCAATAAAAAAATTGTGCATAGAAATTACTAAATTGTGTTATGAATCTAAATTTTTTTAGGAAATTAAACCCAATTAAGAAGATAAGTAGAAATCATAGGATAATTCAATGAAATTCATATACCTCCATGAAAATCCTTGACGATCCTTGGCAAACCTTCACAATTACATCCAAATTGAGGTTTAGTTATTGAAATGAGAAGATTCTAGTATTTGGTTACAAGAAAAGTGTGGGCAAATGCAAGAAAAGCTAAGAAAATCCTATTCTCTCTCTACAGTCTTCTCAAATATAAATTATATTTAAAAAATATAAGTACAAGAATGAGAACTCCCTCAAAATTTGCCTAAAATAGCCTTTTAGACAATGGACAAAAGCAAGGCTTTGTAAGGAGAGCGCTCGGTCAAGCCACCGATCGCTCGGCTGAGCGCTCAACTTGCGCTTGTGGATCGCTCGATTAAAATGGCTCTTTGAAGTTTTGCCCTCCTGAAAAACTTGGTGTAAATAGCTTGCAGAATCTAGCGATCGGTGCATTTTCCAACGTTTGAGCACTCGGTCAAATTTGGCAATTGCTCGGTTGATTTGGCGATCGCTCGATTGAATGGTGATCGTTCGATTACGCACTTTTGGCCCTTTCTTCCGCAATTAAGCTCCACTCCCTACAATTAGATCAAAAAGGCATGTTTAGGACAATTTAAGGACAAAATACTAATCTAAAACCTAATCTAGAGATCAAAATCCACTAATTAGGGGATTGATATTACACTTTTGGAGTATAATCACACCCCCAACTTAGTTTTTTGCTAGTTCCTAGCCAAATCTACAACTAAAACAAGTATGTACACACGATAATATCTATTTTCGTAGGAGTTACAAATACATTTAGCCTATGCATCAACCCTTTAAACCCCTGTATTACCCCTAGTGGATGAGTGGTCTCGTGAGAGTCTTCAGTGAAGATACCCATAAATATCCTTTTGTGAATTGCACTTTGAGATAAGAATAAGGAAAAATATGCATAATCCAACTCAAACTAACATTGGATATTACTCCTATCCCCTAACACATGCAAATATATGCAACCATTCATACAAAAGAGAGGTTCAAGTGTGTGGGTGAAGAATCATGCTAAATAACTCAAATAAAACACACTTATGCAATCCCAAACCTTTAAGCTTTGATTCCACACCTCATCGGGCTTACACTCACGAATAAAGACCCACATGGTTCTCACAATGGCATGTTAAATAATGTTCTCCAGCAAGTTGATATTTGATTTGCTAAGAACTAGCAATGACATGTCTATCTTCTCAGGGGCCTTCCACGACTCCTTTGTGATAAGTTTCTCCTCTTTCACTCCTTCTTGTTATATTAGTTTAATATGTGTTTTCACAAGTTATTTTTTATTTCCAGGGCTCAATCAATGCTTTAGAGGCCATGCGCTGTTATCGAGTTCTAGTTGATGAAGCTTCCGAAGTGGCCAGGAAGCATGTTGAGCTATGTGACGAGCACAAAAAAACTTATAGAGGAAATTTTCTAAAACAACCCTAATCATGGAATGGCTAGAATCATCTTAGGGTTGTGGCTTTGAAAACAACTTTAAAAATAGCTTTTTTGGATGCAAGTTTTAAAGGGAGCTTTTGAACACGATATTGGATACAATATATGAACACAACAACACGATGTAATAGGGATGTGAACATTTAAGTCTAGGCTTCACCACATAACCAAGGGGGTCGGATCCACACCGTCTAAGGTTGAACTCTAAAAAAATTCCCGACACGGTGACTTTCTCTAATGCCTTCCTAGGTATGAACTGAGTGATCCCTTGTTTCAAGCACACAAAAAGAGGGGGTAGAAGATGGGAATTAAAATAGAGAATAGTCTAAGTGGACTAGGAGGGAGAAGAGAGAGAGAGAGGGGGGGGGGGGGGGGGGGGGATTACATAAAACTAAATAGAACCCTACCTTATCATTTTATTAGGTTGAATGTTTCAATGGAGGACTTGCTTGAGCTTTGAGAAGTTTGAATATGTAGCACTTGATCTTTAATGGAGAGGGGAGGCAAGTGTCTAGGTGTATAGAATGTATGGAGGTAGGGCTTTGAGAGAAAAGCTTGAAGGAATTAGGGTTTTGGACGAATTTGAAGGCTGTTTTTAGAGAAGCAACATTTCTAGAGCTATTTTTTGGAATCCAAAATACAGAGGGGCCGACCTATATTTATAGGCAGCCAAAGTTAGCCCTGGGGCCTGTTACAACGGCACCAGGCCTAATTTTGGCTTGGCGCATGTCCTAGTGGCGCCACTCCGTTTGAAAAGTTGTTAAGTCAGCAAGAAACACATGTTTGACCCTTTGGACGCAAGGTAGAAGATTTGGGTGCCTATCCTAGTGACTACCATGCAATTTTTGGCCTAACTTCACTAGGAGTGACTTTGAAAAGTTCAGGAATGATCCAGGAGGTTTTGAGTAGCAAGACTCGGCCGGGAATGGATGAGAACCTACAAAAGAGTGCTCCGAAGGTAACTAGCTTGATAACCAGAGCAGGAGTAGTTAAAAGGGTGACCGGTTCACTAGGGGTAAAACGGTCATTTGATTTAGGGAACACCAGGATTGATCCACTGTTGACCATGAGAAGACTCGAAGATTAGAAACACTATTAAGAGTGCTTCAAGAGATTGTCGTTTTGAAGCCCAGAGCCGATGCGGTTGGCAAAGGCGACCGACCTACTAGGGGCAAAACGGTCATTTTGCCGGGTTTACCGGAATAGACTTGGAATCGTCTAAAAAGGTATTAGAAGGTTAGGAATACTATTAAAATCATCCCTAGAAGGTAACCGATTTGATACCTAGAGCTGGTGTGGTTCCCGGAGGCGATTGGATGCCTAGGGATAAAATGGTCATTTTGATTGAATGCTCGCGGAACCGATTCGAAAGTGACTAGAAGGCACTAAAACGTGCTAGATTATCCTTGGTACAATCTTGAAAGGTTGGACTTACCGATGCGTACCGGTAGGGTCTGTCAAGGCATTTTTGTTATTTTTCACCGAAATAAGCTAACAGGCATTGGTGTTGACCTGGGTTTTGAGTGTTTCCATCACTCTGAGGGTGTGTGACGAGTTAGTTTCCAAAGGTATCTCATCCTCCAATAAACGTACCACGGCTAAGAGGCGTGTTTGGTCCCGTGACATAGGGGGTTTGTTGGCATTCCCGATGTCGACCTTTTTACCAGTGTTTCCGTCACTCTGATGGTTTTGATGTTTGTGAGTGTTTCTATCAATCTGATGGTGTGCATTCATTCTAGAGACTGCTTGATCACAGGAAGCTGCTAGATGGTCTTATCACCTCCGAGCCTTAAGTACTTTTTCGATCGACGTGTTGAATAGCAGATATTCTACATTGGCAGACTAGCAGGAGCCAGAAATGAACCGCTTTACCATTTTGAGGACTTGGGTTCTATCTCGGTCGACAGGTATAAAGGGACTTATCGCTCCGAGGGGTTTTATGCTTTCTCGATAACCATGTCGTGCTGGATGAACTTATCATCTGAAAGATTAACTTTTTCAAAAGACGTGCTAGATTAAGTTTGACTAATCTTGACTGGAATTGTAATTGGAATCAAGGTTTAAATACGAACTTACCATCTTTAAGAAGATGTGCCAATTGGAATTGGACCGAGCAATGTCCCAAGGGCATTTTGGTCATTTTACCTCTATTGGGCCTGGTAGGCCCGTAAAGCATTGATTAACTGGGTTGAGTTTGGAAAGTCGATCTAGGCTTGAATGTGTCTATGTCAATTTGAATGTGAGTCTAGTCGAGTCAAAGATTGTCAAGCGGGCAAAAATGGGGTACTTACAAACACTAGTGTCGGTCTTCATTGTTAAAGATATGAACTATAATCTCAAGCATTGTTGTTATACCTAGAACACAATCTTAAAGGTATTGAAGTACCCTATACACTTCGATTGGGTAGGCACTGTAAACTACCATGATTTTGGAGCTGTTTCAAAATTTGAGTTGGCTTAGGATTTGGTTACAACTAGTATTTGTGATATCAATGCACATTTGGGAATTGATTGGAGTAATACACAGTGGGTTTATGAAAGTTTGTTTCTTGTTATTTGTTTTGGAGTAGAAGTGTGTGGATTGCCATTGGTGGGTTACTGAACAAGAACAGAACTGATTGTTGAGTGGAAGACTTTGGGTTTAATACACCACTGTGGGGTGCGCTATCTGGTGGATCAGTGAAGAAAAAGAAAAAGAAAAGAAAGAGGGTAGTAGGCGCACATGAATACGTAATGGAAGAAAAGATTGAATTGGTTGATGAACATAAGTAGTTATGTAGTGTGGTCAAGCCAAGTGTTTTACTGTAGACCTGAGTGATTTTGATCAATAAGGCAGATTGTTGACCTTAGAAATATTCTTATCCTAAGTTTATCGACACGTAGAATTCATTTTTTTGTTTTGTGTTATTTTATACTAATTCTAATACCAGACATTTAATTATAGGCTTTTATATTCTTGTTAGTCAGGATAGCAGCACTTTATTTTTGATTATTCTCTTTTCAACTGCAATTCTTTTGAGGGCAGGTGAGTGGTTTTGTTTTGCTGATTATCCTTGAAAATCATATCCTGCCTGAATAGTATTTGGAAAACATTGTTTATTGAATTCCTTATCTATTATTCAATTTATTTGAAAGCATGTTTTACGAGAAAGTAAAATTGCATTATTTCATCAATTATAAATTATTTATATTTCACATTGTTGTTTGTTGGTGAGATTTGGTATTGGATTTGATTTGATTATTGGTATTGGAAAGCCTAGGGAAAAATTCCGCCTCACAGGTGCCTCTGACAACTAGAGAACATGTCTAAGGGAGGTGACTCTAGTTTCTCAACGGTAAGGAATAGTCCTAGTACAGTTAGGTGACCTTCACTGGATCGGCTTAGCAAAAAGTGTCAGTTTGCCACCTCGTGGTGACTATATGTCTAATGTTGGATTTAACTGGCTTATAGAACGCCTTGAGATTTTATTTGTGGCTTTTATCATTTGGTATTTTGGTTTTGGTTCCCGCATTCTGGTTGATTGGCTTACTCTCTGATACTCTTGCCGTGTGGATAGTTATTTATTATTTTTGGTTAATTGATATTTATTTTGGAACTTGAAAAGTTGGACATCCAGTTGATTATTTGGATTTGGTTACTACTAGTATTAGAACATAACTTGTATTTCTAGTTACACCTCTGGAAATGACTTATGAAATTTTGTGAAAATTTTATTTTTGGATATTAGATTTATTCATGGATTTTGTACCTACTGGACATTGGAATACAAACAGATTTACTTAGTTACTTTCTCTTTAAAAAATAAACCTTGTGTCGAATAAATTGGATTTTTGAAAAGTATAATCTACTCTTGGGAGCAATTGGTACATAACATAACTATATTTGTATACGCAGTGATTATGTTGAGCTTTGATTTTAAAAAGATATTTATTACACATTGTATTATCATTCACTAGGCTACGAGCTGACCCTCCATTCTAAACATTTCAGGAAGTGTGGGCAAGAGTAGTAATGGATTCAAGTTAGGACCCTTGCTTGACCTCTATAGGACTGTCTTGAGTCATGTGTTTAGAGATTTTAGCATTTTTATTGGCACTCAATTATTGGATGGATCCCAAAGTTTAATTAATCTTTATGGCTATATTTGTCTCAAATGTAATAACTTGATTTTAAAAAAGATATTATGTTATTTTTTTAGTATTCGAAGTTATTACACTTAAGACTATGGTTTTTACCATTATAAAGACAGGAATTATTCTATGATTTTCATGTTTAGAACATTTAGTTTATTTTACAGATTATTAGGCTTTCGGGATCTATGGGCCAAGGATCTGTGGCTCACGGCCGATCATACTTCCGAATGGGGTGTGACACTATCTAAACTACTCCTACTCCTACATAACTTGGAGAGAGGATCGCCCTATACCCTTAAGTGAAAATTTGCTATCATCCTTTAAATCCACTCTTGAAACTTGCAAATAGTTCAAACAAGCATAAAAATAGATAATTTTGGCATTTATGTTGAACTTAAGGGTAGCAATTAGGCATAAAAGGGTCAAAAAGGTCATAAAAGGCAGAGGAGGTAAAATGATCTTGCACAAAGGTGCCAATTAAGCCGATGTCATGAACTACTTAATCCTTCCCTTCCTCTAGTTGTTCACCAATGTGAAGGATATTTGGTTCTAATGTTGAGGTATGAAGGTCCAAAGACTTAGGAGGTATAAGACGACTAGTTGTTAAAAATAGAAAGGTATGGATCTCATGACTTATAAACATGTTAGGAATGACCTCTATACCATTAATATACACCTTCTCTTGTGAATCCCCAACATCTAAAAGACCAAATCCTTACTAAGGATAAGGGTTCTCTCTGGAAGGTCTGCCTCATGGTCCTTCTTACTTTCAACCTTCTTTGGCTCCTCTTTTCTCTCATTCTTTTCTTCTCCCCCGTCCTCAATCTCAGACTCCTCTCTCTCAATTTATCCATCCCTAATTTCATCTTCAATAACTCCCTCACTCACCTTAAGAGTTTCTTCCCTGGACTTACACTCTTGGAGAAGGATGGTTTGATCTATAACACTCTCATGCCTAAGGTTAGTGATGGGATGAAGTTGCTCGATGAGATGGTTTTTCTCTTGGTCGGGGCTAGAATTAGGATAGGGCTCACTTACACTTTCTTGGTTGGTGGTTATCTCTTGGACATTCAAAGCTTGTTAGAATAAGGTCATTTGACCCTTTACATTGGCTAACATGATTTTTTTCCTTTCTAAAGATGCTAGTTAGGAATCCTCCCCAAAAGACTCATTAGGTGCAAATGGATATACAATATGTTCATGGTAAATATAAAGTGGTGGTGATTCATGATAATTATCAAAGGGCTCTTGATTGGATTGAGGAAAAGCTAGATTATGATGTGAAAAGGTTCTCTCATGACCCCTATCAAGGTTGAATTGGTTACACCACCCAATATAGGGAGTTAGGCGAAAAGGCTCCTTTTGGCTATTAGTGCGAATGCACTCTCTAAGAGACTATGAAGAGGGTTCTTGGGCGATCACTCGGTGATGTACTTTTTGGCCCTTTCTTTTACGATTAAGCTCGATTCCCTATAATTAGAAGGGAAAAAAGGCATCTTTAGGACAATTTAAAGATAAAATACTAATCTAATACTTAAACTAGAGCTAACAATCCATTAATTAGGAGATTGAGATTATACCTTTGGAGTGTAATCAGTGTGTATCTATTTATCTGCAAACATAACACTAAAACAAGAATACCTGTAAAATGAATGTATAGTATAGAACTCTAAGAAACATCACAAGGTATATACACTCAATCCTTCTCCTCAACTCCCCTAAACATGCCTCTCCCACAAATAATATTCTTTTCCCCTTAATACATGTAAGTTCATATTTCTCTCCCCTTTTTTGTCACAAATTATCAAAGGATATTCAAACCAAACTCAACTTAATGACCAAAGAGAGATTATCAATAAAGTAGAAAAAATAACAATCATACTCAATGAGAGAAATAAGTAACAAATCAAAGCTCCTCTTATGTAGGATAGGACAAACAAACACCCTTTTTTAATTAAAAAAAAAATGTGATTATGCACATCATTAGATTGTTTTAGGTGTATATGCACAAAGTCATATAATTCAAATAATGCTTAAAACATTAAGGAAGCACTTGGCAAATAAAATAAAGTGAAATTCTAGACTCTTTGTTACAAGATGATGATATTTATAAAAACAACCAAGTGTGTTTATACAGTGAACTCAATATGTATCAACACTTGTCTAAAGTACTAGTAGTGATCAATGTTAATAAGACTATTCAAACTCTCATAAAGCTCGCACTACTAGAAGTCAAACCTGGTTAAGTCCTACATCCTTTTGTTGATATAACAATGAATACTCCCTCTCAACACATACACGTGACAAGCCAACTCTATCTCTCCAGAGGGAATATATTGTACAATACAAAGGCGGCTTTCACATACATGAGCAAGTAGCATTCTCTTCTTATCACATAACAATGATAGTTGCACTCACACTCACTGGTAGCCATTTTCAACATGCAAAAATCATTTTTTCTTTTTCTTCATGGCATGAAAGGAATGCAGAACAACCAAGTCACATGGGGGTGTGTGATTACACTCCAAAAGTGTAATCTCAATCCCCTAATTAGTAGATTGTTAGCTCTAGTTTAGGTATTAGATTAGTATTTTATCCTTAAATTATTCTAAATATGGCTTTTTGACGTAATTGCAGAGAATGGAGTTTAATTGTAGAAGAAATTGCCAAAAAGTGCATCACCGAGCGATTGTCCAACTCATCGAGCGCTCGGCCAAGCGATGGCCTAACTCACTGAGCGCTCAGACGTCGAAAAAAGTGCACCAATCGCTAGATTTTGCAAGCCAATTTAGATGTTTGCACTAACTTCAGAGAGCTGATTTTACTGAGTGGATCAGGAGCGTTAGACGAGCGATCGGTCACCTAATCGATCGCTCCCCTAACGAATCTTTGTTTTTGCATCAACTATAGAAGACTATTTTGGACATTTTTTAGAAGGGCTTTTGATATATCTGTCACTTTTCTTTAGTTTCTAGCTGAGATTTCTTTGTATTTAAGAGTAGTGTAGAGATAAAAACATTATTTTCTTGCATTTTTCTTAGCTTTTCTTCATTTTCCTTGTAACCAAACACTAGTTTCTTCTCAATTCAATGCAAGATTTACATTTTTCTATACTTTTTACCATGAATTCTAATAACTAATCTTCTACTTGGATGCAATTGCAAATATCTACCAAGAATATTCAAGGACTTCAATAGAAGTATATGAATTTCATAGAACTATCTTTTGATTTCTCTATTTCTACTTAATTGAGTTTGGATCCATAAGAAAACTTGGATTCATAACCAAATTTGGTAATTCCTATGCACAATTCTTCAATTGTTATAGGAATTACACAAATCTAAGGTTTGAATCTATGACTCTAACAATTGACCACAATTCTAATCTCAATTAAATGTGAATTCAAGATTTTATAGTCTAAATCCTCTGAATCAAGAATCCATAGAGTGATCATTGATATGAGTTAACAAATCCACCATTGAAATACTTGTTGAACTTGGTAAATTGGATCAATTGTATTCAAATCCGTTTTAATTGTCTTAAAATCTCATTTGATTACTTGCCTAGTTTTTAGTTATTTTCAATTACATTGCATTAGTAGCTTAACAAACTCTTTTCAAACACTTAAAGATTTTTGATCTTTTATGTAGATTCAATTTACTTGGTTGTTTTTCAATTAAAGTCAGTTTAGTATTCTTTAAGTGTGGGTAGCCTATATTTGGCTTAATCCTTGAGAAAATTGAATTTAGTACTTACCAGATTTATACTTCAATCGTGACACATGTTCTCTTGCGGGAGCATAACTTACAACATCTTAACGAGCGATTCAAGTTTTGGCACCTTTCCCAGGACCAAAGGCACGAGGTGAGCACTAACAAATCTTGGATTGGAGAACAATTAGTGGATTGGATCTCCATTTATCCACCACAAGGAATGAGTCTACGGCTTAGGCCATGGGTAGCTTCGTTCCGCCCTTTTATATGCATAGTATATTAGATGTTGATTCTTTCTTTTCCACTTTATTTCAAGATTATTTTGTTTGATTAGTGTAGAATTTGAATTGGATTAATAATTGGATTAGAGGATTGCTAGTGGAGAATTAGGAATTGTGTGTAATTGCTAATTGGTGGTATATGTATTGTGGAGATTGAAAGTTTGGTTGGCACATTTTGAATATTGCATTGGTGGTATATTTATGAGGAGATTGGTGGTTCGGAAGGGAGAACATTTAGTATGGTTATGTATGATATATTGAGGCGCAGTACGCTATAATTGTTTCTGCATTGCATCCAACATCTATCGTGCATGTCATTATTACTTGGTACCTCATTTTCACACTCATCATCATCTTAACGCATTGATATAGGCACAGTAAAGTATTCTTCTCAATGGTTTGAGAATGGTAATAATGGGAGCATTCATGGTTATGGTAGTGTGGAAGCACCTCCTTGTAGGTCTCTTAGAGACTACATTCGAGCTAGTGAGGTTAGAGCCTAAGAACCATCCTGTTAGTCTCTTAGAGATTGCATTTGCGCTAATGGCCAAAGAGAGCCTTTTATACTAACTCTTAGTCCAGGGTGGTGTAACCAATTCAACCTTGCTATGGGGCGTGAGGGCACCTTTTCCCATCATTATCTAACCTCACCTTAATCCTACCAAGAGCCCTTTGACCATTATCATGAATCACCATAAATTTATCACTATCAAGAACATGTTGACTATCCAACCTCACCCAATAAGTATTTTAGGGAGGCTCCTTGACTAGTGTTTTTCAAACGGACAACAAGTTTGTTAGCCAACTCAAAATGTCAATTGACCTTATTGTTGGAAGCCTTGAATGTCCAAAAGACAACCACTAATCAAGAAAGCTTTAATGAAAGCCACCTTGATTTTAATCCTAACCAAGAGCAATTCCACCCCATCACTAACCTTAGGAATGCATTTAGGCACCCTAGTTCCTCTTGTTTTACCCTTTCATTTCATTCCGTGCTTTGTCTTCATGCATTGAGTATAATGCCTCATTCTAATTGGCGAGGAAGAGTAGGGATAGAGGCTTAACCTCTATTTTTTTATTTTTGCTTTCTTTGTGATACATATTTTTTATTTTGTTTTCTTTGTGAATTTTTTTATTATTGAAGAAAACTTTTTGTTTTCTTTCTATGTATTGCTCTTATCTCTTATGTATGAATTGTACAGTTACAAGAGTGATATGACATTATTATTTTTCGACTACTTATACCATTTGGTAGAGACTTGGGTATTGTATTGTCTCAATATCATTTCTTTTATTACTTTGGCACATATATCCATATAATATTCATATTGATTTCTAGTTATTCATGGTATATGTGTTAATTCTCTATTTTCGAGTTATCATAACACTACTTGTTAAAGTGCCACTTGAATCAGAAGATAGGAATTTTTACATGTATCTTTACTCAAGTTAATGTTGATTCACTCTTTACACCTAACACACTATGGATTTTGCTTTATTCATGCATTAGTAGAGTGGATTACATCATTGCGCACAATCATGCTTTATAACAGCATTTATGCTCTCTCTTACATTTCATTCTTACATTAATGGAGATTTCTACCGTGTGAGATTTCGAACATTTATTATCTTTCAAAGTGATTACATTTACTCAAAGATCAATTCTTCACCCTTGTTTTCTTCAATAGCTTTATTATGCTTGCATGTGATTCATGAGTTGAGTATTGATCTTGATATTGACACTTATACTCTATGAAATCCTTTGGTTGGATACTTTTGGATATGATTCTAGGCCCTTATTCTTCTTGATAGCCATGAGTTTCCCATTATAAAGTTATATGTTCCTTTGACCCTTTTTGATCCCTTTTCTTCATTCTTTTGTTGAAATACAAAGTAATGCTACTTCCTATCTTGTACTTGCAAAGTGATGGCTTTGATAAAGAGTATACTATGTTAAGGCATTGAAGAAAGAAAGAAAAGAAAAAGATTGATTGGGAAGTTCAATAGAAAAAGAGCATATAGTGAAGTGAAAAATATTGAATGCAAAAAAGAACATCAAAAAAATGAAAACAAAAGAAGCAAAATAAAGAAAGAAGAAAAAGAGAAAAAAAAGAAGTTATCAAGTTAAAAAGTATGTAGAAAAGAGAAAAATGCTTAGAAGAATGTTCTAAGTTTGAAAAGGGGAAGAGTTGGAGTTGTTAGTCATTCATCATTTTATGCCTTGATCACACATGACTTGATTGATTTCTATCCTTCTTCATCATTGCCTATTGTACCTTTTAAACTACCTTCCCACTTACAAAGGGCTTAATTGATTCAAGTTGTGTTTGATTGAGAATTTTATTAGAGTATAAGTCATTTCTTGTCAACTTCTTTGAATTAATACTCAACTATAAATGTTCTTTTATAAAGCTATGCTAGGTTGAGAATCATGTGGGTCTTTATTTGTAAGTATATGTTCGATGAGTTGTTGAATCAAAGCTTAAAAGTTTGGGTTTGTATAAGTGTGTTTCATTTGAGTTATTTAGCATGATTCTTCATCTATACACTTGGACATTTCTTTTGTATAAATAATTGCATACTTTTGCATGTGTTAGGGGATAGGAGTGATATCTAATGTTTTCTTGAGATAGATTATGCATATTATCTTTATTCTTATCTCTAATTGTAATTCACAAAGAGATGTTTGTGGGTATCATCACTAGAAACCTTCACGAGGCACCACTCATCCACTAGGGGTTTAAAGGTTTGATGTATAGGCTAAATACATCCATAAATCCTACGAAAGTGAAGATTATCTTGTGTAAATATTTTCTTTAGTTGTAAATTTTGCTAGGGACTAGCAAAAAGCTAAGTTAAGGGGTGCAATTACACTCCAAAAGTGTAATCTCAATCCTCTAATTAGTGGATTGTTAGCTCTAGTTTAGGGATTAAATTAGTATTTTATCATTAAATTGTTCTAAACATGCCTTTTTTTTTTATTTATCTAATTACAAGGAATGGAGTTTAATTGTAGAAGAAATAGCTAAAAAGTGCATCACTAAGCGATAGCCCAACTCATCAAGTGCATAGCTGAGCGAGCACCTAACTCACTGTCATAAAAAAATGCATCGATCGCTAGATTCTGCAAGCCAATTTAGCCATTTGATTTAGGAGCGCTAACTTCAGAGAGCTGTTTTCATAGAGTGAATCAAGAGCGTTAGCTGAGTGATCGGTTGCTTCGTAAGTGCTCACCTAACGAATCCCTATTTTTGCATCAACTATAAAAGGCTATTTTGGACCTTTTTTAGAAGGGCTTTTGATATATCTCTCACTTTTGTTTAGTTTCTAACTGAGATTTCTTTGTATTTAGGAGTAATGTAGAGATAGAAACTTTATTTTCTTACATTTTCCTTAGTTTTTCTTCATTTTTCTTGTAATCAAACACTAGTTTCTTCTCAATTCAATGCAAGATTTACATTTTTCTATACTTTCTACCATGAATTCTAGTAGCTAATCTTCTCCTTGGATGTAATTGCGAATATCTACTAAGGATCTTCAAGGACTTCAATGGAGGTATATGAATTTCACAGAACTATCTTTAGATTTCTCTAATTCTACTTAATTGAGTTTGGATCTATAAGAAAGCTTAGATTTATAACCAAATTTGATAATTCCTATGCACAATTCTTAAATTGGTATAGTGATTGCACAAATATAAGGTTTGAATCTATGACTTTAACAATTGATCACAATTCTAATCTCAATACGTGTGAATTCAAGATTTTATAGTCCAAATCCTCCGAATCAAAGATTCATGGAGTGATCCTTCGTTTGAGTTAACAAAGCCATCATTGAAATACTTGTTGAACTTGGTAGATTGGATCAATTGTATTTAAATCACTTTTAATTATCTTAAAATCTCATTTGATTACTTGTCTAGTTGTTAGTTGTATTCAATTGCATTACATTAGTAGCTTAACAAACTCTTTTCAAACACCTAAAGATTTTTGGTCTTTTACTTAGATTCAATTTACTTAGTTGTTCAATTTTAGTTGGTTTAGTGTTCTCTAAATGTTGGTAGCCTATATTTGGCTTGGTCCATCAAGAAATCGACTTAGGTACTAACCGGATTTATACTTCAATCGTGACACCCGTTCTCTTGTGGGAGCATAACTTACAACCTTAACCTACCCGTTCTTGTCTGAACAGTAACCGTTCGAACATACTTCGGGCGACCGTCAGACACACCTCATCCGATGACCATTCAAACGCTATTTTGACTTTCAAATTGCATTTTTTGCATTTGAAGCCGAGTTTTAGGAAAGTTTTGAAGGTTTTCTGAGTAGTTAGAATTAGTTTTAGCTAGAGGGGCGGCGGGAGAAGCTCAAAAGAGGTTGGTTTTCTCTTTTTTTTTTCTTCATTTTTAGCTTAGATTTAGCTTTGTAAGAGTAGTATAGAGTTAGAACTTGTAATTTTCCTTTATTATATTGTATTTTCCTTCACTTTCTTACACTTTTCCTTATTTTTCTCGTAACCAAACATTTTTGTTGTTCAAGTAAATTTTAGATTTAATTCTTCATGCTTTCTCTTTATATTTTAACATACTTTTCTAATGGATTCAAGTAGCTAGTTTCTTAAATTGGGTTCAAATGTGAAGGTCACTCAAAAAAATTCAAGGGCTTCAATGGAAGTATCTCATGAATTTATTGCTTTATTTTTCTAGATTTCTAATTCTTAGTAATTGCATGTGGATGTCTTAGAATACTTAGATTATTGACCAAGTTTTAAAATTTTAATCGCCTAAATTGATGGTATTAATTTATGGCTCTACAATAGATAAGTACTCCACAATTGCTAGGAATTCATTTACATTAATTGATTGCAAGATGCCTTAGAACACCTAGGTTATTAACTATGTTTGGCTAATTCAATGCACAAACTCCCAATTTGGTATTGACCCTAGTTAAATCAATGGTATTAACCTTTAATTGCCCCATTGACCATATATCTAATTTCAATTGCTTGAGAATTATTGGTTTTCAAAGTTAAATCCTCCGAATCAAACACTCTTGATTGTTGTGTTTGATTTGAGTTATAAATCTCATTGAAAGTCTTGGATGAATTGAGTGATTGGATCAATTGAGCCTAATTCCTTTTTAATTGCTTTAAATCTAATTTCAATTTGTTTTACTTTAATTACGTAGTTGTTAATTACTTTTATTTTCATTGCAATAGTTTAGTAATTCAAAACTCTCATCAAAATACAAAGATTTTCAATCTCTTTTATTTTCTCTTTTAATTTTAGATTCAATTCCTCTTTAAGTGAAATTCAATTTTGAGTTAGTTTAGTATGAGTTTAGTGTCAATAGCCTATATTGGGCTTGGCCCTTGAGGAAATACGATTTCGGACTTTCTGGATAAAACTACAACCATCAATCGTGCACTTGCCGATAAATAGAGCACCTTTGGGGGCAAGTCAAGTTTTTGGTGCTGTTGCCGGGGACCAAAGGCACGAGGCAAGCACTAATAAGCTTTGGGTTGAACAGTAATTGGTAGACTGGATCTCCATCAATCTACCACGACAGAGGAATATTCAGCTTAGGCCATTGGTAACTTTGTTCCATCTTTTTTTTTGTGATACCGTGATAGATTTTGTTTCTTTCTTTTTCTTTTTATTTTAGGTTTATTTTGTTTGATTTGTATAGATTTTATTTTGTTTTAATAATTCGATTGCAGGATTATTAGTGGAGAATTAGGGATTGTGTTTAATTGCAAATTGGTGGTATACATCTTGTGGAGATTGGATGTTTGATTGGATTGTTGCTTAAATTAATGAAATTTATATTGTTGAGATTAGAGGTTTGGATGGCAAATTATTGAGCATTGTTGTGTATGATGCGTTGAGGAGCAGTGCGCTACATTTGTTTATGCATTGCATCTATCTTACATTGTACATTTCATCATGTTTGGTGGCTCACTTTCATACTTATCACCATCTCACCACATTAACATAGACACGATAACATATTCTTCCCAATGTGTTAAAAATAGTAATAATGGGAGCATTCATGAGAATGGTGGTGTGGAAACACCTCCATGTAGATCTATTAGAGACTACATTCGAGCTAATGAACTTAGAGCACAAGAGCCATCCAACATGTCTCTTAGAGAGTGCCTTAGAGCTAATGGCCTAAGGAAGCCTCCTCAACCACCTCCCAATTGTGGGGGATGTAATCACACCCTCTATGGTGGTAATGGGAGCATTCATGAGAATGGTGGTGTGTAAACACCTCCATATAAGTCTCTTAGAGACTACATTCGGGCTAATGAGCTTAGAGCACAAGAACCATCCAACATGTCTCTTAGGGAATACCTTAGAGTTGATGGACAAAGGGAGCCTCCTTGACCATCTTCCAATCTTGGGGGGTGTAATCAATTTAACATTGGTAGGGGACATAAGGGTGCTTTTTTAAAGCATTATCAAGACTTTCTTCAAACCTACAAAAACCCCTTTGACTATTTTTGTAAAGCATCGCGAATTTATTACCACCATGAGCACTTAGAATATTGACCTCCACCTAAAGAGAACTTTAATGCAAATCACCTTGATTTTTACCCTAACCAGGAGCAAGTCCATCCAATTGAACAAATCCATCCAATCACTAACCTTAGGATTGAGGACATTATTGACCAAACCATCCTTCCCCAAGACTTTGTGTCTGAGGAAGGCGTTCCTAAGGTAAGTGAGGAAATTATTGAAAATGAATCTTGGAATGAAGAATTTGAGAAAGAGGAGTTCAAGATTTGGGACTCCGAACAAGAAGAGAAGAGTAGAGGAGAGGGTAGTGATGAGATTACCTTTAGTGAGAATTTTGGTTTGTCAAATGTTGGGTATGTGCATGTCAAAGAGGATGTTAATAATCTAGAGGTCATTCCTACCATGTCTAGGAATCATAAGATCTCTACTTTTGAGCCTCTAGCACCTTGTTCTAACCTACCGGAGCCTTTAGAGCTCCATGTTCCAACATTAGAACTAAACATCATTCTCATGGCTGACCAACTAAAAGAAGGGGAGGGTCAATCACTTCATGGCATGAGCGTCATTGCCACCTTTGTGCATGATCATTTTGCATTTTCTACCTTTCATAACCCTTTTTACCCTTTTGTGCATCAAAGTTATGTCATTGAGTTTATCAAAGAGGTTGCCATTGTATATTCTTATATTTGCATGAACTCTTTAAAAATCTCTAGTTTGGGGATGTGGAATGATGGTAAATTTTCACTTTGTGGCATTGTGTGATTCTCTCTCCAATTTGGGTAGGAGTAGGAGTAGTTGTTTTGTTTCTTTATTTTCTTAGTTTGTTTCTTATTATAAGTTAGGGGTGCCTTAGGCACCCTATTTTCTCTTTTCCCACCATTTAATTGCATTCCATGCTTTATTCTCATGCACTAAGAACAATGTATTATTTTAAGTTGGGGGTGTGTAGAGGCTTTGCCCTTATTTATTTATTTATTTATTTATTTTATTTTTGTTTCTTTGTTTAGCACCCTATATATAAAATAAAAATAAAAAATCATTTAACTTGTGAAAGTGCCCTTTGAGATTAGAAGATATGAATTCTTGCATGTATCTTTACTCAAGATGACAGGGAAGATCACGGTCAAGTCAAGTCAAGTCAAGTCAAAGAACAGGGAGTCCCAGATCTGGAAGTCCAAGGGGTCGTGGCTTTTGGAGACCTCCGGTGAGACCTTCAAGTTTAGGAATTTCTGGTGGCAGAATGGGATGAGTTACTTATTATAGGTGTGGAGCAAATGGCCATATTCTTTGGGATTGTCTAATGCCTTAGAGTGATAAATGCTATCAGTGTGGACAGAAGGGTCACATAGCAAAACATTGTACTCAGGGCTCTGCGGCAACCTCTTCTGTGGGTAGTGTGGCTGGTGGTGAAAGAGCCACGACTGGGAGTGCACAACGTGGACGTGGGACTACTTCTGAACCACAGACTCAGGCACGGATATATGGTATGACCCAACGGGATGCTCAGGCTACACCTACGGTAGTGACAAGTATGATATTTGTGGCTGATAAGGATGCTTACATACTATTAGATCCTGGATCTACCCACTCTTTTGTTTCCATTGCATTTAGTGAAAATCTACATATACCATATACATCTATGGCACAACATTTACTTGTTTCTACACTTGTGGGGGATGTGGTGTTAGTGGAAGTGGCGTATAAAGATTGTGTGTTAAAAATTGGGGAGAAAGAGTTGAATGTGGATTTGATTCCTTTAGCAATCCATGATTTTGATATGATATTGGGTATGAACTGACTATCATCTTATCATGCTTCTATTGACTGTTTCAAGAAGGAAGTTATTTTTCAAGTGCCAAATGAATCGGAGTTTAGATTTCAAGGTGAGCGAGATGTAGTTCCAACTTGTTTAATATTAGCTTTAGAAGTTAGAAAATTATTACAGAAAGTATGTGAAGGGTACTTAACTAATGTGATAGATAGTACCAAAGCAGAATTGAAACTGTTAGATCTTCCTGTAGTTTAAGACTTTGTGGATGTATTTCTGGATGAGCTACCAGGGATTGTGCTTGATAGGGAGGTGGAGTTCTCTATTGAATTATTACCGAGAACTACTCCAATTTCTATTGCACCTTACAGAATGGCACCAGCAGAGTTGAAGGAATTGAAAACTCAATTGCAAGATTTGTTAGATCGAGGGTTCATTCAACCTAGTGTTCACCGTGGGGAGCTCCTGTGTTGTTTGTGAAGAAGAAGGATGGAACCATGAGGCCATATATTGATTATCGGCAATTGAATCAAGTTACAATGAAGATTAAATATCCTTTACCGTGTATTGATGATTTGTTTGATCAATTGCAAGGGGCCAAGGTCTTTTCAAAGATTGATTTGAGATCCGGTTATCATCAGCTGAAGGTGAAAGACAGTGATGTTTCAAAAACTGCTTTCCGAACGCGGTATGGACACTATGAGTTCTTAGTGATGCCGTTTGGAGTGACTAATGCTCCAGCCATTTTCATAGACTTGATAAACCGGGTATTTCAGCATTTTCTCGATTCATTTGTTATTATATTCATTGATGACATCCTAGTTTATTCACACAGTAAGGAGGAACATGAAGAGCATTTAAGACTTGTTTTACAAACTTTGCGAGAGAAACGGTTATATGCTAAATTCAGTAAATGTGAGTTTTGGCTTGATAGGGTAGTATTTTTGGGACATGTGATTTTTGATGAAGGAATTTGTGTTCATCTAAAGAAGATTGAAGCTATAATGAATTGGGAGCAGCCAAAGAATGTTTTTGAAATTAGAAGTTTCTTGGGGTTAGCGGGATATTACAGATGGTTTATTCAATGATTCTCATCTATCACTGTACCGTTAACTAAATTGGCACGGAAGGATGTAAAATTTGCATGGACTGATGCTTATGAGCGTAGTTTCCAAGAATTGAAGATAAAATTGACTACAGCTCCTGTGCTAACCATTCCTTCAGGGAAGGGAGACTTTGTGATTTATAGTGATGCTTCTCATCAGGGTTTGGGCTGTGTGTTAATGCAAAGAGGCAGAGTTGTTGCCTATGCTTCTAGGCAAGTGAAGACTCATGAGAAGAATTATCTTATTCATGATTTGGAACTAGCAGCAGTGGTGTTTTCCTTGAAATTATGGAGACACTATTTATATGGTGAGCTGTGTGAGATATTTACAGATCATCAGAGTTTGAAGTATTTGTTTACCCAAAGAGATCTAAATGCATGACAACGGAGGTGGATGGAATTGATCAAAGATTATGAGTGTGTCATTCATTATCACCCAGGAAGAGCTAATGTGGTAGCAGATGCTTTGAGTCGACAAGCTTCTGGGAGATTGTCATGTATTCAACGTTGCCAGGCAGAATTGTTTGCAGAGTTAGCTTTTTTAGGGGTGGAGTTTGACATGATAAGAATTGATGCAGTGTTAGCATAACTCCGGGTAAGACCATTGTTATTTGATCAAATCTGGGAACTACAACTTCAAGATCCACAATTGGAGAAAATCAGGAAGCAAGTGAAGGAAATGGTAAGAACTGATTTTTCCATTGATACTAATGGTACTATAATGTTTGGGACTTATTTTTGTGTACTAAACAATCAAGCTTTGAAGAATGAGATTTTGGAAGAGGCACATCAATCTTTGTAGAGTTTGTGGCTAAATGTTTGACTTGTTAACTAGTAAAAGCAGAGCATCAAAAACCGACAGGTTTATTGCAACCTTTTCCTATTCCACAATGGAAGTGAGAGCACATTACTATAGACTTTGTGGTGGGATTACCCAAAACTCCAAGTGGATTTGATTCTACTTGGGTAATTGTTGATAGGTTGACTAAATCATCTCATTTCTTATCAGTTAAGAATACCTATACTTTTGATAGGTATGCTAAATTATATGTTGATGAAATTATGAGATTGCATGGAGCTCTAGTGTCTATAGTTGCAGACAAAGATCCAAGATTCACTTCTAGATTTTGGCCTAGTTTGCAAGAAGCTTTGGGTACTACTTTAAAATTTGGTACAACATTTCATCCTCAAACTGATGGGCAATCAGAAAGAACTATTCAGACTTTAGAGGATATGTTGAGAGCTTGAGTATTAGATTTCAAAGGCAGTTGGGAGGATCATTTAGCTTTAATGGAATTTACGTATAATAACAGTTATCAATCTAGCATTGGGATGGCTCCATTTGAAGCTTTATATGGGCGTCAGTGTAGAACTCCAGTGTGTTGGAGTGAGGTGGGAGAGAGACAGCTATTAGGTCCAGAGATGATTCAAAATACAACTGAAAAGATTAAGGTAATTCAAGAGCAATTAAATATAGCACAAAGCAGGCAGAAAAGTTATGCAGATAATAGAAGAAGAGAACTAGAATTTCAGGTGGCTGATCAAGTGTTTTTGAAAGTATCTCCATAGAAGGGTATCTTGAGATTTGAGAAGAAAGGAAAGTTGAGTCCAAGGTACATTGGACCCTATACTATTATGGAAAGAGTTGACATTACTGCTTACCGACTCGATTTGCCTCCGGAAATGTCTAAGTTGCATGATGTCTTTCATGTTTCCATGTTAAGAAAATATATACCGGATCCTTCTCATGTGTTAACTCAACAACTATTAGAGTTGGAAGATGATTTGAGTTATGTTGAAGAACCTATTCAGATACTAGATCGTAGAGAACAAATTCTGCTCAACAAAGTGATACCACTTGTGAAAGTATTATGGAGGAGTCATACAGTGAAAGAGGCCACATGGGAGAATGAGGAGTTAATGAAGAATCAATATCCGTATCTATTCTAGTTCGGTAAGTGAATTTCGGGACGAAATTCTTAAAGGAGGGAAGAATTGTAAAACCCTAATTTGGTTAGCATTTTGCTTAACTTAATAGCATGTTTATGGTGCATGATTATCTTTAATCAAGGTGCTTGTTTAGAAGGGTTAATGAGGGCTTGCATTTGGGGGATTATCATGTTTTTAAGCATGATTAGTGAGCTTAATTCATGATTAACTAGTTTAATTAATCTTCATGCTTAGCTTATGTTAATCATGATGTATTCTCATAAGTATGATTAATTATGTTAATCATGTGGATGAGAGGTGGATTAAAAAAGCAAGGAGGTGCTAGGTGGAGGTTTAACCCTAAGACACCTATAGGTGTATGCTTCATGTGTGAGAGGTGTGTGTTTTACTAATGTTGCTAGCAAGTGTGTGTGTGTGACATGTGGAATGATAGATATATTTTGAATCTATCATTGTCTTCAAGACAAGGGGAGGAGAGAGAAGAGAGAAGTTTGTGTAGTAAAATTGTTTGGCAAGAAAGAAAGTGAAAGAAAAGAGAGAAAAGAAGAGGAAAGAAGAGAAGAGGAGAAATTTGAAGGGAAAGCTTGTGATTTCATTGTTGAAGGTGAGAGATCTTATGTTTATGTTTGTTTCATTGCATATTTGTTGATTATGTATGTTAACATATCAATTCATGCCATGAAAGTGAGAATTGAAGTAATGAAGGAGAAAAAGGGGTGAGGGCTTTCATGGTGAAAGCCTTGATTTATCTTGGTAATATGTTATTGGTTGTCTTTAATCTTACTTCTAGCTTGGTATTGCATTTTGGAGTCTTTGGTGAGCTTATGTGAAGTGTTGTGGTGGATTGGAGTGGAAAAACCTTGGGTTAGGAAGCCATTTCGAGCCATGTCCAGCAGATCTCGCTAAGGTCTCGCTACCTTCTCGCCCCAGCGAACTTATCCAGTAAGTCTCACTACCTTCTCACTACCTTCTCGCTCCAGCGAACTTATTTATCCAGTAAGTCTCGCTACTACCTCTCACCCCAGCTACCAGTAAGTCTCGCTACCTTCTCACCCCAGCGAACTTTTTCTGACAACTTTGACACTCTTTAGTGAAATGACCATAACTTTCTCTAGAAAATTCAGATTGATGCACCGTTTGAAGTGTCAGAAAGTAGATT
>CM065380.1:18417500-18507500 GCA_033060915.1 Euryodendron excelsum | reverse complement strand
TTTGTGCTCAATATCTGGATGACATGGAAACCAAAATGAATAGGCCGGTGCGGAACAAAGATGGTCCAGAAAGTAAAGGCAAATACTGTCATCTTCAGGACAATCTATTGATTCAAGCTCATCGCTATATCTTGTTCAACACTAAATCAGTGGCACCATTCATAAAGTAAGCAATTTTTTATAAATTAATTCCACTCGTCTTTAAGTATGTTGTAGTTATATATACATGATATTGATGTCTAATTTTACTGCACAGTATTCACCTTGAATTCCTTAAGGAAAAAATGCCTCAAGCAGATAATCGTCAAATTCAGTGCGAGCATTTTCAAACATTCCACACTTGGTTCGACAACCATGAATGTTTTTTTTTATATATATATTTTTCAGTCCACCCTAATTTACGTATCCTCAATGAATATAAATGTACCTTCCTTTGCATAACAGGTTCAAACTTTACGAATAACAACTAATACCACATTGTCGGATGAAATCAATAATTTGGCAAATGGTCCTAATGACATGGGATGGAGGTATAATGCCTACAATATCAATGGGTTTCATTTTCGTGTTAAGCACATGGATGACAGTCAAATTACTCAAAATAGTGGAGTAAGTTTAAAGGCTGAGACCCTGAGTTATGCTAGTCGAAGGGATAATAATCCTCGTATGGGGTTTGTGTACTATTATGGGAAGCTGACTGATATTGTTGAAATCCAATACAATAATGGCGTGAAATTTGTCATGTTTAAGTGTGATTGGGTTGATAACATTCGTGGGAAGAAGGAAGATGCTTTCAAGTTTACATTGGTCAACTTCAACTATTTGTTGTATCGAGATGATCGAGAGACCAATGAACCTTTCATCTTTGCGTCCCAAGCAAAGCAGGTTTGGTATGCTCCAGACCCCCTACAACCAGACTGGCATGTTATTGTAAAGATGTCACGAAGAAGTTTGTATGATATGCATTCCTCAGACACTCAAGCTGAGCCTTATGCAAGTTAACAATTAGAAGAAATTATCGCCCTTCATGATGTAGATGTTCACTGGGTTAGGGAAGGAACAGAAGGAGTAACAGTTGATGCTCATGTCTAAGAGTATATTCTATTTTGCAAAAGTTTTATGAATATGTATTGCAACAAATTTTTGAATATGTATTGCAACAGTTTATTGAGTATGTATTACATCAATTGTAGCAATAATTTTTTGTATATGTATTGCATTAATGCATGTTTTTATGAATATATAAAGCCAATGAAATGATACTAATGGATTATGGTTGCATGTTTTTACAATTATGTCATTTGTATATACGTTATATTTATCTTACCATGTTATTATGGCGAAAAGGAAGAGAGCTACTGGTCGGACATTATATGATATGTTGCAGTCTGTGAGTACATCTCAGAATGTTAGTACTGACTCAATTCCATCCCAACAACCTACGCTGCAACATTCTCGTCCTTCACCGACAGTTTCGTCACATCCACCCTTACAGCCAGCTCCATCAAGGCTATCAGGTATAAATGTTCCATCTAAACTTAGCTTGTAGTTAATAAATGTTTACCATTTTATCTACCTATTTATAAATGTTATAATGTATAGTTGTTATTTTGGATTCACTTGCTTCAGGGCCATCAGGTACCGAGTCATCCACATCATCTTCAAAAAAGGGACGAGGCTTGGCGTTGGGCATTCGTGATTGGGGTGGTGACAATTTTAAATATCATGTCGTATTTGATAAGATGTGGTGCCCAATAGAGGAGAAGAAACAGAACAAACTCTCAGGGCAGCTGGGCGTCCTCGTGCGTCGCAATGTACCATTGATATATACTGATTGGCCACAGGTACCCCTTCATTTGATTGAACAGATTTGGGAGGATGTTAAGGTAAAAAGTTTATTGTTTATCCATTCAATAAAAACTTTATTATTTATCAATTACATTGATGACTAAATTTTTTTTAAATTCTTTTTTGTAGCGTAACTTGGAACTTTGTCCGGATGAGTACAAACCGGTTTTCCTAGCAAAATGTCGGCAGTTGTGGAAGGATCACAAATACCATACAAAGAAAAATCATTTTACGCCATTCCGCCATATTCTGGACCGTTATCCGGATTGTTCTCATTGCATCCGTCCAAATCATTAGAGAGAGCTCATGGATTATTGGAGGACTAAGTACGCAGCGGTATGAGTAGAAGGCATCATAGTCATTTGCAATAACACCCGGATTGTCCTTATGTCGGTTAATTACGCCACTCTTTTGTAGGAAATTGCGCAAAAGAATTCCAGGAATAGGGAGCTTCGTGGCCCACCTCATAACACTGGGAAGACACCGTTCTTCATAATACGCCATGAAGTACATATTCAATGGTTGAAGCATTCATTAGTCATACTATATGCTTGGTAAATTAGATGGAAGCGGCTGGGGAACGGGCAGACAAGATGATTGTCTACTTGAAGACTCGTCGAGCAGATGACCCTGATTTGGTTCCCTATATTGTAAGCAATACTTATTAAAATATTAGGATTCGTATTTTTTAATGTTGTCAATTAATTTGTGTTATGGAATTGTAGAATGAATTTAATCGACTTTCAGAAGAGGTGCCTGAGGACCAACAGACGAATGATACTCGAGACAAAATATTCCACCAAGTGTTCGAAGATGATGGACATGGCTACTGCCGCACATACGGCACTGGCATTTTACGAGATGTTGTTTATGGGGAACAGGTTGGTGTGTCACAGTCTCAGACGGAGCCCGCTATGGTGGAAGAGATCACCCGATAAGTTAGGATGCCAGTGAGAGAGGATCTAAAAGATGAGCTGCGAGAAGAGTTGAGAGAGGAGATTACCCGAGAGGTCACCATGCAATTGATGAAGGCCGGTCTCATATCTGTACATGCCACCCGAGAGGTCACCATACAATTGATTAATTCCTTAAATTAACTTATGTATATATATATATTATTTTTAATATTCGATTATATACTCCACGAAGTTGATGTAATATAGTTTACCATAACATTTAGGTACCGGATGCATCTAGTGGGCACTAGATACGGCATGAGTCAGTGGGTGATGATGCTATACCATCTCGTTCGGCCTCATTGCAACATTTGGATTCAGCACCTCCACCTCCGGAGCACGTATCCTCATGGTACCTTGATGATGTTATACAAATTTATCACTCTTTTTCATTACCTTTTTGCACCGTTGCTTGGTACTCCACCTATCAAGAGTAGAAAAATAGATATCTCTTTCCTAATAGAAGACAAACTTAGTTTATGAGCACATTAAATATATGCACGCTTAATGAACTAATAACATCTCATAATAGTAATTGGTCCAACAAATGGGAAAAATAACGATCCAATATCAGTTACTTCGTTGCAATTTATTCCTGCCCAAATTTGGATTACATCCACTCAGGATGTTAAAATGTGACTCAATAAAATATTGTAGTGTCTAAAGCAATTTACTGAACAATTTCTAGACATATAAGTTGCTTATCCTCAAAAAGACCATTGCACATTACAAGCCGAAAGAAATGTGTAATACAAATCTATGACTTGCTCAGTCATGATTTACAAATATATATATATATATATTGAAAATAGAATGAACAAAGGAGATATCTCTTTTCATACTTTTTTTTCATAAAAAACTGTTTTTCAACCCTTTTTGGTATTAAAACCGTCAAACGGTCTCGGAAGTCCGTCAAACTTGACACGTACCATATTTTAGGCACGAGTGACGTGTGGGAAAAAACAGCACGTTTGCCGAACTCACTGTCTAAGAGTTGTTGCATTTTTTCCTTACTTTTATTTGAGAAAAAACTATTTTTCAACCCGTTTCGGTACTAAAACCATCAAACGGTCTCGGAAGTCTGTCAAACTTGACACGTAGCAAGTTCTAGGCACGAGTGACGTGCAAGAAAAAATGGCACGGTTTCCGGAGTCACGGTGTAAGAGTTGTTGCATTTTTTCCTTACATTTTTTTTAAGAAAAAACTGTTATTGAAGCCCTTTTGGTACTAAAACCTTCAAACGGCCTCGGAATTCCATCAAACTTCACGTAGCATGTTCTAGGCACTGGTGACGTGCAGGAAAAAACGGCACGGTTTTCGGAGTCACGGTCTAAGCGTTGTTGCATTTTTTTCTTCCTTTTTTTTTCAGAAAAAACTGTTTTTCTACCCTTTTCGGTACTAAAACTGTCAAACGGTCTCAGAAGTCCATCAAACTGGACACGTAGCATGTTCTAGGCACGAGTGACATGTGGAAAAAAACGGCACGGTTGCCGGACTCACGGTCTAAGAGTTGTTGCATTTTTTCCATACTATTTTTTCATAAAAAACTGTTGTTCAACCCTTTTCGGTACTAAAACCGTCAAACGGTCTTGGAAGTCCGTCAAACTTGACACGTAGCATGTTCTAGGCACGAGTGATGTGTGGAAAAAAATGGCACGGTTGCCGGACTCACAGTCTAAGAGTTGTGACATTTTTTCCTTACTTTTTTTTCATAAAAAACTGTTTCTCAACCCTTTTCGGTACTAAAACCGTCAAACGGTCTCGGAAGTCCGTCAAACTTGACACGTAGCATGTTCTAGGCACGAGTGATGTGTGGGAAAAAATGGCACGGTTGCCGGACTCACGGTCTAAGAGTTGTGACATTTTTTCCTTACTTTTTTTTCATAAAAAACTGTTTTTCAAACCTTTTCGGTACTAAAACCTTCAAACGGCCTCGAAATTCCATCAAACTTCACACGTAGCATGTTCTAGGCACGGGTGATGTGCGGAAAAAAATGGCACGGTTGCCGAACTCATGGTCTAAGAGTTGTGGCATTTTTTCCTTACTTTTTTTTCATAAAAAACTGTTTTTCAACCCTTTTCGCTACTAAAACCTTCAAACGGCCTCGGAATTCCTTCAAACTTCACACGTAGCATGTTCTAGGCACGAGTGACGTGTGGGAAAAAACGGCATGTTTGCCAGACTCACGGTCTAAGAGTTGTTGCATTTTTTCCTTACTTTTTTTTAAGGAAAAACTGTTTTTCTACCCTTTTCGATACTAAAACTGTCAAACGGTCTCAGAAGTCCGTCAAACTTGACACGTAGCATGTTCTAAGCACGAGTGACGTGTGGGAAAAAATGGCACGGTCGCCGGACTCACGGTCTAAGAGTTGTTGCATTTTTTCCATACTTTTTTTTCATAAAAAACTGTTTTTCAACCCTTTTCAGTACTAAATCCGTCAAACGGTCTCGGAAGTCCATCAAACTTGACACGTAGCATGTTCTAGGCATGAGTGACGTGTGGGAAAAAACGGCACGGTTGCCGGACTCACGGCCTAAGAGTTGTGACATTTTTTCCATACTTTTTTTTCATAAAAAACTGTTTTTCTACCCTTTTCGGTACTAAAACTGTCAAACGGTCTCGGAAGTCCGTCAAACTTGACACGTAGCATGTTCTAGGTACGAGTGACGTGTGGAAAAAAACGGCACGGTTGCCGGACTCATGGTCTAAGAGTTGTGGCATTTTTTCCTTACTTTTTTTTCATAAAAAACTATTTTTCAACCCTTTTCGGTACTAAAACCTTCAAACGGCCTCGAAATTCCATCAAACTTCACACATAGCATGTTCTAGGCACGGGTGACGTGCGGGAAAAAACGGCACGGTTGCCGGACTCACGATCTAAGAGTTATGGCATTTTTTCCTTACTTTTTTTTTCATAAAAAACTGTTTTTCAACCCTTTTCGGTACTCAAACCTTCAAACGGCCTCGGAATTTCTTCAAACTTCACACGTAGCATGTTCTAGGCACGAGTGACGTGTTGGAAAAAACGGCGCGTTTGCCGGACTCACAGTCTAAGAGTTGTTGCATTTTTTCCTTACTTTTTTTTTTAAGGAAAAACTGTTTTTCTACCCTTTTAGGTACTAAAACTGTCAAACGGTCTCAGAAGTCTGTCAAACTTGACACGTAGCATGTTCTAGGCACGAGTGACATGTGGGAAAAAACGGCACGGTTGCCGGACTCACGGTCTAAGAGTTGTGACATTTTTTCCATACTTTTTTTTCATAAAAAATTGTTTTTCAACCATTTTCGGTACTAAAACCTTCAAACGGTCATAGAAGTCCGTCAAACTTGACACGTAGCATGTTCTAGGCATGAGTGACGTGTGGGAAAAAACGGCACAGTTGCCGGACTCACGGTCTAAGAGTTGTGACATTTTTTCCTTACTTTTTTTTCATAAAAAACTGTTTTTCAACCCTTTTCGGTACTAAAACCGTCAAACGGTCTCGGAAGTCCGTCAAACTTAGCACGTAGCATGTTCTAGGCACGAGTGACGTGTGGGAAAAAACAGCACGGTTGCCGGAGTCACGGTCTAAGAGTTGTAGCATTTTTTCCTTACTTTTATTTGAGAAAAAACTATTTTTCAACCCGTTTCGGTACAAAAACTGTCAAACGATCTCGGAAGTCCGTCAAACTTGACACATAGCATGTTGTAGGCACGAATGATGTATGGGAAAAAATGGCACGGTTGCCGGAGTCACGGTCTAAGAGTTGTGGCACTTTTTCCTTATTTGTTTTTCATAAAAAACAGTTTTTCAAGCTCTTTCGGTACCAAAACTTTCAAACGATCTCGGAATTCCGTCAAACTTGACATGTAGCAAGTTCTAGGCAAGAGTGACGTGTGGGAGAAAATGGCACGGTTTCCGGAGTCACGGTCTAAGAGTTGTAGCATTTTTTCCTTACTTTTATTTGAGAAAAAACTATTTTTCAACCCGTTTTGGTACTAAAACCGTCAAACGATCTCGGAAGTCTGTCAAACTTGACACGTAGCATGTTCTAGGCACGAGTGATGTGTGGGAAAAATCGGCACAGTTTCCGAAGTCACGGTCTAAGAGTTGTGGCAATTTTTTTTTATTTGTTTTTCATAAAAAACAGTTTTTCAAGCTCTTTCGATACTAAAACATTCAAATGGTCTCGGAAGTCCGTCAAACTTCACATGTAGCATGTTCTGGGCATGAGTGACGTGTGAGAACAAACGGCACGGTTGCCAAACTCTCAGTGTAAGAGTTGTTGCATTTTTTCTTTATTTTTTTTTGAGAAAAACATGTTACTCAAGCCCTTTCGGTACTAAAACCTTCAAACGGTCTCAAAAGTCCGTCAAAATTGACACGTAACATGTTTTAGACACGAGTGACGTGTGGAAAAAAATAACACGATTGCCGGACTCACGGCCTAAGAGTTGTGGCAATTTTTCCTTACTTTTTTTTTTCATAAAAAACTGTTTTCAAGCTCTTTCGGTACTAAAACCTTCAAACGGTCTCGGAAGTCCGTCAAACTTCACACGTAGCATGTTATAGTCACGGATGCCGTGTGGAAAAAAACGACACGGTTGCCGAACTCATGGATTAAGAGTTGTGATATTTTTTCCTTACTTTTTTTTTGAGAAAAACATGTTACTCAAACCCTTTTGGTACTAAAACCTTCAAACGGTCTCGGAAGTCCATCAAACTTGACATATAGCAAGTTCCAGGCACAAGTGACATGTGGAAAAAAATAGCACGGTTGCTGGACTCTCGGTGTAAGAGTTATGGCATTGTTTCCTTTCTTTTTTTTTAGAAATATTTGTTTTTTATTGACGTTCGTGTTAATTTTTTTACTTGTGTTATATATAAGAATTTTCTTTCATATTTTTAAGACATTCCACTCATTGTTGTAGAAAAGAGTAAAGGTTTCTTTGCTTTGTTTTGGTATTCCGAAACTTGAATTAGCCGAAGGACTTCTTATTAGTACGAATCCTTTGGCAGAATTTGGTAGAGAACCATTGGATCCAAATTTTCATAAAGTTTTTGTTCAGAATGTCCGGAAACCTAATGCTCTCTTGTAAAGATCTCGGCAACATGTTAAAACTGTTAGAGAATCTGTCGGCTGACATGTAGCTTGGCATTCTCGTGATGTAAATTGCATTTTTATTTCAATAACCCCATATAAATACATGCATATTTATTAATTACCTTTATTGTGTAATTTATTATTGAATCTAATATTTTGATTTTTTTTTTCAGGTTGTTCTTAAAGAATAGGTCGATGATGCTCCTATATGGCCTTAGTTTGTGATAAACTAAAAACTTTTTTATTGTATGAACGTTGGATTAGGAATGTTATTTTGCGACAGACTATATGTAATTTAATTAAACCATTTCAATGTTATTGGGAGATATTATTTTTTTTTGGATAAATGTTTAAAAGTTTGTTTATTTTGTTAAGTATTTTGTAAGTATTTGAATTTAAATGAATGTCAGAATTTTGTTTATTTCGATTATGTTAAATATGTATTTTATCAGGTGTAACAAAAAATTACAAACATTATTTGTAATTAATAAGGGGAAATGGTTTTTTCCTCCAAAAAAAAGTATTAGCGACGGCATCCAACTGTCGCTAAAGGTGGGAGCAGTCGGCTGTAATTTTCAGTTTCGACCTCTTTTTGCGACGGTTTTAACCGTCGCTAATAATAGTTATTGCCAGGGCACAAAACCGTTGGTAATAGTGTTGCGAATGTATTAGAGACGGGTGGAAACCGTCGTAAAAAAAAGTATTTGTGTCGGTAAAATCCGGTCACAATTATTTTTTTATCCGCGACTATATTTGCGACAGGTTATAACCGTCGCTAAAAGTGGCCAATGCCGTCGCTTGGCCGTCGCTAAAACTATTTGCCACCCCACCATTATCGACCCTTACTTTGCGGTCGCTTATCCGTCGCAAATAGTCATTTGCGACAGCAAACACCCCATTTGCGACGATTTTTTGCCGTCGCAAATAGTCATTTTCTTAGTAGTGTGAGACCTGATGGGTCGAGTGGAAATTAGGGATGGTCAACAGTGCAGAGCTGTGACACGTGTGTTGAGGAGCGAGGGGGGAGGCGGGACCGGTGGAGATGAGAAGGACATGTAGTATCCAGTGGTGCTTCAGAGAAGCTTGAGCTTCCCATTTTAGCACGCCGTGTGAATATGTAAATACTTTGCACAGCACTCTTAACAGTTTAATAGACTAACTAGCAGTGAAATTCTGCATGAAGTGGAGATAATATTATATTAAATATTAAAATTTTACAAAATTAAATTATTAATTTTATACATTAATAATATTTAATTACACTAAATTACAATAGTCTATTTAGTATTAAAATAAAATATTAAAAGTTGACTGTAATGAAATAAAAAAAATAAAAACTTAACTTACAATAAGAAACTAAGTTTTATTATAACTGTAAGTGGGATTTGTAGAAAGGCCTTGCCGATCACTCGAACCAATATCAATGAACTTCCAACCTGCTTGTTGTAAAGAGACAAATGAGTTAGAATGAGTCGACCCTCTTTAGGCCGATCACGCTCCGACGGTCAAGTTAGCAATCTTAATCAAGAATAGAAGGTGAATAAAGACTGTGAATACTTAAGGAATCAATTGTTCATACCTTGCTCCTTTAGGATGCTGTGGTTTTGTAGTGTTGTGCTCTCTGTCGAGCCTACTCGTGTAATCATGGCTTACTGCACAGGTCTATACAGGCTAGAGCCGGCTGATCGGACGTAATTTTACCTTTATCGCAATGCTTGAGCTCGATTGACCGGACGCGAGAGTCGCTGTTGTGTGCAGCTCCTCACCCGCATTAAATGCTGGTCTATTCTTTATTAAATGCTCTAAGCCTCCGCATGATTACATCCCTAAGCTGGGCTAAAAGGATTTTAGCTTGGGCTGATAAAATTACATGGGCCTGTGTTGTAATAATTGCCTCTGGACCGTTCTAGGCCCAATTCAGTAATGCTAATCCTTTTGGGCTTGTAAGCTGGTTTGGGCCCGTATTTATTTGACCTACAATTGCCCCCTAGCCATAGCGCCCCTAATATAGGGGTCTTAGGCTAATGTCTCGTGACGATTCGGTGACGTCAACCGTTAGATGGTTTTTAAATGGGACGTGACCATTGAGTTGCCCTAGACCTGTTGCCGCCGTGTTGGTGTTCTTTTCGCAGGCCTAAGGGTTGTAACCATTGTTTAAATGTAGAGATCCTCTACGCCCTGCCTCCGTCTCTTTCACGAATTCTGTCATTCTGTAAGTCTTCCCTTTCTTTGTATTTCTTCTTCAATTCTTTCGATTGAACCCTAGAATCCCTTAACTTCCATGGGGACCAAACTTAGGGGAATGCTTAGCCACTTCGACGCCCTCGGGGCCTTCAAACAGCGATATAATTTCCTGGAGGGGGTAGATACTGGCTTGGTAGGGCTGAATGATGATGGTTGGAGGGTGACCGAAAGGGGGACTCTTTTTCCCCTCATCGCAATAGTTGAGGGTGGCCTTATGTTTCCCGTCCATCCCTTCTTAACCCGACTCTTCAGCCACTACGAAATTACCCCAATACAACTGCTGCCAAACGGTTACAGAATAGTAATGGGGATGATTGAGTTAAACCGCCGCCTTGGGTTAAACCTAGGTCTTCGTGAGTTCAACTACTGTTATGCCGCTGTGAAAGTGGGCGGCGGCTATAAAACAGAGTGATACAAGTACTGTTTTAGGGCTAGACATGGGTCAAGGGAGCTAGTCCAGTTCCTTCCTAGTTTGGGAAAGGGGATTGACGATGCCATAGTGAGAATGAGAGGGCCATAGGAATTCAACGACATTCCTTTAGAACTGGCGCCAAAAATGAGATGCCCCAGAACATCGAGGAGGATAGGTTTACCACTTTCTTCGCTATGTGATGTGATGTGCTTTGCTCTTTTTTTCGTTTTTGTTTGATTTTTTCTTGGTTCGTTGCTTAACTCTATGCTTTCGTACTTCCTAGCTAGCTTCGCACCTAGGGACAAGGAGACTAAACACCTCGGCGTCCATCTTGCTATCTTAGAGTGAGTCTGGGCATACAAAGGCGAAGGAGAATTGCAAGGGATAAGTCGAGCTACACACATACTACTGAACTACCCGATTCGGTACCATTCCTTCACTATGACAAATGAGGTATCTACCGACGTGATTGCTTCCTAAAAAGTGGAGGGAGCTAGGCACGACATTGGGGATCGCTCACCTCTCCTGCCGCTTCTGAATCCTGCACCAATTGTTGTTGTCCCAACCTTTGCCTCTAGAGCTCACATGGTCCCTAAAGCTCAAGACTTGACGCTGACACTAGGACAGAGAGGTTCTAGGAAAAGGAAGGGAGCGACGTCATCTTCTTCCGAAGCCGTCACTCGAGTCGGTGACACCAATGCTCCTCCTCCGCCTATTGTGCCACCTACCACTAAAGTTCCTGCTGCCACCGAGGTGGTAAATCTGGACGGGGAACAAGTAGCCCAGGAGGCGGTGAAGAAAAGGAGGTTGGTGAAAACGGTTGAGAAGGTTACTGCCCGAGCGAAGGTCGAAGGTACTCCCGCCACCCAAAATAAATCAAAGGGGCCTTCTACGGCAGAAGGACCTCTGGCTGAGGAGTTCATAGCACGGCCCAAGATCGGCAAACGGGCTATGACCGTCGAAGACTCGGTGCTATGTTGCCCCGGTGCCGTTATCGGGGCCTTCCAGGCTATTATTCCGCTTAAGGACTGTAAGCACCCCATTTTTGACCGCTCAGCAGTCTACACTCCGTCCAACTTGTTTTCAAGTCATTATGGACATATTCCAGTCGAAACCAATCCTCTAGTCCAAATTCCGTCTTTCCATCGCTTCGCGGGCCTGTCAGGCCCAAATAGAGGCAAAATGACCAAAATGCCCTTAGGGGCATTGTCCTTTCTTATTCCAATTCCAATCCCTCTCTCGAGACAGTTTATTCCTCGAGACAGTCTGAGTAGCGAAACTATTCACAAAACCGTTAGAGTAGCGGAAGTACTCACTAAACCGTTAGAGTAGCGGAAGTACTCACCAAACCGTTAGAGTAGCGGAAATACTCACATCGTTAGAGTGGCGGAAACACTCAAAACCCAGGCACATCTCTTCGGAGACGGTAAGACCCCTTTCCAATCCCTCTCTCGAGACAGTTTATTCCTCGAGACGGTTCCAATCCAGGCACGTCTCTTCGGAGACGATAAGACCCCTTTCCAATCCCTCTCTCGAGACAGTTTATTCCTCAAGACAGTCCGAGTAGCAAAACTACTCATAAAACCGTTAGATTAGCGAAAATACTCACAGAGCCGTTAGAGTAGCGGAAATACTCACAGAGCCGTTAGAGTAGCGGAAATACTCACAGAACCGTTAGAGTAGCGGAAATACTCACAGAACCATCCGAGTAGCGAAAATACTCACAAATACTCAACCCCGTCCGAGTAGCGGAAATACTCACAAATCATCAACTCCGTCCGAGTAGCGGAAATACTCACAAATCATTAACCCCGTCCGAGTAGCGAAAATACTCACAAATCATCAACCCCGTCCGAGTAGCGAAAATACTCACAAATCATCAACCCCGTCCGAGTAGCAGAAATACTCACACCATTTGAGTGGCGGAAACACTCAAAACCTAGGTCAACACCAGTGGCTGTTAGCCCACTTCAGTGGAAAAGGACCAAACTACCCTTGGGACCTTTTCCGAGACTTTCCGGTCAAGATGACCATTTTGCCCCTAGGCATCCGAACGCCCCGGGAACCACACCGGCTCTGGGTATCAAACCGGTAACCTCCTGAGAATTCTTTTTATAGTGCTCTCAACCTTCCCTTCTCTTTCCGGATCATTCCGAGTCAGTTCCAGCCAACCCGATACAAAATGACCGTTTTGCCCCTGCAGGGCCGGTCTCCTTCTTTGACCATACCGGCTTTGAGTATCAAACCGGTAATGTCTCAAGAATACTTTTTATAGTATTCTCAACCTTCCTTTACCTTTCCGGACCATTCCGAGTCAGTTCCGGCAAACCCGGTACAAAATGACTGTTTTGCCCCTAGTGGGCCGGTCTCCTTTTCTGACCACGCCAGCTCTGGGAATCAAACCGGCAACCTCTGGGAGCATTCTAAATAATGTTTCCAGATCCCAAGTCTTTTTCCGGGACAATCCGAGTTTGCCTCGGCAGTTTTTTAGTCCGATTGACCGTTTTGCCCCTAAAGGCCCGGTCAACCTCTACGACACATCTTGTCCTCACTTTTCAAGTTAAATACCTCCAGGACACTATTTTAAGTGTTCTTGCTCCTTTCCAGCCTTCCGGGTCATTCCCAGCTCCTTCAAATCATTCCCGGACTTTCCGGAGTCACTCCTAATGAAGCCAGGCTAAAATTTACATGGTAGTCACTAGTACAGGCACCCAAATCTAGTAAAAAATACGTTGATTGCCGACCTTGAATCTTTCCTAATTGGCTGGCACCACTAGTAGTGGAGCCAAGCCAAAAAATGGCCTGGCGCCACTCCTAGTGGCGCCAGTGTATAATTTGGCCTGGCGCCACTGCAACAGGCGCCAGTTTTGTCCAACCTCTGTAAATACAGAGCCTCATTCAACGTGAAAGGGGTCTGCAAACTTAACCTAAGAATCATATAATTCGATATACAGAGCTCGAGCACCTCAAAAACCCTAGCCTCCTTAGGTTTTCCCAAACCCTAGCCACCCTACACAAACCCTAGCCTCCTATACACTCATACACTCCCCCATACACTCATACACTAGCCTTCAACCACCCTTCGAAGACTTGAAGAGCTGTCATCTAAAGCTTGAAGACAACCCTTGAAGACTGAAGAAGAAGATCAAGACAAAGACCGAAGATTGCACGACACGCAAAATAAACAAGAAACAAGGTAGGCTCCCTCTTTAATTTTCTGCACCTCCCCCCTCTCTCTTCTCTCTCCAACCCACTTGGGTTTTCTCTATTTTAATCCCCCATATCTTTCCCCCCCTTTCTTTGCATGCTTGAAACAAGGGGACTCCCGGTCCATGTGTAGGATTAGACTGTTGGAGAGTCACCGTGTCGGGGGCTTTCTTCTAGTCTAACCAAAGACCACGTGGGTCCGGCCCCCTTGATTATGTGGTGAAGCCTTAACCTTGTATGTTCACGATCCCAAATTGCATTATACATATCATGATCTTGCATCTTCTAAAAATTCGTTTTCAAAATCGTTTTCAAACTTGTTTCCAAAATTGCATCAAAATCTCTTTTTCAAAAACTTGTTTTCAAAACCACGATTCTAGGGTGATTCTAGCCTTCCCATGGCTAGGGTTGCTTTAGGAAAGTGTTACATTAAAAGTGACCTTTTTGGTCTATATTTTCAAATCCTATTGTTTTCCAAAACCACTTTCTTAAAGTGGTTCTAGCCCTCTTAGGGCTAGAATCGCTTTAGGAAAGTGAGACGTTTTCATACTTTCTAAAAACTCTCTTTTCAAAAAGTCTTTCTTCCTAAAAATCTATTTTTCAACATACTTTCCTAAAACTCTCCTCTTCAAAATTGTTTTCAAAAACTCCCCTCCAAAATCTATTTTTCAAAACTCTCTTTTTCAACTCCTCTCCAAAATATTTTCTTCAAAATCTACTTTCTAAAAATGTTCCCCACAACTCTCTCCAAAAACTCTCTTCCCAAAATTTTTCTTCTAGAAATTCCCCTCTAGGTTTTCCTTCCAAAACCTTCGTTTCCAAAAACGCACTTTCTAAAAATCCCTTTTCCTTAGAGCCCAAGTCAAGCCTTAGAGCCCACAATTAGGAAACCCTAATTTTCTTTCCAAAAACATGATTTTCAAACTTTGCCCCAAACCTAGGTTTCCAAAATCTTTTGTTTTCTACATCAAAACTATACATGTTTTCAAAACCTCTTTCCTACGTTAAAATTCCACATTTTCAAAACTAGGGTTTCTAGAATCTCCCTTTCCAAATCCTTGTCAAATCAAATCTTCCCTTTAAGAAACCAAATCCAATCTCCCCGTTTAGGAAACTAGATCCTATCCTCCGTTTTTGGAAATAAATCAAACCTTTGCTTTTAAAAACCAAATCCAATCCCTTCCTAATCCAAACTTTCCTAATTCAATTCCTTTTTAAACCATAAGTTTCCTAAACCTAAACTTCAAATCTTTCCTTAAGTTTCAAAATTCAAATCTTTCCTAATTCGAATCCTTCCTAAACTTCCACTTACCTAAATCTTAAGTTCCCAAAACTCGAACATAAAAATCTTTCCTAAATTTTAAAACTCAACTTTCAAGTCTTTCCTAATTCAACCCTTTCTTAATTCTACCCTCTTTTCAAATCTTAACTTTTCAAATCTAAGTTTTCAAACCTTTCCTAAACTCAAACCTTTCCTAATCTCAAGATTTTCTAAAATTCTAAAACTTTCTAAATCTTAAACTTTCTAAATTTCAAATCTTTCTCAAATTCAAAACTTTTTAAATTTGAGCTTGCTCAAGTTAAATCTTTCTAGAACCTAAATCTCTCCAAAATTCTAAACTTTCCAAAACTTCAAAATCTTTTCAAATCTAAGACTTTTCTAAATTCCAAAACTTTCTTAATTCCAAACTTTCCCAATTTCAAAACTTTCCTAAGTTGAAACTTTCACAATTTCGAAACTTTCCAAAAATGAAACTTTCCTAATTCAAAACTTTCCAAAAATGAAATTTTCCTAATTCAAAACTTTCTTAAACTTGAAACTTTCCTAATCCAAATCTTTCCTAAATTCCAAGTTTCCAAATCTTTCCAAATCTTTCAAATTCAACATTCCAATCCAATCTTTCTTAATCTCAAGTCTTCCCTAGGTCTCCTACCTTTCCTAAGTCTAGGTTTCCTAAACTTCCATCTTTCCTAAAACCAAATCTTTCCAAAATCTATCTTTCCAAAGCAAGTCCAATCTTTTTAATTTCAATCTCCAATCTCCTCTTCTAATCTCAAACAAAATTCAATTTCCAATTTAATCTCCTTCTTCAAATCAACTCTTCTATTTTCAATCGGACTCCGGTCCAAACTACGACTGACTTGATTCCCCGAAAGGGATATGTAGGCAACCTTCATAGGTGCGGTCACAACACTTTTCAAACTTTCAATTCCACCCTCATGAGTGTGGTTTCCAAAATCTTTCCAAATTTCAAATTCCAATCAATTTTCAAATTCCTATTTCAAAATTTTTTTTCAAATTCCTATTTCCAAGTTTTCAAAGTTCCAATTTTTCAAATTCTATTTTTCAAATCAAATCAATTTCTTTTCAAATCAATTTCTATTTTCCAATTCTTTCATCTTGCACTTGCATATCATGCATCATGCTAAATTAGTTTTCAAACATTGTTTTTCAAAGTGAATGGGGTTGAACTATAGTTAATTAAAGACTCTCATAGGTGAAATCTAGGGTAGATTGACATGTAGGTACCGAAAGGGCGGGGTAGGGTGATAGCTTAGTGCATCTTCCCTATACGTAACCAACCTCCGAACTTAGGATCACTGATTTCAAAGACCAAAAATGAGTTATTTTCTAAAAAGGGCTAAATGTTTTCCAAAGGTTGCCAAACAACCTATTTTTCTTAAAAACCCTCTCTTGAGGAGATATTTTCAAAATTGTTTTCCAAAAACCCTAAGTGTAGTCTTCGGATTATTCTTAGTTTTTAGGTGACCTAACTCACCTTAATCAAGTTAGGTGGCGACTCCGAATCTTTTTCTAAAGCCCTTTATTCAAACCAATTTTCAATTCAAACCTAGTCGCACTCATTCTTTTAGGAGGGTGAGTTCTAACGAGAGAGTACAGCATTTTTCCCGCTTGTGTGAGTATTCCTCGAGTGCGAAAAATCTGGGCGCGACAAGGACGTGAATGAGCTAGACGGCATCAACACTGGAGATCTGATGCTTGGAGTTGTTCAGTTGGCATTTGCAGTAAGTCTGCTATGTCGAACTCTTCGTTTTGGCTGTTTGATTTAAAAAATTCTTTACTAATGCTTGTTTTTACTTATCCTCTTTAGGGGGCCATACACAGCTTAGAGGTTATGCAACGGTTTTGTAGCCTACAAGATCGGCACGGTGCCCTTCTGCAAAAGGACTCCGAGCTGAAGGAGACATTTTACCAGAGAGATCGGGAGGCCAGAGGTTTCCAGAAGGCTTGGCAAGACAACTAGGTCGTTCTTTCCGAGACGCAGGCCTCCCTTAGGCAAAAGGAAGAAGACTACCAAAAAGCTGAAGTAGAGGCTGTCGATCTAAGGCCCAAATTGGTTGAAGCCGAGAAGTCGACGGCCGTAGCAACAGCTTCTCTGGTTGAAGCTTAGCTAAAGGTAGAACAGCTTAAAAAGGAGGTTGAAGCCAAGTATGACAAAGGGTTTGAGGACGTCGGGGACCATTACGAGACCCAGGTGAAGTAGATCATGGAGGATGTATTTCGAGATGCCTGGAAGGCAGCTCTGAGACAGTTGAAGCTGGACAAATCTTCCTCCCTCTGGACGAAGATTCCTACCTGATCTGATACTGCACTTAAGTCAGAGGATAAGGCTAATGAAGGGACCAAATGTGAGGGGGATAAAGATTCTCCTAAAACCAAAGTGGTTAACGAAGCCACTCTTGCCGAGCTCCTTTCTGTCGTGCTTCCTCCAGCTGCAGACTTGCCTCCAGCTAATCTGCCTTAGGACCTTTCTCTTGTTTTTTCTTTTCCTGTTCAATTGTAAGAACAATTTGCAAGCAGTGCACATTTTGTGACACTGTGAATCAATTTTGAAAGTATGCCTTTTCTGTTATAAGTATTATCTTTATTTAGATAACAGTTTGTTACTTGTTTAAACTGCCAAACTTAGGTATATAAAATCCTTGCCAAATTTAGGCACGAAAATCTGATGAACGGCCATACTTAAGCCAGTAAGATCTCTGTCGAACTTAGGCAAAGATTTTGTTGAGCTGCCAAACTTAGGCATATATGATCTGTTTTAAAAAAGTAAGTACTCCTAGCTTTATCCTATTCATAAATCCTGGCAAATAAAAACTTTGCTACTTTTTAGCATACCAAATTTGGTTAGGGCTAAGTCAAGTTACTTAGCTTTGTCACTTTGATGAAGGATTTTCATTGGTCGACCTGCCCAGCTTAGACAAGACCAAGTTTTTACGTTTGGTTTTTATGACCTTCATTAGTTGACCTGGTCATAAATGATCCAGGACTAGGTTTTTACACCTGATTTTTTGTGACCTTTATTAACCGACCTGGTCATAAGTGATCCAGGACCAGATTTTTATACCTGGTTTTTTGTTACCTTCACTGGCCGACCTGCCCAACTTAAGCAGGACTAAGTTTTTACACTTAGTTTTTATAACCTTCATTGGTCAACTTGGTCATAAATGATCCAGGACTAGATTTTTACATTTGGTTTTTTGTGACCTTCATTGGTCGACCTGCCCAACTTAGGCAGGACCAAGTTTTCACACTTGGTTTTTATAACCTTTATTGGTCGACTGGTCATAAATGATCTAGGACCAGATTTTTACACCTGGTTTTTTGTGACTTCATTAGCCGACTTGCTCAACTTAGACATGACCAAGTTTTTATACTTGGTTTTTATGTCCTTCATTGGCCGACCTGGTCACAAATGATCCAGGACCAAGTTTTTACACCTGGTTTTTTTTTTTTTTTGGTCTTCTTTCAGTACTTTGCAATGGTATCAAATTTGTTGAGTAGCTTCTAATTTCATTGATTTGTGCAAAGATTACATTTTTGTTGAGGGAAGCTGCATCCTTCTGAGAACAAACTATAGGTACATACATACTTTGAAAATAAGAATGGCCTACTGGTAGAATTTTCTGAGATTATTTGCGTTCCAAGTTCGGGGTAGTTGTCGCTTTTCTTTGACAGTTTCCAGTCGATATGCCCCATGCCTACTTGGGGCGTAATTCTGTAGGGACCTTCCCAATTAGGCCCTAGCTTTCCACTTGTTGGAATATAAGTAGATCATGATTTCGGCAATCCTGAGATCAAGAGCTTGGCGCAATCCTGCAAGCAGAGCCTCATATTTTGACTAATCGTTTGAAGCAATGAATGCCAGCTTAATGGTCTGCTCCAATGGTATACCGTATGAGAACTATCCTTGCATATGCCCCCTAGTCATCGGATGCTCTGTCAACGAATGGCCTCCAAAGGTCCGGAGGTCGAAGGAGAGGTTATTATGTTACGTATTGAGAATCGGGGTTAGATTGGTTTCCTGTGGAATTTCAACAAAAAATTCGGCAATAAAGTCAGCCAATACTTGGCCTCTAACTGTCGTTTGTGGTTGGAACTTGATATTAAATTCTCCCAGCCCAACAGCCTACCTAGCCACTCTACCTCAGAAGTCAACCCTTCTTAAGAGTGGTTTTAGTGAGTGGTCCATGAGCATGTTAATGGTATAGACCTGGAAGTAATGCACCAATTTGCGCTATGCCACTATTAACGCAAGGGCCGATTTTCCTAACGGTAAATATTTGCTTTCTGCTCCTAAGAGGGCTCTGCTAATATAGTAGACCGGCTTCTGTTGTCGATCTCCTATCGAAGCAACACAACGCTGACCGGCTTTTGCTTCGACGCTGTGAGGTAAAGAAAAGGCTATTCACATTCTTGTTGAGTATTTGTAAGAAAGCATTGCTTGGCAGTAACTCGGTCCCCTCTTAGCTCCTGCACCCCCTTTGGGGAGGGGAATCAAATTAATTAGTAATAGGAGGACGGGATAGCCTTTATGAGGTGCAACCATATTCGGCCCATGATTGCATTATATGGGGATGGCACGTTGACACCCAGGAATTCTTTCTGCAGAGTAATCCCTTCCGCCGTGACAGGGATAGTTACCATTCCAAGTGGCCACACTAAATCGGAGCTAAACCCAATCAATGGATTAGGCAAGGGCTAGAGATCGGCATCATTCAACTCTGCTTCTTGAATAGGTCGTAGTACATAACCTCAGAGGAGTTTCCCTGGTCAATGAGCAGCCTCTTCACGTCATAATCTGTCATGCGTAGGGTCACGACTAGTGCATCATTGTGGGGAGTTTGAACTCCCACGAGATCTTCGCCAGTAAAGGTTATGGTTGCGGTATCATTGCCAACTTTGCATTTTTTCGAAGGGGGGCCTATCTACATCACCACCCTCAAATGCATGGCTTTTTGAATATCGGCCCGGTATTTGTGCCGATCAGTAGCTTCTAAGTCCGCCGATCCAATCAGTCACGTCCGCCACTACAAGCAAATGATGGCACTCTGGAGTGGAGAACAATCCTTGATGTGTTGTGTATTCCCATCCAATCTGGGAGAAGTGGCCCTACGATAGTTCGACAAGTTGCTGTCTATATCAGTATCAAACTAGAGACAACTTGGCAAACTGTTCACTGCTCGCTTCATAGCCTACGGCAAGTAGCCTAGGGAAGTAGACTTTCTACTCACCTTACGGAAGAGTCATGGAGAAGGATTATGGACGTATGCGCAACACTACTGGGTGGCTTATAATGAGATTGACGAGTGTAGCGAGCAGCTAGTTGTAACTCAGTTCAAAATTGGCTTGCCCAGAGAGTGATTGGCATTTCCGTCATATGGTGTGAACTTTGACGGAGTGAACTTTTTTGGAGGTTGGCGGCTTTCAATCTCCTCCGTGAAAGAGAATGATTGGCATTTCCGTCATCTGGTGTGAACTTTGACGGAGCAAACTTTTTTGGAGGCTGGCGGCTTTCAATCTCCTTCGTGAAAGGTGTGGACACGCTAGCTGATCTAGGGCTCTGCTGACCACGTCTTGAGTACTAAGTTCTTTGGGGAGCTGTTCTCTGCTATCAAGTTTTTCGTTTAGCCACCTCTCCCATTCCTTCTATTGCGAACCAGTTCTAAGTTGGTCTCCGTCTTGTGGTGTCCGGCTCCTCCTATGGTGTCAATCTTCTTGTTTGTTACTGTTGCGGCCGGTGCTGGAGGCATGGCTCCTAACAACGTGCACCGGCATTGAACTTCTACTTGGGGGATCTCGACTCCTTCTTTAGTCCCTATGGGCCGGTGATCCTCGTCTGACTCGGTCATCCTTCTTGGATATTACATCCCTCATTGCTCTGACCTGGGAAGTAAGCTTAGTAATTTCATTGTCGCGTCGCTGCAATTCCCTTTCAATAGCACGAAATGAATGGTTACTGGGCACACATCCATTGGAAAGTGAAAGGCCCAGGTCCCGGTGATGATTTCTAAGGAGATTGGGTCCCCTGGCATAGTATGGATCCCTCCGTAACTCGTCTCATAATCCTCGATGGCTTCTAGTAGGGGACTGGGTTTCTGACCTCCTCGTCTGACCCTCGTTACTTCTTTCCAGGGTGGTTTGGTGGCCAGCTAAGTTGATATTATCATTGCCGGATGGAGTTTCGTTCCCTTGTCTGGTGGCATGGACTCTTTTCCTCCCTGAGAAGTTGGTACTCATGTCTACTTGGACCTTCCCACAGACGGCGCCAATTATAAGTGGAATGCCTGGGAAGGCCTAACATCCCTAAGCTGGGTTAAGAGGGTTTTAGCTTGGACTGTTAAAATGACCTGGGCCTATGTTGTAATAATTGCCTCTAGGCCGTTCCAGACCCAATTCGGCAGTGCTAATCCTTTTGGGCTTGCAAGCTGGTTTGGGCCCGTATTTATTTGACCCACAATAACATTTTAAAGTAATTTTTATCTTAAATTCTTGCTAAGGGACACATTTTAGATAATTTGTTTAATAAATACATTTAATAGTGCACATATAAGTTTAAAATTGATAAGTTACTTAAAAAAAAATAATTCAAAATTTTAAGTTAGGTAGATTTGAATTACTTAGATTACTTGAGTTTTACTAAATCTTTACTAATAATGAATATAAAGTAAACTATTTTATGGTTAGACCAATACTATTATGAGATATGTAATATATGCTATTGTTTAAAAAAATTTAGAAATTCACCCAACAACCAATTCCTACAATATGTAATATAGATAGTTTTGTCCTTCTTAGAAGGGGGGAAGGGGGGGGGGGGGGGGGGGGGGGGAGATTTGAATAACAGATATCACAATTTTGAATCAATGAAGGACTTTCTAAAATTATAAGAGAAGAGCCTAAGGAAATATAAATATAAGAATTTTAATATTTTGAATTTCTTGTAAAACTTTTCAAAATAACATTAGATTTTACTATAATTTACTAATCGTGAAAAAAAAAATAAAGGTTTCTATATTTTATGATTAAACCTATACTATTATGGCATCTATGATATTAGTAATTTAAAATTTTAAAAACCTAAAAAAATTAAATTGAATTTTTCAATATTAAAGACCCAATAAAGTATTACTATAAATAGATAGCTATAAATGCTCATTATGATAGTCTGCATCACATAGTAATATGTCAAAACTTATTGTTAAAGTAATAAGTGTTATGTCAATATTACTGTAAGTAGGATTTTTTGGGAAGGCCGGGCTGATCTCTCAAGCCCACGTCGATGAGTCCAAACTCACTGCAAGAAAGAGAAGTTAGAATAGGTCGAACCTTATTGGGCCGATCACACTCCGAAGATTAAGTTAGCAAGCTTAATTAAAAGTACAATGAATAGAAGTGGTGTATGCTTGGAGTTGATTCATCATACCTGGCTCTTAATGGCTTCGGTATTTATAGTATAATCGGTGGAGTGTTTCGCCCTTGGCCTACTAGCAGTTCATCATGGCCTGTTGGGTAGGCATCATCATTCGGCGCCGTCTAACCACATGCAGGGCCTGCTTCTGAAGAATTTGGCTGATCAGACATTCAGGTCGACATCGCGTGGGGAACCGCTGGAGCATTTAATGCAGGTCAACTCCTCATTTAATGCTCTGAAACCACTAGCGGTTTGGGCTCATCGCTCACGGTTGGGCTAAGGTGGGCATGAGGTCGGCAGCTTGGGCCGGGGTCTCTTCAATGCTGAATTTGAGCCACCAAGCAACCTACTTTTAACTCACGTAGTTTGGGCCTAACCACATGGGTTGGGCCGTATGCTTTTACCCCACAATTGCCCCCAGCCTTTACGTTGATTTGAATTCCCAAACGGCTAAGGGCTGTAATGGATAATCATCGATCCCAAAGATCACCATATCGAGGAAACCCAAAATGGGGTACCATTCCCGCTCATTGCCATTGTCGAAGGGTGCCTTAGGTTTCACCTTCATCCCTTACTCCAAAAGTTTATAGTAAAAACGAAGGTGTCACCCTCCCAGTTGTCATTGAATGTTTATAAAATCATCTTTGGCCTGCTCGAAATCAATCGGCGCCTAGGTGTGGACCTAGATTATTATTATACATTTTGTAAGGTCGGGGGAGCTCCAAAATGTCTACCCTCCTTCGGGAAGGGCGTTAATGACGTTAGGGTTTGGGTAACTGGGCCTTGGGAGTTCAGCGACATTCCTGAGGGAGAAAGAGTAGCTTTCCGATGCTCTAGAGTTCCCCTCAGAATAGGTTTGCTGTCGACCTTTTATTTTGCGTGTCCAATTTATTTCCAATGTGTTTCTGAAGTTGACTGTGATATTTTGCAGAGTAGAAGAAGCGTTCGACAATATAAAACTGGCTCGTTAATCACGCCGATTTGAAGAAAGTTCTGTACTTTCATGGTGAAGGCAGACTGAGGCACGTTGCTCGGACCGCCAATATATTGCTAACCTCTCTTCGCTACTCGACTTTTACAGCCGACACGGGGATCCCACAAAGTGTCCTTGCTAGTTTGGCCAAAGAAGGTGCCGAGGGGGACTTCGAAGATATCCCAGTTGGCGTTACAGTTGAAAGGCTCTGTGCCCCCACTGGAGTGACGATTGCAGTTGCTCCTCCCATAAATCCCATTGCCGAAGAACTACTCGAGGCCCGCTCAAAGTCGAACAGTTCGGCATCGAGTTCATCACCACTTACGATCCCAGATCGCCGAGTTAGAGTTCCAGTCAGAACACAAGAGTCCACCCCATCCCCCGACAAGAAAGACACCATGAGTTTAAAGGAGAAGATGTTTGCCACAGCTAGCAAGCCACTGAAGATGGCTGCCACAACTTCTGCCGATCCTCCATCTGCCGAACTGGAGACCGCCCCTGTGGTGGATGCCGCTCCTGTTCAAAAAAGGCCGGAAACTCGGCAACAAAGGAAAAGGGTGCCTAAAGTTGCGGCACTGCCCCCGGCACCCAAGAAACCAAGGGAGAAAGGGGCGGTGGAGGAAGTTGGCGAGGTTGTTACAGTCACGCCGGATATTTTGGGACGCCGGATATTTTGGGGCGTCCTATCACAATGGCCGACTCAATGATCGATCAGGCCGAGGTTGCTTTCGGGGTCATGAAGAGTGTTCTTCCGAGGAAGGACGTTGCCAAGATGGGAGCGGTGAGCGACATAGGCGTCTTAATGGGGGCATTCCATGACTCCCTGCTTGTAAGTCGGCATTGCTTTTAAATTTGTTTGGAGATTTCACCCGTACTTGTTTTAAAACAAACTGTTGCTTTTTGGTGTAGGGTTGTCTGAATTCTTTGGAGGCGATGACCCGCTACTAGAAACTTGCCGAGGAGCACCACCAACTCATAGAAGAACACGGCCGTTTAAAGAATGAGTGAATCGATGCCAACAAGGAACAGATCACCTTTAAGAAACAAGCCGAACAAGCTTCTGCCAAACTCAAGATCGTGCAGGCAGACTACAAGAAGAGAGACAAGGAGGTGACCGACCTCTAAAAGAAATTTGATGTGCAGTCCGTGGATCTGTACAAGGCTAATTCAGAGATCGAGGCACTCCGAGTTGAGGTGGCCAATTTAACGGTGGAGGAACAGGCCTTACTGAAGAAGGGTGAAGACAGGGCGACTAACAGATTGGCCCTCGAGATGATGGATCTCAGCCGTGTCATCTTCCGCCAGGGTTGGAACGGCGCCCTTCTTTTCGCTAAGGTGGACAAGTCCTCTTATATCTGGCGTTTGTGCCCTGATTATTTCGACACCACTGAGGAAGGTGTAGTCGACCCACAAAAGGTGACAACCAACGTCGAACATCAAAGGAAGCTTGCCTTGGAGGCTGCGGCTGAAAGAGAGAAGGCTGAGAAGAAGAAAGCTGCTGCCGAATCGTCTAAGGTTGCAGAAGAGACCACTGATAGCTCAACAGAAAAATCTATGCAGCCAGGGGAAAGGTTGGCAGTTTGATCAATTGTAGTTTTTCTTGGATCTCTTGTAATCAACCTTCGTATTTGTAATGAAAATTTCGTTTTGCCTTCATATGTTCGTTACTTTCTTTTGGTAAATGTTTAATCAGCTGTTCGGCTACGTGTGATTGCTGAAATTCACTTTGCTTTAAGTTCGTATGACTCGTATATCTTTATTGGCCAATCTGTCTGATAGGGCCAATCTTTGATGCTTTGATCTTTTCTGTCTTCGTTGGCCGACCTACACAACATGGACAGGATCAAGTTTTTATACTTAGTTTTGGTGGCTTTCTTTGGCCGACCTTTCCAACTTGGACAGGACTAAGTTTTTGCACTTGGTTTTTGTGGCCTTCTTTGGCCGACCTGTCCAACTTGTACAGGATCAAGTTTTTACACTTGGTTTTTGTGGCCTTCTTTGGCCGACCTGTCCAACTTTGACAGGACCAAGTTTTTACACTTGGTTTTTGTGGCCTTCTTTGGCCGACCTGTCCAACTTGGACGGGACCAAGTTTTCATACTTGGTTTTTGTGACCTTCTTTGGCTGACCTGTCCAACTTGGACAGGACCAAGTTTTCACACTTGGTTTTTGTGGAGTCCTACAGTGCTCAGAGTAGATAGTTTTGAATAACTTCATTTTCCATTGATCTCATAAAAGTTTTACACATTTATTGAGTTGTTACATCATATGGGACCCTGCACTACTGGTAGAACTTCTTCAGGTTGTTCGCATTCCAGGGCCAAGGCAACTGTTTTCCCTCTTCAACAGTTTCCAACTGGTATACACCAACGCCGACCTGGGATGTCACTCTATAGGGGCCCTCCCAGTTGGGGTCGAGCTTGCCATCTGCTGGGTTCTTAGTTACCCCCAGCACTTTTCATAAGACTAGATCACCTGGAGCGAAATTTCTCGGACGAACCCGTTCGTTGTAGGAGCATCTTAACTGTCACTGATATTCAGTAAGTCTGATCATGGTAGCTTCCCTTTTTTCTTCGACAAGATCCAGATCCTTTGCTAGAGTCTGGTCGTTGAGCCCTGTGTTGAAGGCTGTCGATCTGATTGTTGATAGTCCTACCTCCAAAGGTATGATTGCTTCCACCTCGTATGCCAGAGAGAATGGGGTTTGGCCCGTAGACCTCCTTGAGGTTGTTCTATAGGACCACAGAACACTGGGTAGCTCCTCCACTAACTTCCATTTGGCCCTTTCCAGCCACTTTTTAATTCTGTTGAGCGTAGTTTTGTTGGAAATCTCGGCCTGCCCATTGCATTGAGGATAGGTTGGTGTTGAATAATAGTTTCTGATCCCAAGCTCTTCACAGAATGATCTGAACATGTTGTCATCGAACTGGGTGCCGTTATCTGAGATAGTGGCATAAGGGACCCTGAACCTTGTCACTATGCTTTTTCATGCAAACCTTTTAGCGTCGACCTCTCTGATGATTGACAAAGGCTTCATCTCCACCCATTTAGTGAAGTAGTCAGTCGCCACGATGAGGAACCTCATATTACCCGGAGCTCGGGGCAAAGGCCCGACTATGTCCAGTCCCAACTGAGCGAAAGGCCACGGACTAGTAATGGTTGCGAGATCCTCGGCTGGCTGATAGATGGTAGGAGAGTACCTCTGACACTTGTCACACTTTAGGGCGTACTAGGCTGTATCTTTTTGCATGTAGAGCCACCAGTATCCTTGTGAGATAGCTCGGTGTGCTACTGATCTTCCACCGACATGGCTTCCACATATTCCTTCATGGATTTTGAATAGGACGCCTTGCACTTTATCTGGGTGGACACAGTGCAAGTATGGACCCATGAAGAAACGTCTATAAAACACCTTGCTTGGTGACAACCAATACCTGAAAGCTACATGTTTGATTCACCTGGCTTCGTTCTTGTCCTCTGTCAGCTCGTCTTTGTCGAGGTAGGAGATAATTGGGTCCATCCAGGATGGTCCCAACAATTCTACAGCTAGGGCTTGTTCTTCTTCTTGAAAGATGCTTGGCTTGGCTAGAGTTTCCACGTTGATTGTCCTTTTTGACCCCGACTTCAGGGCTGTTGCTAACGTCGCTAGAGCATCCGCATGAGAGTTATTGTCTCGGCTAATTTGGCGAAACTTGTAACTGTTGAATTTGCTGAGCAGTTCCGTGGCTTTAGCTAGGTGCTGCGTCATTCTGTCATTCTTTGCCTCGTATTCTCCCATAATCTAGTTGACAACAAGTAGGGAGTCTGAATAAATGACGATCTCAGGAATTTTGAGTTTGATGGCTCGGCGTAGTCTGATGAGCAAGGCCTCGTATTCAGATTCATTGTTAGAGGCGGCAAACTCGAGCTTAATAGCTTGTTCGACGGTCAGACCGTCTGGTGTAATGAGCACTATGCCCGATCCTGCCCCCCGATCATTGGAGGCTCCGTCGACGTAGAGTTGCCAATGATTAGTTTTTTTCCAATGATCTAGAGGGAGGTCATCGTGTGGTTAGGTAGGCGCTGGTGCTTGGTTGGCTTCAGGTGCTAATTCAACGAAGAATTCGGCAATGAAATTTGTAAGGACCTACCCTTTCACTGTCAATCTTGGTTGGAACTTGATATCAAACTCTCCTAACTCCATAGCCCATTTTTGCCAATCGTCCAGAGAAGTCGGCCCTCCTGAGAAGAGGTTTGAGCTGGTGGTCTGTAAAAACGTTGATGGTGTGAGCTCTGAAATAGTGCACTAACTTACGGGATGCTACTACCAGTGCGAGTGTCAATTTCTCAAGGGGTAAGTATCTACTCTCTGCCCCAAGAAGTGTCTTGCTGACATAGTAAACGGGCAACTCCTGCTGATCTTGCTGCCTGAGTAGTACAGCGCTAATTGCATGCTCCGACACCGCGAGGTAGTGGAAGAGTTCCTCATGCTAGAGTGAGGTGGAAAGCAAAGGTGGTTGGGTTATGTATTTCTTTAGGTCACTGAGAGCTAGGTCACATTCTGGAGTCCATTTGAACTATTCTCATTTTTTTAGAAGCTGGAAGAATGGTCGGCACCTGTCGAATGATCGGCTGATGAACTTGTTAAGTACTGCTGCCATTCTAGTTAGCTTTTGTACCTCCTTGGCATTCTTTGGGGCCTAAACACTCTGGATTGCACTGATCTGTCGCGGATCCACCTCGATGCCCCGATGTGTAACCAAGAACCCTAGAAATTTGCCTGAGCTGACTCCAAAGACGCACTTCGAAGCATTCAACCTCATTTTGTACTCCTTTAGGATGGGGAGTACCTCTTTTAGATCTGCTAGACGAGAGTTGCTGAGTTTGCTTTTCACCACCATATCATCGATATAGACCTCCACAGTACTGCCGAGCTGCTTCTTGAACGTCTTGGTGACCAACCGCTGGTACATAGCCCCGGAATTATTTAGACCAAAGGGCATAACCTTGTAGTAAAATATAGCTCTTGAAGTGATGAAGGCTATCTTTTGTTGATCGTCAAGATGAAGGGGAATCTGGTGGTACCCCCGATAAGCATCCAAGAAACTCATCCTCTCGAAACCAACTGTTACATCCACGAGCTGGTCGATTTTAGGGGAGGGGAATGGGTCCTTGGGGCATGCTTTATTGAGATCAGTGAAGTCCACACAGACCCTCCACTTGCCATCCTTTTTTACCACCACTGTGTTTGAAAACCAGATCGAGTAGTTGATTTCCCGAATTGTCCCAGCTTCCAAAAGCTTATCCGTTTCTTCAATAATGGCGTCCACATCCTCAGTTGCCGCCCTTCTCCCTTTTTGGACCACAGGTCGGCATTTTGGGTTAACATTTAGCCGATGGCAAGCAACATTGGCATTAATTCCCGGCATATCGTAACAGGTCCAGGCGAACACTTCTAGGTAACTTGTCAATAACTCGATCAAAGAACGTTCCTCCATTTTGGACAAAGAGGTGTTGATGACGAAGTACTTATCATCCTGCCGATCAATGTGTATCTTTTTTAGGTCTTCCACGACCTTGTTCTCAGGCGTTTGTCCCACATCGTCGATAGTGGGGGTGTCTTCGTGTAGTTCCATCATCTGCACATTTTCAACCTTTGTCTTGGTTGTACATGCCATTAGGAAACACTATTTGGCAGCCACTTGGTCTTCCCTTATCTCCCCCACTCCACTAGGGGTCAGAAATCTGATCAATTGATGGTGGGACGAGGGAATGGCTTTTATGAGGTGTAACCAGGTTCGCCCCATGATGGCATTATAGGGGGGAGGGCACGTTGACTACCAAGAATTCTGTTTATAATGTAATCCCTCTAACAGTCACTGGAACCGTTACCTTCCCCATAGTTCAAACCGGATCTGAGCTGAATCCGACCAATAGGTTGAGTGATGGCTAAAGGTCGAACTCCTTGAGCTCTAATTTCTTGAACAAGCTATAATACATAACTTCGGATGAACTTCCTTGGTCAATTAGCAATCTCTTTACGTCACAGTCTGCCATTCTCAGTGTTCCCACCAAGGCGTCATTATGTGGGGCCTGCACCCCCACAAGATCTTCATTAGTGAAGTTAATGGACGTAAGGCAATCTCCAACCTTGACTATCATGCTCAGTGGTTGTATCTACATCACTTACCTCAAGTGTGCAACCTTTTATATTTCGGCCCGGTATCTATGTGGGTCGACGGTTCCTAATTCAGCCGAATCGTGTAGCACATTGATTACTCGGACCAGTCTTACTTCGATCTCCTTCTGGGGTGCGTCTTCCACTCGTGGTTGCTCAGCTTCGTTTTTCGTCTTGTCCCAATCAATGAATTGGTCGAGATGGCCAGCCTTGGCCAAATCTTCCAAATGAGTTTTGAGATGCCGACATTGTTCCGTTTTATGCCCCTTCTCGCAGTAATAGGAACAGAACTTCTTCTGATATCGGGTCGCTGGGTCCCCTCCTAACTTTGGTGGCCATTTGAAAAATGGCTTGTCACGGATCTAGAGCAAGATTTTATAGACGGGGTCCTTAAAGACTATGTAGACCCTCTCATTCACCTTTTTTCCCAGGTTGTTGTCTTCTGGTCGGGGTTTCTTGGTATCCTTCTTATTTATTTTTTCGGCAACAATGCCAACCTTTGCCGAACTTGGCTGGGGCATATTTTCATCCAATCGTGCGTAGCGCTCAATTCTTAACATCAACTCTTGTATGGTGAGGGCCAATTTTTTCATCAAGGACTGCCGTAAACGATGCTCTCTGGGAAGGCCGATTTTGAACTGAGTCATTGCCAGTTGCTCCCTACACTCGTCAATTTCGTTGTAAGCCTCCCAATAGCGTCGTGTGTATGCCCGTAATCCTTCCCCTTCTTTTTTCCGCAAGGTCAGTAAGAAATCAACCTCCTTTGGCTGCAGACTGTTTGCTATGAATTGAGCGATGAACAGCTTGGCAAGTTGCCTCCAGTTTGACACAAATTTAGATGGCAACTTGTCGAACCATCATAAGGCCACGTCTCCCAGGCTGGAGTGAAAGATTTGGCACATCAACATTTGGTCACCGCACCATACCACCGTTTGCTGCTTGTAATGCTGAACATGGTTAACTGGGTCGACCTTCCCATCGTATAGAGTGAACTTTGGTGGGGTGCATTTTCTAGGAATTGGGTGGGACTCAATCTCCTCTGTGAATGGTAAGGATGTGATTTGGTCTAAGGCCTTCTTGACCAGGTCATGGGCCATGTGTTCCTTAGTTTGTTGCTTCCTATCTTCTAGTTTTTCGTTGTGCCATTTATCCCAGTCTTTTCTCTACCGATCATCATCCGCATGCTCGTCATTTGGCGGGGTCTTATTCCTTCCCCTCCGTCGATCTTTTCGCCCATTGTCACAGCGTCTAGTACTAGAGGTGTAGTTTCCTCTTACTCACAGCGCCGGATCGTCTTTGCTTCCAGCAATTCTTTCATGGTTCAGGGACCTTTCTCTCCCACACCTATCTCTTCCAGAGATTGTCTCTCTCATGACCCGAACTTGGGAGGTGAGGTAGGCAATCTCTTCGCCACGCTGCCGAATTTCTCTTTCTGCCACACGGAGCGTGTCTTCACTTGGGACTCGCCCACTGGAGGACGATGGGGCAAGGTCCCGGTGGTGGTTTCTACGAAAATTTCTATCCCTGACATAGTATGTGTTCCTCCACAGTTCGTCTGGTGCTTCCTAGTGGCTTTCAACAAGAGTTCGTATTTTCGACCTTAGTCTGATCTTTGCTGGAGGAGGCTCTGCTACCCCTTCCATCGTGATTCTCTCTTTTTCCTCTTCGATCGTTCAGACTCATAGTTTTCTAAGCCTTCCCACAGACAGCGCTAATTGTAAGTGGGATTTTTCGGGAAAGCCAGGCCGATCTCTCAAGCCCACGTCGATGAGTCCAAACTTACTGCAAGAAAGAGAAGTTAGAATGGGTCGACTCTTGTTGGGCCGATCACACTCCAAAAATTAAGTCAGTAAGCTTAATCAAGAGTAGAATGAATAGCAGTAGTGTATGCTTGGAGTTGATTCATCATACTTGGCTCTTGATAGCTTTGGTATTTATAGTGCGATCGATGAAGTGTTTCACCTTTGGCCTACCAGCAGGTCATCATAGCATGTTGGTAGGCATAATCATTCGGCACCGTCTAACCGCATATAGGGCCTGCCTTACCGTCACTAAAGAATCCGACTGATCAGACGTTCAAGTCGACATCACGTGAGGAGCCGCTGGCGCATTTAATGCAAGTCAACTCTGCATTTAATGCTTTGAGACCGCTAGCGGTTTGGGCTCACCGCTCACAGTTTGGGTTAAGGTTTGCATGAGATCGGCAGCTTGGGCCGAGGTCTCTTCAATGCTGAATTTGGGCTGCCAAGCAACCTAATTTTAACTCACATAGTTTGGGCCTAACCATATGGGTTGGGCCGCATTCTTTTGCCCCACAATTACCAAAAATTTAATTTTCAAAAATTTAAGGGAGCGACTTTAGAAAATATATAGTTTTAGTTTTGAAATAAATGTAAGATTTTAAGAAAGTATGATAAAATCATATATTTTAACCAATAATAATGTTATTTTAACATTACCAAAAAGGAAACAATTTAGGAAAGGCATAATAAGGATTGAATGTCCCATCTATATACTATCTACAATTCTATTAGTAAGATTCTTTAGGCTAACCAATCAAATTGCAACATGTGCTTTTTAATATTACAAAAATTAAAAAATCTATAAAAATTGAATTAGAAATTTAAGATTCAAAGACCTCTTAACCTATTAATATAATATATAATATAGATAGATAGATAGATATGATTAAATTAATTAATTGAAAATATATAGTATAGATAGATATGATTAAATTAATTAATTGAAAATATATAGTATAGATAGATATGATTAAATTAATTAATTGAAAATAGAGGGTTTTTCTTCTATAGTTATCTAATTTAATTAGGAGAATTAAATTTAAATGGATAAAGGTACTTTTTTTATTTTTTATTTTTTGCCAATCGATAAAGGTACTTGAATGGGTTTATTTTTTACATTTTTTTGGCAAAATCATATTTTGTTTTTCTTAGCAATTTGAATGGTTATTGTGTGCTAATATCAATATGCAATGAAGGAAAATTATCACAGGTGAGGATCGCATATATAGTGTTCATGCGAACCAATTAGAAACGGAAAATTTGAAATCTCAAGCCAGAAGGAACATTCTTCAACTATTTAAGTTATCGGTACAACCCCTGTGGATCGAAGAGAGTGAAGATATTACATTAAGAAAATTTTGAAAAAATAAAAACAAAAAAGTGAAACAAAACACTCCAAAATAACCTTCCATGTGACTTTTCTTTCGATTTTGTTTCAAAACAAGTAGCCTCTCTTCTCCTATACCTCAAGTTTTTAAGGGAGTCGAACCTCTCTCTCTCACACACACACTCTAGATATGCACACCAGCATTCATAACGCATAATCTTCATCATCCCAACCATCCACCTAACCCATCATTGAAGCAGAACCTTCAGTTTAAGTGATCAATTCAAGCTTTTTGAGGGCCAAATGCTTTCACCAATATACTATTTCCTCAGCTGCAATTTGATGATCAGGAAACTTATTTCGGTTAGCTGAAAAACAGTATGCGAAACAAAGCAAGTTTCCTGAGAAAGGTCATCAGTCTATAATAGGATTTTATCTGAGATTTGGTTAGTACCATCAAAATGGTAATAGTTCGCCAACTCCACAAATTGGATAAGATATTCACTCAATAATTTATTTAGATCTTAACGACAAATTGCTATTATTTAGTAACTTCAATCACACAACACTATATAATGACATCATAAAAAAAAGTATTAAATATGTATTACCTAGATTTGGAGTCCAGAGCAACAACTGATATTCTATATCTTGTTATTCCAACTTCCATTTCCCAGTTCTCTTTCTTTTTGTTATTTTTATTGGATAGAATAGGCACGGATCATCTTGCCTACAGGAGCTCGGCACATTGGACACTTTCCTTTTCCTTGGACCAGTTTGTCTGCACATTTTGAACATGTGCACATGTGCCCACATCTGTGACAATGGGGTATAGACAGAAGAAGAAAGTGTTATAGGATTATAACAAGAAGATCTCTACCGCATGGCATTTGGCATGCATGTTTTGATCTATACAATGGTTCATGAAGCCATACAGATCTGTTAATTTTACCTGTATAGTAAACAATTTATACTCTTATCACAGCATATACAGCAAATTCCTTTCCTCACATGATCCCATTTGGATCCATCCTTCTGCAAATTGGCATCACCCTCTGCAAAAGATTAATGATGCCTTCACTGGTCAATTTTTATATTGAGAGCAACAGCACGAGGTAATTTTAAGGAAATTTATCCAAGGAAACAAGAAGAACAAACAGACATATGTGAATTTAATAAAATGAAGGGAAAAAAACTCGAAAAGTATGAAACAGGGAACAAGAAGAAAAATTGCAAATGTGCAACTGTGTTAAGCTTGAAGGACAAACCTGTTGAATCAGCTGACCCATTCAGAGCAGCAGAAACCTCTTGTCGTACAGAGTTCTGCAATTCAAGCTGCATATCCATGCAGGCTTCCAGCATCCTCTGCATGTTGTTCATCTGCTGCTGAAGCCTAGCCATGTCAATCCTCAAAGGATTAATGATCTCCCACTCCTGCTCCCAATCAGCAACAAGACCCATTTCAAACTAAGAACTATACCGCGAAGGAGAAGCAAATTAAAAAAACTAAAGCTTTCTAATCCAAATTAAAAATAAGTCAAATTAAATCCTATAGCTTTCTAATCCAATAAGGAGAAGCAAAAAAAACTAAATAAGTAAACAAATGAGACAAGTTCAATATGAAATAAATTTGACCACATATACAACTTTAGACAGGTCTATGTCAAAAATCCACCAATTGAATCATCTAAATTTATGCATGAAGAAAGATAACAGTTCACCACATGCTAAAATTTCACCCCTTATGTGCATATATATGTTTGTGCATTTAAGGGTTATTTAAATAACTTGAAAGATAATTCAGTGAGATATATTAGCCAGCAACAATAACAGCAATATTTGATTCAGGGCAAACGCACAATTCCCAAGCATTGGTGCAAGTTGTCTCGTGGCCAGTTATCATCTTGCAACTCGTGGTCCCAAAATGTTTGAGAATGGGTGACTGGTGGTAAAGGGAGAATGGGTGGAGCCCTTTCAGCAGCATCTGACAGACCCTGGTTCTGGCGCATACTACGCTGCAAATCTTGCTCCACCGATGCAGGAGAGCTTGGAGACGGTGACATTCCATCCAGTTCCCAGTCAACTGAAGCATGAGCTTGCCTTTCCACATATGATTGTATCAGCTGGTCCAGGCTCTCACGGCACTTCGAAGAATCTTAGAGACACTTCTCCTACAACATGAACAGAATGTGCTATAAATTCTTGTCTTTTCAAAGGACCAAAATGCCTAAGGCCTTCAGTAATCAGATCACAAACCTGCTCAAAAGTTTGGTAATTTCTGAACTGTACACATTATCATCATCTGGGAAATAAAAGCTATCAAACCTTCCAACTGGAGCTGCTTGCCAAGCAGAAGGCCCTTCTGACAAATTATCCATAGCCCCGTGCAAACTATTGTCATCCCATCCTTCACGCAATTCCTGCAGGTGATGTTGTTCTTCTCCTTCACTTCCTGATGTTTCCTGGTACCAGTTATTAGCAGTTGTTTCGCTCCAATTTCCATCGATGCCTTCTGCAGTATCATCTCTCCATCCACTAAGTTTGAGATTGTCTGCCTGTTGCCAGTCACTGTCCTCATTATCAGTAACTGATTCCTGCCACTCTTCTACTCTTGCAGAAGTATGTGGCCAATTCATGCCTTCAATTCTGTTACTTCCATAACCATCTGCATAATTCGATGACACGTGCACATCACATTCCTCACCACTAGGCTCATACTGTTCGTGAAATACTTCACAAGCTCCTAGCTGATGATGTTGTTCTTCACCTTCATTTCCTGAAGTTTCTTGGGACCATGCATTACCTGCAATATTTTCCCCCAAATTTCCACTCGCATTTTCCCGCAGACCATCTCTTTTTCCAATGGACACAGAATTGGATGATGCAAGTTGCACTCTTTCCTCATTTTCAAAAATCCCTGCCTGCTGTTCTTCCTGAGCAGTATTTTCTTGCCAATTTATATCTTGACCAGTGCTGCCATCCAAGGGAACAGTGGGTAACTGATTGATGTCTCTTTGACCATTACTAGGCTCAGATTGTTCTTGGATTGCATCTAGGTCCACTCGCATACTGTTTGTCCGAGTTTGTTCATTTATAAAATCATTTACGTCATTGTTGGATGAGTTATCAGACTCGGCACTGGTAGATGGACAGTGGACAAAATTGTCCAATCTGGAGCGGAATCCTTCCCTGCTCAAAAAAATGATTCCAATCAGAGTGCAGAAATAAACAAACAAATCTCTGTTTCTATGAATCAAGGTAAATATGCGCAAGCACAAATCTCCGTCACTGATATGTCAGAATCAAAACATTTGGTCTGAGTCCAGAACTCATGACAGACATTTTCAATGCCAGAAAACTCAAAAACACATTGATTTAATGGGGAACGAGTATAAAGACTTCAATTAGTGCATCATAAGAACTTTAAGAACATAACATGAAAAATACAAATACGAGAAAAGTCTAAATATATAGGCATACGATGAATTGCTAAATTGATCAATTAATGCATAGAATGAAATGCTTCCCACTTGAAATTTGGAATTTTTAGTGCACTATTCTCATACAATCAAGCCAGCCCTAGAGTGATACATCAGATGGAGATCTCTTCAGGGCAAAATCACTTCCTATCTATTGATCACCATTGGGAAAGAATTGACACTGACCAATTTAAATTAAAAAAACACCACCAACAGGCATAGAAGTTCCTCAAGAATACTTTCAAGAGATAACGGCTATTCAATACCCTTTAGAGTATTTATTTACAATGAATGTCTATCATATCTTATTACATGATATTCAGACCACATATATATCGATCTCACAGCTCTCCTCACTTCAAATTCCTCTGCTTTGATCTCGAACAGCTACAAGTACGAATCAACTACTCGAACTCGACCTCCAGACTTCTGCTGTATCCCTCATACACGCCTTATTCTAAAGAGAATTAGCTCGTAGCTTTTAGGGTTTATATCTCTCACAAAAACGTGTATTTTAGAATATCAATAATAATCCTAACGGCTCATAATAATTGCACTCCCTATCATGTTAGGAATTATATTTCGACCTCCATATTATTAAATGCTTATTTATTTTCTTAAGTTAAGATCACAAATACCTGTCTATTAAATTAAATTACCAACAATTTAAATCTAATAGGCTTATATAATTTCTTGAGACCTTCCACTTAACTTATTTAATATGTTGGATTCACAATTCACATGTAGGGTTTGACATAATCAAAACTTATAAGCTTTCTCAAGAGGTATCATCAATCCATACACCGGGACATGAATTCCATCAATAATTAATATTCACCATACACATAATGTTATTGCGCAACTCACTGAGTTTATTGACCTATAAATAATCTTACTCTTTTGTGAATTAAAACAATATAAACACTACATGAACCTGTCTAATAATTGTATTAGGATTAAAAGCATAAGCACTCATAATAATCATGAGATATTATAGTCAGTAGTAAAAACAATTACCTCAACATGGTCTTGTTCAATACACACAAAGTGTACTAGTACAAGGAGTTAGAACTATACCATTTTCCATAGTCAAGACAAACCTATTAAAACCTTATACTACAGTCTTGCTAATGGTGTATCCAATTCCATCTAAGGTTGTGAACAAGAAGTTTATATTTCATAAAAACTGATGATCTAATCTTCCGTGTATAAGTCATACTCTACACACTAGGTCATCTACTATATAAAATAAGAGACACATATGCACAATCATTAAATAAATAATACAAGGCAATCATAGCTCACACAAATTCTCATTAAAATGAAATAACTAAATTATTCAATAAATACTAAAACCATTACACAAAGCATGTTTTTTAGTATAAATTACCAACAATCTCCCACTTAGACTGAAAGCTATGCTGTAATGCATCTGAGTCTCATCCCCTCTAAATGACTATTAAAAGTCTTGAATGGTAAGCTCTTCGTAAAAGGGTCTACCAAGTTGTCTACCGATATAATCTTGGTAACAACCACATCACCTTTCTGCACGATGCCTCATATCAGGTGATACTATGTGTTTTACCCTCTTATGAGCCATGGATTCTTTCAAGTTAGCAATTGTCCCACTATTATCACAATAAAATGTAATAAGCGATTGCACTGAAGGTACCTCTTCTAGATCCAACAAAAAGTTCCTGAGCCCTGCCACATAGTTGGCTCCATAGTGGAATCAACAATACGTAATTGCTTGATACTCCTCTAACTAATGGCTTCACCTCCTAGGTAAACACATTTTTTGAGGTCAATTTCCTAGAATCCTTATTTGACTGAAAGTCTGAGGCTGTGTACCCTATAGGTAATAGACCATCTGCCCAGTAAACCAACATATAATTCTTAGTCCTTTTCATGTTCTTGATTATATTATTTACCGCAGTCCAGTGTTTCTGCCCTGGGCTCGATTGATATTTGCTGACCATACCTACAGTGAAACATATGTCAGGTTTAGTGCAAAACATAACATACATGAGACTTCCCACTGCTGATGCATAAAGAACTGTTTTCAGGTTCCCTACCTCAATCGGTGTTTTAGGACACTGATCCTTGGATAGAGAAATTCTATGTCTAAAAGGGATAAACTCTTTCTTAGAATCCTACATGCTAAAATGGACAAGAATAGTATCAATATAAATAGCTTATGATAAGCCTAGCATATTTTGCTTGCGATCTTGCAAAAGCTTGATCCAATGTGACCGGCTTCTCCCAAGTCTTTCATATCGAACTGTCTAGATAACCATACCTTAACCAAAGATAACACCCCCACATCGATGAGCAATCCACATTTTTACTATGTCTTTTGTATACACACGACTTGTCAATGCATTGATCAAATCTATAAGACTTAATAGCCTGGTCAAAATAAGTGTTCTAAGACCTAGACGCCGCTTAACTCCATATATGAATTTCTTAAGGTTGCACACTATGTGGGCTTGGCCTTTTGCTACAAAACCGTTTGCGAATGGTAGTGGATCAAGAGAAGATGGAGATCCAACTGAACATGTCCCGTTTAGAGAGGGTATGGAGGATTCAAAATGGAGATGGAGGCAGAGATGGAGGTGTTAAACTAAACCCGTGCGGGTATGGAAGCGGGGATGAACCTAGATTTTCACCCGGCCAGCCCTGCCCTACCTGTTAATCTAATTACCTAGGGCTTAATTGTAAATATTAAAACTAAAAAATGGGAGCTCAACTGTAAATAGCAAAATCTTAAAATCTAAAAATCAAAAAGAGCAATCTCAATTCTCAAATCGATTAACCGGTGAGAAATAGAGACAGAGACAGAGAGAGAGGAAGAGAGAGAGAGAGAGAGAGAGAAAAGCCCTAGATTTTGGTCGGAAGAAGACGCAGACGAAGATGAAGAAGAAGAAGAACCCTAACCTGTTGCTGTTCGAATCTCTCTAAAATTCAAAATACGAAGGTGGATTTGTTCTCTCTCTCTCTCTCTCTCTCTCTCTCTCTCTTTGTGGTCGATTTGAATGAAACCTAAGCTGTTGTTCGAACCCTAACCTGTTGCAAACGAATTGTAAACCTAAGTGTTGCCATTCCCTCTTCTTTAAGTCGAGGACTATATCTGCTTTGCTATGTTCTTGCATTTGAAAAGAAAACAAAAAGCACTAAGCAGTGGTACCGTATCCATATATTTAATTCTTGGGTGCAAATTTATGTGTATTAAGGTTAACTTGTATAAGCTTCAAGATATCTACTTCATTTAATTATGGAACGAGGCTTGTAAAGTTATTCATTTTGCTATTGTGGCATTGCTGAATTTGCTACTATGGTATTGGAATGATTGCTTTTTCCTTTTCACAAAAGTTGAATCTTTGCTTCTTTATATACTCAATGCAGACTAATTTTCATCTTTGACAATAATAATATTCTTTTGCCTAGACTGGGCAGGTTCATATTTATGATTTTTAGTTTCTTTTGTTGCACTTTGCCGCTATATATATGTATGTGTGTATTATAGATATATATATATATATGTATGTATATGTATATTTCTTTATATGCAATGTTTATATGCCTGGGGACATTGTTGAACAGTTGGGTGACTTCTAATTGGGGCTTTAATTGTGAACTGTTGGGTGACTTCCATTACTTAGAGATCTGTGTTTCTTAATGCAAAAAAAATTGTTTTGTTGGTTAATAGAAGCATTGTTGGGCTTAGTTATGTACTTGTACATGTTCAACAGAAATGGGCTTGGCAGGTGCAGGTGCAGGTGCGGGTGCGGATGCGGGTGCAGAGGCGGAGGCGGAGGTGGAGGCAGAGGCGAGGGTGGACATACAGGTATGAACGTGGATTTTGTAGGTGGAGGCGAGGGTGGAGGTGCTATTCCCCGCTCTGTCCCGGTCCACTGTCATCCCCAAAACCATCTAGTTGAATCATATAGATGCATTTATCAAGACTTCCATTAAGGAAAGCTGTCTTGACATTTGTTTGCCAATTTCGTAATCGAAATGAGCCGCAATGGATAAGAGAATCTGGATAAACTTTAGCATGGCCACCGAAAAAAAGATTTCGTCATAGTCGATCCCCTCTTTCTAAGTGAACCCTTTCACAACAAGCCTATCATTGAAGGTTTCCATCTTCCCGTTCTGCTCTTCCCTTCTTCTTATAGATCTACTTGTATCCAACGGGTTTTATCCCTTCAGGTGATTTTACAAGATTCCAAACTTGATTAGAGTAGATAGACTCCATCTCTGATTTCATAGTCATTTTTCAAAGTTTTGCATCTTTATCTTGAAGTGCCTCATGGTAGTTCACAGGTTTGGCACCCAGTTCATTAGGAATCCTGTCATTAGACTCTTCTAAGAACATATATCAATCAGGTTGGCGTACAAGCCTTCCACTATAACAAGGCACAACCTGTGTCTGTGTAATACGAGTGAATTGCTCTGCTTTTGATTCTGATCCTTGTGCACCATCATCTTGCCATGGTTGTGGAACCGGCGTGTTAATAGTTTCTGCACGTGATGGTGCAGGATCAGTCTGAGTTACAACATTCCTCCCACTACGTCGGTAATGGGATGTCAAGGATTTCGGTCTTATGGTGCTTATTCTTGTACTGTTGGTATAGAAGAAGTATATACTGGTCTATTTCCACTTAGCTCTTTTAAAACAATCCTATTTCTGGGTTTATGGTTCATTATATAGTCCTCTTATAAGAATCGGGCATTGGTGCTAATAATAACCTTCTGATCCTTAGGACAATAAAATAAACCACCTTTTCATTTCTCTAGGATACCCAACAAAGAAACATACATCTATTCTCGACTCTAACTTTTATTTGTTTTTCCCTTTTAGCACGTGTGCTGTACTACCTTATATCCGAACATGCCGTAGATTGGGCTTGCGTCCATTCCATAATTCTATGGGAGTAGTAGGTACTAACTTAGATGGTACCAAGTTTAGAATATATGTTGTTATTTCAAGTGCATAGCCCCAAAACAAATTAGACAAATCCGAATAACTCATCATAGGTCTGACCATATCCATAACAGTTTAATTTCTACTTTCTGCTACACAATTCTGTTGTGGCATACCTAGTGCAGACAACTGGGATTCAATTCCCTCATCTGATAAGTAATCCACAAATCTCGCAAGAGGTACTCGCCACCACGATCAAATTATAGTGTCTTAAAATTAAATTTCTTCTAATGGAAGGTACATAAAGAGAGTTTTTTAATACTAAAATTATATATCTTCCAAATGAAATGTTAATATCTCCTACTGTAACTACTGACACTCTTGTGCCATCTCCCACAAATATGTAAATCTCTCTATCACTAAGCTAGCGGGTTTGCTAAAACTCCTGCAAAGAATTGCATATATAATTAGTGGCTCTCGTATCTATACACCAGGTGCTAGTAAATAATACCACTTGACATATTTCAACTAGTAGTGAATGAGATTTACCTTTGTTGTTCTGTTTGGCTAGATCAACCGGATATTGCTGCTTCTGATACTCTGAAACACTTGTCCTTGGGCATTTTTCACTACTTCTTGAGACCCATGAGGTGGCTGAAGAACTACCTTTTGTTTCTGAACCCTTTTATGCTTCTTCTTATCTTTCGGCTTAGAAGTAGAACATTTCTCAGTCACAAGAGCAACAATTGGCCTCTTGACGAGGCCCTCAGCTACTTGAAGCTCTTTAAGGAGTTCTACTAATGAATAAAAGAATTTATTCATGTTGTAATTCGGGCAAAAATACTTAAAGGAATCAGATAGCCACTAGAGAATGATATTAACTTGGGTTTCTCCATTGCTTTCAGCTCCAAGTATCTCTAGTTCATTCAAAAGACTTGTCATCTTCAGAATATGATTTCTTACTAGGGTTCCTTTAGCCATAGTCATGTTCATCAGGTCTCTCATAGCAGTCAACCTTGCAGCACGATCCCCAAACATATCTTTGAGACTCGTCATCATATCATAGGCAGTGGGCATAAAGTGATGCTGATGTTACAAAACATTCGAAATAGATGCTAAAATCTAACACCACGACATCTCATCAGCCTTTATCCACTTCCAGTAAGCCTGGGTTTCCTCATTGGTTGCCCCCTTACCGGGTTGCTGCGGATAAACCTTTGTGAGCACAAACTTGTACTCTTTTGCAATCAGCACTATATCTAAGTTCCTTTTCCATTCAATATAATTAGTTTTAACCAGTTTGTTTTCTTTGAGAATAACAGTAAGTGTATTGAAAGCCATTTTAATACTGAGAATCACATATTATAACAATATGATAAGTAATAATAAACATTGCATTCAATCATTAAAATATAGTTCCCTCTACTAATGTTTCAAAAGGAATCCACTGTCAGCCTAGTACCCTTTAAATAGCATGCCTCGATGGAAGGCCGTCTATTATTCAACATTTATCTAGCAAGTCAAGACCTATTAACTTTACTATCTAGGCAACTAATTATGCCAAGCAAAATAATAGCTCACTCAGTTTTGGTCCCAAAAATAATTGCAGTAACTCAAATGGTGAGTATACTACTATTTATTGCTAAGTGTATAATGTAAGATTTTTGTAATTGTGATTTGTGTTTCAAATATCTTGTTAAGTCACATTAGGTCTGATAAAGAAGACGAACTCATTGCATAAGGTTTCAAAGCTTAAATATTGATTTCTTGTGAAACGTCATAGATGGTACTAGCTAACTTTGGAATGGCACTTGCCATGTTAGTTACAATGGATTCCAATAGCAAGATGATGGCACTTGCTCTCATACTCAAAGAATGGATTTCAGAGAGTTGACAAACAATGGCAAGATGACAACACTTGCCACATGGTAAAATTACAGATCAATTTTAAACGGCTGATATGGGAAGTTTGCAATTGAAGGGACTCTTGACCAGATCTTTCCTATATGTCTTAGGTATGTTTCTAGACATATTAAGTAGAAATAAAAGAGTCCAAAAATAGATAATATACCTATCAAAGAGATAGAGTTTGATGTGCTATAAAGATAAGAGAGAGGCGTATTGGTAAACACGGACTCTCCATAATTTCTACAGAAAAAATAAATCCTTCCACCATTGAAGAACATCAGAGAAGATGGTCTTGTTAGATTCCAAAGGCGACAGATAGTATCGTGGTGATTCAGTGCTGGAGTCAAGAGACTGGGGAATAAAAAATCGAGGAGTCCAGCAAGTTAACTTAAACCGAAGTTCGCGGCAATTCGAACAGCATCCGTGGAGTTCGATATTAGGTTGTAAGTGTAACTTGTGTAAACTATTTATTATAGTGCTTGGCTCAGAGAGATTTTTGAGGGTTATTAAGCGAATCATTAGATATTTATCCTTTGGTTTAATAAATCTAGGAAATTAGGTTATTGCATAGATCATCACTTAATTCTTGACCCAATACTAACAACTACTAGATTTTATACTCAGTAAGTCTGCAACTTATTCTATCCGATGGAGAGGTTGATACTAATACCAATACATAAAATAAATTACTTCACTTATAAACTAGTGATGGAGACCATGGGATTTATACATAATAAATTCCCTCGCCCACTTAGTTATTTAATACACGAGGGATATAACCATGTGTTTAATTATCTAATAAATATATTATTCTAATATTAGTGACTCATTTATGTAGAATAAATAAAATTTCAAATTCCATTAATTTTACGAAAAATATTTAAATTAAAACTTGGGAATCAATTTTATTCTCTAGTTGCACAAGTATAGACAAAGTTGAAAATTTTAATTTATCTAGTTAAAGCACAACTTTAAAGGTCCTTTATCTATTATCTATGCTACTAACATAACAACAAGAATATAAAAGATAACAATTATGGATAAACAAGATATAATCAATATCCCAGCTAGTATGGTCAAGTAGTAACTCCAAAGCAATAAGGAGTCTAGCTGCACCATGACATTGAGAATCCTTGCTTGCCACTTCGCTGACTATGTTGGGGATTGACCTATCCGGTCAAGTGGCGGACTCGTTAATTTTAAGTAGTCTTTTGTTTTTTAAAATTTTATTTTTTAAGAATTATTCTTTAACCAAAATAATAATATATTAACATTTTTTTATCCGTGTGTTGGGTTGTAAAACGAACCAAGCTACTCAAATCCGGCTCGAGTTTAGTTCGTTAAAAGCTCGTTCGAGCTTGGCTCGTTTTGTAAATAAGCCAAGCTTGAATAAATCTTAAAACTCGTTAATTTTCTGAGCGAGGCTCGAACTCGGCTCGTGATCGGCTTGATTAAAACTCATTTGAACTTGGTTTGATAGTTAAACAAACATTAATGTACATTTTCAAGCTCGTTAAGGTTTTCAAATCAAGCTTGAATAACTTACTACTTGACTGAACTCAGCTCTTCTACAACCATATCTATGTGTGCTTATTTTTCTTTGTTTTCTCAATTTAATATATTGTCAGGAAAATAAAATTATTAGAGCAATTAGTTAAGTCTATTATATCAACTATAAAAAAAATTTATTTTTCTTTTTTATTTGGTTACATTGAAGGGCCAAAGCCCCAGTGGGGAAGTGTGAGTCGAACTCATGACCTTAATTATGGGTAAGAGCACTACTACTACTGGGCTAACTCCTCTCCTCAACTATGAAAATAAATTAGGTTAAATCTATTATGAGTATATTAATACTATGAAAAAACATTTGGCCACAACTCTCTCGATTTAGGTTAACTCATTTTGCATAGTTTTTTTTTTTTTTTTTTTTGGTGTCTTTTCTGAGACAAAATTCTACCTATACAAAAAGCAGAGAGAGAGAATGGAGGAGATGAAAGAGAGAGCAGCACACTAACAAGCCACTCTTTGTCCTTCCAGCCAATGCGGCTCTATGAAGAATGATAACCCCCACTACGAGATAAAGGGACAGTATATAGGGTTGTGGTTCTGGTTAGCTGTGAGGTTGCTGTGGTGTGAGCCGAGCTGAGGCTTATGTATATAAATAGCTACATACCCACAAATGCAAAGGGTTTATCAGAGGTTTATCATAGATAGACAAACCCAAGGAGAGAGACGCATTCCATTTCCGAAGGAGAAAGCATCACTCAGGTCAAGTTCATACTCCATGGACTATTTAGATTTTTTTTTTTTTTTATATTTATGTGTGTTTCTTGGTGAGCCTTGATATAGGTATATCCATATATGTATGTAAATATGTGGGTGTTTGTTTACCTTTAGTTGATTTTTGAGATTCATAAGTGTGAGTTGGTTTTAGGTTTTCTTGATATTTTAGCTTTTGTTCATCTTTCAGATTCATAAACGTGTGGGTGTTTTAGCTTTGTTGATCTTTGAGAGTCATATATTTGTGCTTGTTTTAGTTTTTGTTGAATATATATATATATATAAATGTATGTTTATTTGTCTCTGTTTTAGCTTTTGTTTATCTTTGAGATTCATATATGTTTGTCTATTTTAGCTTTTATTTATTTTTTAGATTCCATAGAAAATAAACAATTTCAATTTTCTTTCTTGTATGTCTGAATGTATGTATATTTTCCCTCCCATGCATGTCACTATGTCAGGAACCACCATAGCTCAAGATCCACAAAAACCTTGTCTTCAAAATTGATTTGTTCCCGAGAAAATTGATTAAACTCATATAAATCAATCATTACTCTTTACGGCTTAGCAAAGGTCCTAAAATTTCTGTATTCAAGTTTCAACATGTGACTCAGTAGCAGCAGCGGCATTGATTTCCAATAGCAAGGAACAGTTTACAAAGCCTTAATCTGAATAAAGCACAACCAGAAACACTTCAATTTGCAAATAGTTCTAATATAATCAATTCTCACGACTCAATTAAATCAAATTTCACATTAATCATGCAAGAAAGAGTAAGAAGATTGTACATGAAATTTCTGAACCATATATATATGTATATATACATATACACAAAAGACTTAATCTCAGTTGTATAGAGCAACTTAACTGACAAGGAACACTATCACTGTCTTTTTGTAAATTGCGATGCAGGTGAAAAAATTAGATGGGTTCATTTCAATAAAAGTTCTTGAAGATTTACGGGTGAATAAAATGCAAGCATGTTTTTGCTTTATACAGTGTTAACCCCCAGCTTCACGCAGAGATATATGAATCTCAAAGATTAACAAACAGCTAAAATAGAGACACCCACAAACATACACTTAAATATAAATGTACACATATTCAATAAATCCTAAAACGGAGACACATATATGAATCTAAAAAATAATAAAAGCTAAAATAGGCAAGCATATATGAATCTCAAAGATTAACAAAAAGCTAAAATGGAGACACCCACAAACATACACTTAAATATAAATGTATATATGTTCAATAAATCCTAAAACGGAGACACATATATGAATCTAAAAAATAATAAAAGCTAAAATAGGCAAGCATATATGAATCTCAAAGATTAACAAAAGCTAAAATAGAGACACACAAACATACATTTATATATATATATATATAATATATTCAACAAAAACTAAAACAGACACAAATATATGACTCTCAAAGATCAACAAAGCTAAAAAACCCACACATTTATGAATATGACAGATCAACCAAGTCCTAAGGGTCTTTATGACAATCAATAATTCAATTCATTTTCAATTAGGTCTTGCTCTAGCTTCTTTAGGGGGTTATTACTTCTTTGGTAGCTCAACACATGTACTCTTTACCCGCTTATGCATTCATAGCACAAGACTTTACTACTCAAGCTGCGTTATATACGAATCACCAATACATTGCAGGATTCATCATGACATAAGCTTTTGTTCATGGAGCTATATTTTTTATTAGAGATTATAATCCGAAACAGAATAAGGGTAATGCATTGGCGAGAATGTTAGACCATAAAGAAGCTATCATATCCTATTTAAGTTGGGCCATCTCAAAAATCAACTAGAGCTAAACATAAATATCTATATTGATATATCTATATCAAGGCTCAACAAGAAGTAAAACCCACACACATAAATATATAAAAAAAAAAATTAAAGTCCATGGAGTAAGAACTCGACATGTGTGATGCTTTCTCCTTCAGAAATAGAATGCGTCTTTGTCCCTGGGCTTGTATATACGTGATAAACCTCTGATAATCCCTTTGCATGTGGAGAGATGTAGTTATTTATATATACATAAGCCTCAGTTTGGCTCACACCACAACAACCTCATAGCTAGCCACAACAACAACCCTCATACTGTCCCTTTGTCTCGCAGTGAGAGTCAACATTCTTCATAGAGCCGCATTGGCTAGAAGGACAAAGAGTGTAGTGTTAGTGTGCTACTCTCTCTCTCTCTCTCTCTCTCTCTCTCTCTGCTTTTTGTATTTGTCTCATAAAAGAAAAAAAAAAACTATGCAAAATGAGTTGACCTGAATCAGGAGAGTTGTGCCCAAAATTTTTTCATAGTATTAATATACTCATAAGACATTTAAACTAATTTCTTTTTATAGTTGAGGAGATGGGTTAACCCTATAGTAGTAGTGCCCCCACCTATAATTAAGGTCATGGGTTCAACCCACCCCTCCCACCCCAGAGCTTTGGCCCTCTAATGTAGCCAAAGAAAAAGAAAAAGAAAATTCTTTTTATACTTAGTATAGTAGACTTAACTAATTTCTCTAATAATTTTATTTTCCTAACAATATTAAATTGAGAAAATGAAGAAATAAGCACACACGGATATGGTTGTAAAAGAGCCGAGTCGAGCTGAGTAGTAAGTTGTTCAAGCTTGGTTAGAAAACCTTAATGAGCTTGAAAATGTGTTCAAGCTCGTTAATGTTTGTTTAACTATCAAACCAAGTTTAAACGAGCTTTAATGAAACCGATCACGAGCCGAACTCGAGTAGTTTGAAGTTTTTAGTGTATATAAGCTTATCGAGTCGAGTTTGAGCCCCGCTCAGAAAATTAAAGAGTTTTAAGATTTGTTCAAGCTTGGCTTGTATACACAACGAGTCAATCTCAAACGAGCTTTTAACGAATCGGACCCGAGCCGAGCTTAAGTAGTTTGGTTCGTTATACAGCCCTATACACGAATAAAATAATGTTGACATATTATTCTTTTGGTTAAAGAATAATTCTTAAAAAATAAAATAAATGCCGGTGATAAGCCGGAGGAAGGTGAGGATGACGTCAAGTCATCATGCCCCTTATGCCCTGGGCGACACACGTGCTACAATGGTCGGGACAAAGGGTCGCGATCCCGCGAGGGTGAGCTAACTCCAAAAACCCGTCCTCAGTTCGGATTGCAGGCTGCAACTCGCCTGCATGCATCGGTCAATCATACTTCGGTGAATTCGTTCCCGAGCCTTGTACACACTGCCCGTCACACTATGGGAGCTGGTCATGCCTGAAGTTGTTACCTTAAGCTCGCCTGCATGAAGCCGGAATCGCTAGTAATCGCCGGTCAGCCATACGGCGGTGAATTCGTTCCCGGGCCTTGTACACACCGCCCGTCACACTATGGGAGCTGGCCATGCCCGAAGTCGTTACCTTAACCGCACCACAAAGATATTTATCTCAACCTAGTAGTATGGATGCGAAGTGCTATTATACATTAACAAAACCAGTGCAACGGCCTCTTTTTAATGACAACCTTTTAAACATTAAGCCAAACAGGATAGCTTTTTACAAAAAAATCAAAGTTTACAGGAGGTATTTTTTTATATAAAAGAATCAAGTTAAATTGTCAAAAGAGAGAGCATTGCTCGGTTTCCCTCAAAATTTGATCACAAAATATAGCAACAGTGCATTTTAATAAACAAAAAAAGAGTACAAATTAAAATGCATAAAATCTTTCATAGAAGAAATGACGACCTAAATGTGCTTATAACTGTTTGGGATGCTAATCTAGAAGATTGTAAGTAACTTGAAAGTTCAATTGACATTGCATGCTAGAAGTGTCAAAGTCAGAAATGTTAATTTCGCTATTTCGATTGCTGATAATTAAAGACAAGGGCAACAAAATATTGATGGAGAGTTTCGGTGATTTGGATTTTCAAGAACACAAAGGTTTTTATGTCGAAAACCCAAATCGGAATAAAAACCACAGGATCACTCTTGATTTAGACCAAACCAAGCACTATGTTTAAACAGTTTACACAAGACTCAAACTAACAATCCTTTCACATTTGGCTCCATGAATCAATGTTGAAATTGTCTTGCTCGACTCCTCAAAGGCTACTCTTCAGTGCTTGAACAAAACACAGGATCCTTAGTATGTTCACCTCAGTCTTGAATCTCCACCAAGACAAGCTTTTTGTTAGATGGATGAAGGAGGAGGCTAAGGAGCTTGAAAGAGTCCTTTAATGGCTTTTTAGCTCAATTGCTTAGCTAGTAAGGACTCTCTCTTCTATGTTCTCTTTTCCTACTTTCTGAGGCATCACTTGACTCTTGAGAACATGTGATATATATAGAAAAAATCAGGGTTCGAGGCTTTCTTTAGTGAGGTCTACAAGAGCACTTCACTTAAGCAGCTATCCAGGTCTACAAGAGCACTTCACTTAAGCAGCTATCCAATGCTTTCAAACAAGGGCTACTATCTTGTCTCACTCGAGCGGTTGTGCCCAAACCTAGCTCAAGTGACTATCTGACGAGGTATTCTAGATTGATTCACTTGAGGGGCTATCCAGCGACTTTCCAGCAAGGGCTGGCTTTCGTGTCTTGCTGGAGCAGCCTTATCCTCCCGCTTGAGCGGCCCTCTACTTTTCCAGCTGTACCTTCTGTCTTTCTTCACTTCCTTGGACTCTAAGTACATTAAGACACTAATTACCACTTGATTAAAACATTACAAGATGAGTGTTTGTGGCCACAAAATCAGCCAACACAACTTTGGATCTATCATTGAGAACTGGCAACGACAGTCATCACAAGCAATATCGAATAGGCAGTGCAAAAACTAACAGCCTGTAATGTTATTGGAATGTGCCTTAACATATCCATTGAAACTACAAACCATCCATACAAGGCACATCAAACCAATAGAAGGCAGATCCCAGTAAAGGATAAAGGGCCAATAAGCTACTACCTGATATTACAGATGCATTAACATCCTCCAACAAAAAGCATAACTAGTGGCTGAAGCACATTAACTCTAATTAGATGAAAATAAAAACAGATATTATATGTATATTGTTTGTTGTATTTGAAGACCAATGCGCCTCAGCAAAATCAATGTATATAATAGCACCTTGTGAGACCTTGTTTTGCTAAGTATCATATTTAGCCTAAATGCGTATGTAGTAGTACATGATTTTCCTTAATTAAGAATCTTGAATAGCATGTTTTAATTGAAGCATGTCTTGTGAGGAGTAATTTTTTTTAAGCATGATTAATTAGCTTAATCCACAACTAATTAGCATAATTAATCTCTATGCTTAGCCTAAGGTTAATTATGATTAATTAACTTAAGTGTATTTAATTATGATAATGATGTGGATTAGTGATAAGTGATGAAGCAAAGAGGTGCAATGTGAGAGTGTAACTTAAAGACACCTAGGTGTGTTCTTGTGAAGGCCATGTGAGGTGTGTGCTTGTGAGACCATGTGAGGTGTGTGCTTGGTGTAAAGTTGAGGAGCTTGTTAGAAATCTGATTTCCTAGAGGGAAAGTGAAAGAAAAAGAGAGAGAAAAAGGAAGAAAAGAAGAAGAGAGGAAGAAGAAAGGAAGGGAAAATTTAGAGGAGGCAAGAAAAAGGTGAGGAATTTGTATGATTATCTTCAATTTGTGTTTTGGAATGAAAATAAGAACATATAAGAAGCTTGGATGTAATCTTTCTATATATATTTATACTAAAGAAACTTAAGGAAGAATATGTTTAAGAGTATGCTTTGATATGAGTACTTGATGATGATATTTTAATTGTGTCCAACTTATCTTCAATTTATTTGAGAGATGTTATATGTATTTAGAAGGATAACATATTGTCCGTGGGGTTATATTGATTGAAGGATTAGATTCAAGTGAAATAAGAAGTTGAAGTTGTTTAGAGCAATTTTCGGATTTCACAGTCAGCACTTTCACACTTTGGGAAAATGATCATATCTCACTCCAAAAAACTCGAAACTTCGCACTACTTGAAGCGTTGAAAAGTAGACTAATAGATTTTTCTATTGATATAAGGCTTGCACTCTAGTTCCTTGTAAATTGAGAGATATTGCAGTTTAAAGTTGACACAAAACTGCTGTCTGCAGCACTGTTTTCCGGAATTTTAGTTCATTTTTCATTGGACATAACTTCTTCATCCAAAATACATTTTTGACACATGACCTATCAAATTAAAGGTCTTTAAGCCTATTTTTATATAAAATTGGTTTAGAATGTAAACTCATTATTTTGAAGTCGATGTGATTCAAAGAATGAATCTGCATTGAGGAACTAATCTCCAAATTTCAAGTTTTGAACTCTTATTACCTTACGGTAACTTTGTGTTGTCTTTAATGTCTATCTCAAGCACTTTCATATGATTTTAGTGAGAAGTGTTTTGGAGTTATTTTAGATTTCCATATTGTAAATATTTATGGGTGTGGTTCGGTAGTTACTTTTATAGATGTATGTTTGCCAAAGGATGGTTGTAGGATTAATTATGCTATTTATTCCTTTATAAAGTACATATTTGTAGGATTGTTACTAGGTGACGTTTGCAGGTTATGACCTGTGCGGTCCACTCACCTTAAGGTGTTATTGACATCTAATTAGGTGTGGGTGTGACACACCTCCTTTCAATTTTACATCCTCAACAAACACTATTCCACTACTGATAATATGATAATTTTGATGAGACAAACCATGCCTATTGCAAGTTTAGTTTAGCCATTTTGCCTCATCGACCATATATTAACAAGCCCATAGTCACATCATGCTTCTTCTTTTTGGAGGTCAACATGTCTGGAAACTCATTATCTTGTTAGACTCCAATTCACTGTGTTCAGGTGACAAGGAGATAGTACGTTACAAGATCTTAACACCACACTTATGAGAGCAGATTTATCCTTTTAACTTTAACTATCGTAAGCACACAGCTCCCTTAGAACAAAGAAGTGCCAAAAAAATTATCTATGTTTGTAAAGTCCATAGTTTGCAAGTTCCCACAACATGGTTTTCTCTTCCACAACAACCAACATAACAAGCATGGATAAGAAAAAGCACACGCATGCACAAGCGAGCACGCGCACACACACACACACACACACACACACACACACACACACACACACACACACACACACAGAAAGATACACACTGACACACACATAAGGAAGACAATAAAAGTAACCTTTAAATGCATGATAGTGCAGGGAAACATGCTTCTGAGAAATAAAAGAGGACACAATCTTATAGCATTGAAACCAGATACCTTAAATCAGACACAGAATGCCTTTGCCTCAATAAACCCAATTCACCTGCTGCCACAGAAGAAGGTCTCTCGTCTTGGACCAATCTTCCACTTCGCAAGAATCTACCTCTCAATAAAGACTGCAAAACAATTACAAAATAAAGCAGTCAAAATGTTTCCAATGCTTCAAAGGCAAAAATCCCAAACTCATTAACATCCTGGCTAAATACCAAGCATGCTTATGTGAACAAAGCATCAAAACTGGATATATTAACTTTGGGTCATCCATGATTATTCAGTGTTTAGAGGATCAATTACTTGGATGAGAAAGATGAGGAACACAGTCAGCTTGAGGCCAAACAAATCAAGTTAGACCACAGATATTGTTGCAATAATATTCAAAAGTTCTAGCTCTATTGGCAATTTGGAAATGCACTAACAAAAGAAAGTAATACAATAATGTCTAGAAGAGCCCTAGCCAAGTTTTACACTTCATATGAAGAACAATAAGAAAGTCATAAAAGAAAAGACCCCCTTAGATGATTTTGGCTTTGTTTTCTGCTATAACAAAAGCTACAACCAACTATGCACTGCATGTCTGATAAAAAAAAATTTAAAACCACCTCTGAATAGGTCATTTGGACAAAATTCTATCAACATCAGTTCTGTTCCTACAGCGTATTGAGCACTCTGGTGTAGATGAGCAGTAGATGTTTCTTAGACCTACCATGTACTGAAGAGACAATGTAAAAGTGTCTCTATTCAGAGTAACCAATGTGTCCGAGCAAACATACATCCTACAGAAACAATCTATGTACAAATGAGTTTGTGCAAAGATACAAATTACGTATTATATAATCTGAAGTCTCTGTTTAGATTAAGTTTTGTCTGTGCAAAGACATATACTGCAGGTTACAATCTACGTAAAATTGGCAACAGGTGTTTTGCTTGGGTAACCCACAGCGGTTGACATGGTGCACTTTGTAATTTAAGCTCTAGCTCAAAGATCTATAAAAAGCATTGCACATATTAGTAAATGTTAAATCATTTAAGTAATTTGTAATTGAGGGCAGGGGCATTGGCACAATGGTAAAGTTGCTCCATTGCAACATGAGCATCAATGGTTCGAAACAGGGAAACCACCTCTCCACACACGAAGAGATAAGGCTACTATATCTGACCCTCTCCAAACCCCGCAATGGTGGGAGCCTTGTGCGCTGGGCTGCCCTTTCTATTTATTGCATTCTACAAACCACACCAAAATAACTATGGGACAATCCCTTGTAAACGCTAATCATCATTAGAAAAACCTTTCACTATGACCAATCTTATAGATTACATACAAGCATCAAACCACTACTAAAGATTTTGACATATAAATGGATATTAACACTGACTGGATTGAGAAACAACATTCCGCCGCCAGATCTGGACAAGCTTCAGATTTAAGGCTTTGCAGTTGTTGTAGGGGTTGGTCTATAGACACAATAAGACTAGGTATAGTGAAAAGGTAAACGAGGGAAGAATTGACTAAAGGTAGACATAAAAAAAAATAACAACTTTTGAAAACAGCTTACATGAATGCGATTACAATAAGCAAAATCAGATACAGGTCGATGCTCCAACAAATCCTGGAGTTCTCTTTGCCTTTCCCGCTCAGCCCTTGCCAACAAATCAAGCAAAGCCTGTCTGCCGCATAATCTGCGGAGGTTCCTTCGAGCACCAATCTCAGAACCACCAACAACAAATCCATCACGAACTCGTTCAATTTGAGCACCAATTTCAGTGGCTTGCTCTTCTCTACTGCCACCACAAGTACCTCCCTGCTGGCTAGTTGTTTGTACCCACTCCCTTGTGATTCTTACTCTCTCACACTCATTTTCACCAAGCCATTGTGCCCTGGAATAGCTATTCAGGTGGGAATCATCGGATGCATGGCCCCTTACTCCACTGTTCATCCATTCCCGGAATATTTGCGTCACCCTTCCCCTTTCAACCTCCTCAAAATCAGTGGAATGCTCTGAGCTAGAACTCTTCCCATCCTCATGTTCACTCTGCAACCCCATTGGGCTTTGGGACCATGTCCGCCACTCATTTACATTCACATTGCCATCCTTCAAGCTGTCTCCATTATCACTCTCTTGTCTCTGAGACAAACAGACGTTCACAAGATCAGCATTCGAGCCATCAATCCTCTGTTGCCCCAGTCTATCTCCAACTCTCAATTGCGAATGACTTAACACATGATCACCCTCGAGCTCCCGCCATATTTGCAGAAGAGAGGATGCCGGGGTGCTCGGCCTATCATGATTACACCACCGCCTTGAGAGTGGAGACCGAGACTCCCTATGAAAAGAAGAGTCAAGTATGGAAACATTTTGTAAACCAGCAAAAGCCATTAGTTGACCTCACTAACAATTCGAATGGCTCAACCGAGATGATTATCTCCTAGGTCCGTTAAGCATCACATCCGCTTAAAACACATTAAAAGCGCTCACAATATATAAAAGCATAGTCCTGAACCCCGTTTTCAACATTAGATCCTCGCATCCTTGCAAAACCGAATCAAAATAACCATCAAATGCGATCTAGATTCTTTGCTTCCCCTGCACGAATTGGAAATTTGCCTCATGTTTCTCTCCCTTTAAGTTATATCAACTATTGATTGCTAACTCTCCCCTGTCCTCCTCAAACAGAAAAGAAAATTCGAAATCCCCTATCATCCAAGCCCAAGGTCAGAAGCAGAGAGAGAGAGAGTCAAACGACCAAATTCATAATTAATGAACCATCTTAAGTGTGGAAACATCAAGTAATCTAATTTATTATCTTCTACAAAAACAGCAACATATCAAAATCCATATTTGATGATACAAATTAACCGAGAACAGTGTCCAAATCAAAGCATAAGAAAAGATCAAATAGTCTGACTTAAAATGCATGAATCATTTGAAGAGACTCCCTCCCTCTCCAGCTATATACAAACACTGACACACATATATTTATCCTTCTGTATGTATGTATTTATGTTATATATATATATATATATAAAGGAAACAACAAACTGATTCGAATCCGTGAAACACAACTCATAGTTGGATCAACATGGCCCATCCACGCACTGTTCAAAGCATGAAAAAGCAAGAAGATTCAAATCTGTGAAACAAAACTCATCATTGGATCAAAATGGCTCATTCACACATTGTCCAAAGCAGAAAAAAAAAAAGAAAGAAAGAAAGAAAGCGGAGAGAATATGATTCGCTTGAATATGAAAAAACGTACCGTTGAATCTCTGTTTCTTCTTCATTTCCAAGTCGACGATCGACACCCTAGCTGTTCAATTCCAAAAAGTAGAAATAGAAACGAAATCAGAGAGAGAGAGAGAGAGAGACCGAGTTCAGTTGTTCCAGAGGAAAGAGAAAGAGAAAGAGAGAGGGAAGCGACGATTTATGGAACAATAAAAGTGGACACGTCAGCACACTTCTTCTCCCTCTATTTATCTTGATGTAACTCTAAACGTCTATATTTCTTAAGTACCACGAAGGAGCGCCACGTGGTAATGCCCAAATTAGAGAATTTTAAAAAGCCTAATACTAACGGTTAATTTAGTAGTTGTACGGGGTAGTCATTATTTAGTGATTTGATTGTATTTTTTAAAAGAGGATAAATTCTAGAGCGGGACGCCAAGATTATGCCGTTACTTTGGTAGGTGTTCATGGGGTTATACACTTGTACTTATCATCGCTAATATTTTTAGTAGAGATTTTTATGCATTCAAATGGATCTCAACAATATTTGAGAAATAATTATCATATTTTTTTAGGATAATACTTGAAAAAGAAAGCTATGTCTTCAATGTGAGTTAACATTGTTTTGGAAAAATAATGTCCTTATAAACTTTACATTACATAGATAAAAAATATAATCCTTCAAATATAGTCTCTAGCAACCAAGATGATATTTTAACATGTATTTTTCTCTTTAAGAAGTCTAATAGTGGGGCTGTAGAGAAATATATTAATGTTGTGTTTAAAGCAAGGATTTGGTGATAGAAAATAATTAAAAAAAAAAACAAAACAAAAAAAAATAAAAAAAATTTTTAAATTGTTATCTGTTTCTGCACCTTTTTTTTTTTTCCTTAATAAATTCGGATTATAAACATAGTAGAATCTTTTTTCTAGAGATACTTTAAATTGGAGTGCTAATTTTCTATCATGGTATTCTCAAAATCTCTGGCTTTGTGGATGGTTTGGTCTTTATTGTTTAATAAATTCCTTCCTGCAATTTGTTTTTTTTTTTTTTTTTTAAAGAGTGGGAAATGTGGTCCTTTTCACAGTTTTAATTTATAAGAGGACTAATGCTATCAACTCAATTCGACAATCAAGCTTTAACGGCGAAAGATATAACATTTTTCATACAATAATTTTGAAAAGAAATTACAACAATGTTGTATAAGTTTGCAAGAAATATATCTTCATACGTCATCATCTTTATTATTGTTTGTGGATGGAAAGTAATAAAGTTGAGAATAATATGTAATTCTCCAACTGAAAGAAATTAGTATAAAGTGCTAGAAGTATTATTTTCTTACTCTTACTAAGTAATTTAATTTAAGTAATAATACTTTCATTCCAAAGGCTCAAAGATATTATCTCTATACATTCCACAAAAAAAATAAAAGGAATGACTCGTTTGCATAAGAAATGTTCTTTATTTTCAGTTGGGTTAGGTGAGAAATGTGGTCTATTAATTAATTTTAGTTGGGCTGCAAATAAGGGTTAGGTATGTATTTTTTTTCGTGGAGTCCACATAAGTTAGTGAACACTATTAACCCTTCTAAGAGCCTGTATTGACGGAATTTTCGTGCACTTGATGCATCAATTCATTTTGTTCCTCCAGTAGCCTAAAAACACTCCACTAGTATCTACCTATTCATTCAAAACTTTTCATTCACATTGTGTTTGGATTAAAATTTTTATAAGGAAAGAGGATATAATTAGAACAATATGTGATTCTTAGAAAAAATATATAGAGGGTAAAATAACACACAAAGAAAAGTAGTAAAAATTTAGAATCTTGCATTTTGTTGTCTTTTATCTCACTTTTTTTTTATTTTTTATTTTCTCTAAGAAATCTGAGTTCCAAATAGAACCTGAGCGCAGCTTAACTATTTGCAGTCGAACAAACTTTGTTGTTTCAAATTCAGCTTCATCAATTATTCTCAATGGACTGAATGATGATCACTATTGGAAAATAAAATAAGCTAGCTATGGGCAACTGATATGGAGCAGTTTAAGCACAAGCGCTGCAAATTATGGACCTTTACAATAAAGAGAAAATTGGAACCACCTATTATTGAAATTTATCGAGCTTCATTAGCATACTCTAATTAAAAAGTATTTCATTGTCAGTAGATCGAATGATTAACAGTTCAAAAAACAATACAAGCTACTCCTAGAAAGACTTCGAAGCAAAAGCTCTTAACGAGTGCTTTTAAGCAAAAGCAACTCATGTCATTAACCTTTATTCAAGAGAGAGATTCTGAAGCCACTGGCCAGTAGTAGTCTAAGCAGTTGCAATTAAAAATGGTTTACTCTCAGTGGATCAAATGATAAACAGTTAAACAAATATATAAATCTAAACGGGCAATTAACGTCTATGGCATGCGTAAGCAAAAAAATACTTTTTTTTTTTTTTTTGTTGGTTTCTAATACTAGGAGTGTTTTTTTGACAAAGTTCTCGAAAACAAGTTCTAGAAGCGATTTATCAAATATGATCTTGACGAAAATAGTTTTCGAAACCTATTTTCCAGATGCAGTTTTAATAAATTTCAAAACACAAATAAAAACAAAAACCAAAAACGTAACCACAAAGCCAGTTGCTCTAACCCAACAAAGAAAAGTTCGAAGATTAAAAAAAGGTTAAAATCAGGGGTAGACCAACCAAGGGCTGCGATTAGGTGGCCACCCCCTTGAAATTTGAAATTTTTTTTTAACCCGACTTATTTTATATTTTGTTAAGTTTTATCCTAATGATTTTTCTTTACTTGAGCTTATGGTACTTAATAATCAACTTAAGATCTACATTCTATATGTAAACTCTAATGATCAATTTTCAGAAGTGATAGGTATTATTGGACTTACTCAAAAGTTAGTTAAAATGAAGAAGAATAATATCTACTCATTAATCTATTTACTTGTAAAGTTGACATTGATCTTACCGGTTGCAACTGCATCGGTTAAGAGAGTTTTTTTTTTTTTTTTTTTGCAATGAAGATTATCAAGACTCCATTACGTAATACCATGGAAGATAAGTGGATGAATGATTACTTAGTATCATACATTAAAAGCGACATATTCAAAATCATAGACAATGAAACTATTTTGTAAAAGGTTTCAAAATATTAAACAACGAAGAGTATTGTTGTAATTTGTCATTTACTTTTATTTAAACGTTGTTTTGTATAAGAAATATTTGATATTAATATATAGAATCTTGAATATTATTGTATTCGTTGCATCATTTTAGAATTAATCATCTTACTTAGTGACAGACGGAAGGGGGCGGGCGAGGGCCACAGGCCACCAAAGTTTTGAAAATCTCCTTCATATCCTATGAATTTTTTGATATTTCATATATAATATAGTGTATTGCTAACCCAAAATTGCTAAATTTTTCTTCACTTCTGTAAATTTTTTAATATTTAGAATATTATATAGTGTATTGATATCTAAAAATTAAAATATTTTTCTTAATTCTCTTATCAACAAAAAAAATATTTTTCGCCCCCCTCAACTAAAATTCTGGATCCGCCACCGGTTAAGATTGCTGCATTACCTATTTGAAAATGTCCCTATCCCAGAGGATGTCATGTGGCTCATCACTTGTGCGAGACTTTTAATTTCCCATCTGTGAACATAAAGACAGTGGCCCTAGGGCATGGAAAGAGTGCCAAGTGTGCTAGGTTACCTATCTTTCTTTTTTTCTTTCTTTTTTTTTTTAACAAAATATTTAGGACTTCAACTTATTACTTGATTGTACTCTTAATACCGTAGTTTAGAAATACAAACATTACTTTCTCGTGCTCGTACAAAATCACTATTTACACAAATTATATAAGTTTCACGCATTTACAATTCAATGGCTAGCCAAAAAAACAAAATGAAAAAGGTTTGAACTTAAAATTTTATACGGGAAGTAGCCGACTAGTCGGCCACCCCTTTATAGTTGGTTACCTGTCTTACAATTCCGTCATGTTCATGACCCTACCCTTCTTCTTCACATCATCTTTAGTTTCCCATTTATAAGCAAAACTCCAACTGCTACGGGACAAGGTTGCTATATGTGGATGTGCCTAGCCTAAAAATTTTTTGGCCTCGTTAATGGTGGCTGTTAGGATGCAGTGTAGGCCGGTGTTGAACTTTTGGGTAGGCTAGGCTTTCTATCTTGCCTCTGTCCATGAAACCAAGCATGTGAATTTTGCAAAGGCTTATGGGGTGACAAGACAAGATTATGGCCCCATAACCATAAGAGTAATGTAGAAAGCTCTCATGCTTAATTTAAAAAAAATAAAACTACTTAGTACACCTCCTTTGAGCCTAGTATCAAAAACTAATTCCAGTAATGAATGCTAGTTGTTGGAGAAAAGAATTGAAGTAACATGTCACTGGACCATGCTGATAAATGGCTTCATACATCCAATTAATTTGTGTGTTAATCATGTCCAATTTACATTTTTTGATGGGAAAAATACTGTTCTTTCAAAAAAATTGTACAAAAAATTCTATCAAAATAATGTGATAGGTATTTTGTTTTTAAGTGAATGATTCTCATTCAACCACATCATTCTGATGATAAATTCTATAAAACTTTTCGATTTTTATAGCATTACCCTTTTCTGATGGGACTTACTTCTTGTGAAGGTATAAACATGTCCACATGAAAGCCAGACTAACCAACTATTACTGTTTTTTCTCTTGAATTAATGACAAAATACGTATAGTTTTCAAGCAATGTGAACAACCCTCTTCAATCTCTCCATGTACTTTGCTCCCAAGTCCTTGTTTTCAAACCACAACATAAATTTAAGTCTAAATAATTTCTGTAATATATGAAAAAACTAATGCGAAACCGGATTAAACCCGAATAAATTTCACGTTCTTTATCATCTTCATGATCACAATATAAAAATAATATAACACATTTGAAGGCATTTTCGACACATGTTAAAGTATTGTCCAGTAAGTGGTGCGTCCAACACAGTGTCCGATACGAACATAACACATTTTAGAAGTATATATACTTCTTAGGTAGTATTTGAACAGCCATTCAAGGGCCGCCAATGAAAAATCAACTTAAAAGGACATAGCTTCTCTTTTTTAACGTGCATGTCCACCGGGTCAACCTATTATGGGCGACCAGTTTGGATCCATGACTCAAAAACTAACAAGATCAATTAATTGAATCCCGCCAACTAAAACTAACCCCTTTATCTATTAAGATACAAATGCAGCTTTTAGAGCATGATTGCTTGAAGTTTTAAACCCTCAACTTCTAACCTCTGACATCAATTTAGCCATTAAAGTCATTGTCCCTTAAATTAGCTCCCAAACACACCTATATGCTTAGTGAAGAACCAAAGAGTAGTTGAAGCATTGAAAACATTTTCCTTGTGAGAAATGCGTGCTCACAACCATCCCTTGATGCTTGACACCTTGAAAATGATTATACAAAGAAAAAAAATTTGGTGTAACAAAATAGCACTTAATATGTGAGGTCATATATTTCTAAATTATCAGTAATTGGTGTGCAAGAAGCTTCAAGAGTTATGCTTGCCATGAAAAACTGTACGATCCAGTGATGGAGTTGTTTCGAAACTTGATCGAGGAAGGAGAGAAAAATGCAGATTACATGAAGATATTTTGGACTTAGAAAGAGAGACTATGATGAAGATTCAAAATCAAGCATCACTGTAACGATTAAATCAAACAACCCTTTTAATCAAGTGGAGGAACTGATCATGCACTATTAATTGAGAGTTAAATCTTATAAAATTCACGAACTTAAATGTTTAAATTCTCGAACTCAAATGAAATTTTAATTTGAACCAAATAGTTAATTACCACGTGAATTGTTATATTGTTAAACACATACTAATATATCTTCTATTGAGGTTTTGCATAAAAACTTTTATTATTTAGTAAAAAAAAATGACTATTCATTTCTTTTATTTATTTTAAATAGTATAAATTTAGGTATTTTGAAGAAACTGATGCATAAAAAAAACTAAAATTTGTTTAAATAATATGTATATGTCTATATTTTTATATCTAAATATACGCGCAAGAGTAACGCTCCTATTCTTGACTTAAGTTTTACAAATGATATTTTTTAACTATCGTATTTGCCCCTGCACCCTATTACCAACTGGTGACTTAGGATGACGATACAGTGACTAGGGACTAAAACCAGTTGGCATAGATCATCCTCTCTGTAAACAAGCGCGCAATTTACTTGTAACTATTGCCTTGACTTAGAGATGGTACAGTATAAAGCCCTAAGGGCCAACAGATTGACGGACGAAAAGGGCTTTCTTTATCAAACTTTTCTTGCTGAAGTGTCTGCAACGGACCCCTCATAATTAATTCACATCAAATGCAGAACCCTCTGCAATGATATAATGAGCTATTCTTGGGTTAATCATTGCATAGACAGATCCAAGGCATCTAGGCATCTAGGTATTCCTTGCAATTGCAATTCTAGACTATTACTCACTCTGAAGGCAGATGAAGTGTCTGCATATCCAGTGGCGCGTCCAGAATTTCAGTTGAGAGGCCAAGAAATTTTTTTTTTTTTGGGTGAAAGTAAGGTTAAGAATTTTTATTTCTTATTTTTAAAGGATCGATACACTATATAATATTTTAAATATTTAAAAATATTTTAAATATTCAAAAATCTATGAAAGTGAAGTGAAATTTAAAATCTTTTGGAGAGCCAATACACTATATTGTGTTCCAAATATTCAAAAATCTCTAATGGTGAAGTATAATTTAAAAATTTTAGGGGACCGATGCACTATATTGTATTCTAAATTAAAGACAACAATATGGTATAAAGACAATTTCTCAAAAATATTAGTTGAGCAATTAGTAAGTTTCCGTGATCATGTTAAACAGATTTGAGCATGCAGTTAAACCATTTAGATCATAAACTTTTTTTTCTCTCCTTTTTCTTGTTCTTTTTAATCCTTTCCCCGATTCACTGGCTTTGCAATTCTGTCCAAGGGGCTATGTCATCCCTGCTTGAGGGATATCTAAAATTGCCTATATATAGTATTAAGGGTGGACATTGGGCAGGCGGGACGGGCTTGGCCGGGCCTATACTAGAAATAAATTATATCGGGCTTAAAACTAAATCTCAAGCCCGTTCAAATAAAAAAATTATATTTTCAAGCCCTCTAATTTAACTTAAAATTTGTTTAATAAATAATTTTCTTCTCTAAAAATAATATTGAATAACATAAAATTTAATTACATATATATATGTGTGTTAAAATTTAAAAATATATTATTTTATATAAATTTCAGAATGGATCAGGCTTCAAAGACAAGTTCCAAGCCCGTCTATTAAATTAATTGGGCCAAAAAAATTTTTAATTCCTATAATTCATGGGCAGGTTTAGGCTGGCCTATCAGCCTCTCAGGTTCATGACCACTCTGTATGAGGAAATAAATACATAAAAAGACCTAGAAGACTACCACCATCATCAATTAGCATAGCAGTAACGCTATAACAAGATGAAAAACGTCACACATAAATTAATTACTTAATTTATTTTCTCACCACATGTATAAGTCTAGGGCTATAAATGAGCAGAGCTGTGCTGACTAGTGGATTATTCAAGCTTGGTTTGATAACCTTAACGAGCTTAAAATTTTGACTTATTTAACTTTCGAACCAATCTCAAATAAGCTTTAATCTAGTCGAGTTCAAGTAACTTGAATATATTTAGTGTATTTTTGTTTATCGAGCCGAGCTCAGAAAATTAACAAATTTTAAAATTTGTTCTAACTTGACTTGTTTATATAACGAGTCGATCTTAAATAAACTTTTAAAAAGCCGAACACAAGCTTAAATAGCTTGGATCGTTTTATAGTCCTATAAATAGATTAATCATTGTAGAATAATGCTATGCATAAATTAATTTTTCAACCCATTTTTTATCCACAAATAGAAGATACAATGGAGTAGGACCCATGTTGGCTTTCTTCGTTGAGCTATGCGGCGCTGCAAATGTGCCATGACCCATACCAAAGCCCCTAGTGACATAGTTGGTAGTTACTGGTTGCTGTTAGATTTTCAATCTTTATCTTTTAAGTGAAGGGTGAGAGCCTAGAAAAAGGCTTAGCCATATCCTAACAACATAAGGCAGTCTAGAAAGGTGATGCAAAACTTCGAGCCCAAGCGGGATCGATCTTGGCTACTACTTAGTTATTGTAACGTGTCATGTTCTATTACACTAACCGCACTAAATCATGAGCAATTGAGAGGTTTTTAAAGCAAAAACTTGCTACATGACAAAACTTAATAGGCGCGACAAATTGAAAGGTTTTTAAAGAAAAAAAATTGTTACATGCAAAACCTAATACGCGCACTAGTCTCGAAAAATTTTTTTTTTCTGTTTGGTAAGTTGAGTGCTGAAAAACTGAATACTACGTTTCTTACCATTTGATTTTTTTGCAAACCGGCAGAATGTATACTGGACTAGCATTTTGACCAAATGTTTGTCCAAGAAGTATGTATATTGGGATGATAAAATTATTTTTCGGTGAAACAAACGGAGCATTAATCCAAAAAAAGAAAAAAGAAAAATGTATGTAGCTACTTCATTAATCGTTTCATTGAAAATAAGAGTGCCAAAGTCAAAGCAATATAGGAACATTCTGAAGTTATGCTGCAAATTATTGGTAGTATAGAAAGAGAAAGGAGCAAAAGCTTCCAAATATATATGTACTTTCTCATGCAATCCCAACTCTAATTACGAAACAGAACAATGATCATCACACTACTCCATATAAAACCAAAAACAAAAACAAAAGAAAATAACACGAAGGTCATCAAATTTTTAACAAATGGCAACTCAATGGAATCAAATCCGCAGAAGAAATTACAGAAAATCACAGCTGCCCAAGCAATCAGCCGCAGCTCATAGATCCACATCACAGTAAGTTCTCCTGAAACTCTTCGACGAGGAGAAGTGCACCAACGTGGGTGAACACAAAATCCTCAACGTCCGATGACGGGACTTCCACGCTCCGACCTTGAACCTTATCTTCGCCTTCACCCGAACATCTAGCTCCACCTCTCCCGAATATTTCTCAAGCCTCAAGTCCCTAGCCACGGGCGCGAACAGTGCCACATCATGAGCCACGAGCTTCACGCCAAGACGAGTCACGTTTCGATGGGGCTGAAAGAAGGAATCGACCGTGGTGAATGCCACGGTCGTATCGTCGTAAGAAACCGAAGCCTCCACCTTGTCGTAGTATATAGAGACCTTTTTGTTAGGATTATATGCTCTTATGACGAAGTTGAAGGTGGCATTGAGGTGGTTATGGCTTAAGTTATAGCCATGGATTGAGCCGTCTTCGATGGTGTAGACGAGCCGTTTCGGCCTGATGGCTAGCCAAATGATGAGCACGGCTAGACCCACAAGGAGAATAAGGGCTAGCAAGACAATGGCGATGGTTCTCACTAGCGTGGAGTGTCTTGGCTGGGCTGCTTAAGAGGGTGGTGCTGGATTGGCCATGGTCTGTAGACTTGTTGGTCTGCGGTGCTGAACTTGGGCTAGAAATCTCCCTTGTTTTATACAGGATAAAAGGTGAAGATAAATTTATCTATATGTACAAATATCTTTATGTATCTTTACATTGCTTTGCCTTTTCATTTGAACACTGAGATTTCTTGCATGAAACTCAAGACACCTGACGAATTCAGATTCGATTGCTCCTCAGATATCGGGACCCTGTATATGAATATGCGTAGCTTGCAGCAAGAAAAAAGGAGGGACTTGATTTAGATGCCAAGCAATCCTCTCTCTCATGAACTTTTGAAATAGAATAGCTAGTTCATTGGTGATTCTTGCTTTGCCTCCACGGTGTTCCAAAGCAGCACTCCCCAAGTTGTTCTCACTTCTGGTTGATTGAGAATCAAAATAAACATGTTTAACGGAAGTCTTATATACGATGAAACCAGTAGGGATAAAAATTTGGCCGGAGCCCAGGGGCTGCCTGTGCCCGGCCTTTGTGTGTGAGCTTGGGCCTTCTCTTAGGTAGCCTGGCCTGTGAGCCTGAGCCCAAAGTCCATCCACCATTTTATATTAAGCTAATTATATGTTTGAACTTTATACAATTATAACCTCACATATTTGTAATTTTAATAAAAAATTTATATTATTGTAAGTTTAATTGTATAAAAATCTTACCATTTACATAATTATATAATTATAAGTTCAATATAAACTCTAGATAATTGTAAGTTTAATTACATAAATATATTACCAATTATATATATATTATATAATTATAAGTTTAACCTAAATTTTATATAAGTTTAGTTCTTTAAATATCTTACCAATTATATAATTATAAGTCTAATTAATTATCAAATTAAAATGTACCTGACATTACTCATACGTTTAAATATCAAGTAGTTACCATTTATATGTATTTGTTATAACTTTAGTTTTACATCATTATTTAAACTACATACATTTTGTTTACCCATTTATAAATTAATCACTATCTTTTAGATGAAATATCTAAAAAACTTTAATTTAAATTGATCAAGCTCGTCAAAAAGCCCGAGCCCAAAGTTTGAGGCCCAATCTCAAGCCCACTCTTAGGGCTATTGGCTGGGCTTGGAACTAGCAAATGTAAATTTGACCCGGCCCAGCCCGGCCTCACCAAAAATGGCAAAATTTCAGAAAGTCTGGCCTAAGACAGAACCGAGCGGATGTGCCAAATTTACATGCCTGGAATCTAGACTCATCACTCAAGGCCTCAATTTCAGTTCGCTGAAAAGTAATAAAAAACAGGATGATAGGCTAATTAAGGGAGAATTTTGCCTCATCAATCTAAATTCTTGAATTCACATTGAAAATATTAGCTTGTAGGTCATGATGTTAAACGTAGGAAATAATCAATGGTATAAAGAGAAGAGTCTTAATTATAAATGCTAAAGATCGCTTTTGTAAGGCACACTTATGTTATGTGAACTTAGGTATGAATGTTAAATGTGCGTGTATGTTTACTAACTAAAAAAGCTAGTATTTTATGCATAACATAGATCTCTTACTCATAGTTATATAGTAAGCTCTAGTACTTCTATATATATGTCCAATTAGACATATCGGATACATAATTTATACGCTACCCATGTGTCGGGTGTTCGACATGTATACTTGATAAATTTAAAAGAGTTCATATAACATAGACATGTCATAAAACTATGTACCGCTCGATCGAGGATAAAAATAGAAGTCTTCCTCATGAATGCTAAAGATGGCTTAAACAAGGCACGTTCTGATAAAATTGCCTATCATGCCTTGTACAGCTATAGCTAGACAACAAAAGCTTGTGGTTCATTGGACACTCTTGTATTGTTCAAAGAAAGTACCCCTCCTCTTTCTTTGCCTTTCTTTTTTTTTTTCTTTTTTTGTGGTATATCCATTTCACAACAGGTACATAAATTTATGATGAAGAATATTACAAAGTTGATTCTTTTCTTCACTTCAATGCTAATCCATATTCTTCCAGTAATTTGCTCCTCTCTTTTATTTTCGATCGTGAAGTGAAAATGACATTCAAACTCGGTAGTATTTCAGTGTGGTACAGACTTTTCCCATGTGGTAGCACCCAGAAGGCACCCAAAAATTTTCAAAAATGCTTCCACGAATATACCTCCTGCATAGTACTATATATGGATAGATACCAAAGTACCATGGCTAATCTTATTAAATTTTCTGGCATCATTGAACTTTTTGATGTTTCTGTGCCGGATTCTATTCTTCTCGAGAGGCTAGACTTCTTTCCAAGCGATCCTTTTTTCAAATTTTATGACTTAATTTGTTATTCTTGCCTCCGAATTATTTCTAAACCCGCCTCCACGAAGTAAATTGATTTTTTCACTTAAAAGAGTTACAGAATGGATTACGGAAAGAGATCGATCCGAAACTTATTATGTGAAAAACATACTGATCCAATTAATTTTAAAAATTTTTGGTCAGCTGATGTAGTTGGATTAATTTGGCTTGTGTCTAGCTGCTATGCTTGAATTGAGTTAATTATCTACTGGAGGAGAAAATGGTTTGAAGCATTATGCACTGTGGCTGTATATATATATATATATATATAGATGAAGTTAGAAAAAGAGTGGGTATGTATGTTATTCTGAAATTAAATGGTGACTTTCTTGCGTTGACGTATCAAAATCAAATCTGCTTTCAAAATGCATTACGCAATCGAGTGGGATGAAACTTCTGCTCATCCCCTTTTTTCTTCTATTTTAATCAAGAACAAAGAAACTCAATCCATTACTTAGAAAAGCTAAAGGACACGAGAGAAAATGCGAACGAAGAAATGTTCGTCATCCAGAGAAGGCTTGGAGCCATAGGCTAGATATCGCCACGCGCTTCATTTTCTTGTCATTTGGACACTTGTCCACATACGAGAAGGGTCTGCGCGGCTTGCACCCAACAAAGCGCGTGGCACGTGGGATTAATAAGTTAATACTGTAGCATTATAAAACTATGGGCAGGCAAAAGAAAATGCAGGGCAAGGAATAGAGGTATGGTCATCAAATGTGGAGCTCAATGGAGGTAGTGGTGGCAGCATATCCCTTGGAAGATGCTGTCCCTGAAGAAACCCAAAGGAGAAAGAACCATATTCTACAGTCACTCTCAACATATATTGCTGTATATATATATATACAGATAGACCTTCACACACAAGAAGTAGCTAGGCAGCCTTATATCAGTTACTTCTAGGTCACTAATGCACCCCACCGTGTCAGCCCCAGCACCACCGGGGCACCAATGGCTCACTGGGTGGGCTTGGGGCAGTGGTGGAGGTGGATGAACAATGTTTTTGATATGTTATAATGGGGAGAAATGAGGTTGCTTGAAACTCAGTTCAGTTTCTGATTCAAAAGCCGCTTTCTCCCACAGGGCAACCTCAATCCTTTGGCAATTCTACTTACAGAAAATATCTCTTTTCATCTTGTGATCCTTGGGCCTGAAATGCCTATATGTGCCGCGATGGAGAGTTATATTCTGTTTTGCTTATCCTTTTCTTGCTTTCTGTATTCTCTTATCAAGCATGAAGAATAAGAAGATTGCGCCTTCGTCGATCTACTTGTGTAACATGTGTTTCATGAACTTCTAGTCCTTATGCTCTTTGCTGGGTTGCTTGTCTCCTGTACTTAGAAGCAATAGAAAGAGTCGCTTCTTACACTTCAAAAATGCAAACTAAATCTATAAAACCACAATGTAGAGACTATAACAGAAGTGGACAATGCAAATGGCAGGGGCTGAAACAACCGTGTATGCAATCCTCATGGATCAAAGTTCTAACACAAAGACATCAAGTATATCATCCTTAATGCTGCAAATGTGCTTTTTTTTATTTGGATTCTACTTTTCAAAATGCATGGCCATACAGAAATTTAGTCCATGTTTTTCACTGTTTCCACTTCAGAAGTCGGCCCCTCCAACTAAAGTTGCACCATGCCTTCCACAGAACATAGGAATAAGTAGACTGTTCTGCAGTCTTATGACGGAGCCATTGGCTATGTTATGTAGACTCGGCAACTATACCAAATTTGTAGTACGATCTTCGGTGACTTTTTGAACACCGTGACAGTTCTGAGTTGGCCTGAGGTTAATTAATCGAAGCTGGTGAATTAGGACATTTGCCAACCTCCAAGGAATTTGCAGTCTAGGAGTAGATCCAAATAGCTGTGCCTTAGATTATTCTTCCACTCCAACAAAAAAACAAAAAAAATTGTTACCTAGACTCTTATAGACAACATACTAGCACCCGACAACCCACAGGAGTCCATCTAAATAGGCCACTGGTGTGAGCCTAGTCCAAATTTTTAATTTGCGAATTCTATTAAAAAAAACCCAATTGAGCTATTCCATTTTTTGACAATTTAAATTCACCAAATAATTGTTATAGTTGCAACCAATTTTTAGAGTTTTTTTTCCAAAATAATATTATTTGTAAAATTAATTCCCTATTTAATACTCTTTTAAAAATACTTCTCATTCTAACATTGTTAGTGCTGCCTATATTACTTTGATGGAAGGTTAATTAACATGTTAGCATTCTTTGACTTACAAAAAAATTAGAAATAAAAGAAAATAAGAAAACAAGGTAAGAACATTTTCTTCTTCACTTCCACTCGTTTTTGCCCAAAAAGAATCTCTCTCTCTCTCTCCATTTTCAAGGGAAAAGGTTGGAGAGAAACAATTGATGCCTAGTGTCCTAGACTCCAGTCATGAGGCCACACCTCTCAATTATATTTCAATTTTTTGGTTCTTCACGGTTTCTATATGTCTTCAACAAATAATGATAATAAGTTTTCAATAATTTAATTGGGAACAATAAAATAACTGTTTGCTCATTTTGGAAATCAATTTTAGAAAAATTCACAAAATTGACAATTTTTTTTGGTACATCGGAATGGTAAACAAAAAACAAAGAAAAAGAGAAAACTAGGGGATCAACTCGTTAAACAAAAGAGTTCTAACTTGTTCAAGAGGGTCCTTCAGCACTACCAATCTTTCAAGCTGGCTGCCTCCAATGTTTGCTAAGAGGTCAACACAGCCATTGGCTTCCCTCATGATATGTTTAATAGTGCAGTCACATCTTTGCAAGAGATGTTTTGAGTCGAGCACCATAGCTCGGTGAGGAGAGTCTTGTCGAATCTCTCGCTGGATCAGATTCACTGTAGCTTCACAGTCACTTTCAATCTCTATCTCCCGCATGCTCTTTCCATGGATTATTGTTAAACCGCGGTAGATGCCCCAAAGTTCCGCTTCAAGGCTTGTGTTACATTGCAAAATGCCATAAACCCCCAGCACCCATGCTCCTCTTTCATCTCTTTTGACTCCAAAACCAGCTGGTCCATCTTTTCCTTTGAAGCTCCCATCAGTATTCATCTTCAGCTTACCTGCAATAGGAGGACACCATTTTTTAATTTTAGAGAAATTAAACATGTTGAGTCAATACCTTGATTTTGATGATAATAAAACATGGTTAAATGATCTAATAATTCGACTTAGTGTGCAGATGAATTATTAATTAGATCTTAACTTGAAGCTTATCATAATAAAGGATTTATGATGAAAAGTATGATGAAGTGATGTATTCTACAAAGGTGATATTATAAGAAGAAAAAGAAATTTCAAGTTGATGAAAATCCTAGATTGAAGATTGATAAGCATGAAAGAATAGCATATTCTACAATGGTGATTTTATAAGGGAATGAAGATGATGGATATCAAAGAAGAAGAATGAAAATGATCAAAGTCTTGATTTAAAAGATTGAAGACTTTGAGTACTTGAAGACATCTTGCAAGAATGGAAAAAGAAGAGACCAACTCAAAAACATAAAAGCTTTCTTGATAGATGTAAAGATGTCTTGAAGACATGGAAGGAATCACAAGAGTAGAAAAGCCTTCTTGGAAGAGTTGTTGAAGTCCATGGAGAAGCCATGTTGATTGAAGAAATGAAGATTCTAAGTCATGGAAGCTCTCTTGAAGATATTGAAGAAGACTTGAATCAATGGATGCAGCTATGATAATGGAAGAGCTCTACAAGTGATGAAAATGAAGAAAAACTCACCTTGAATGGATTGAAGATGTTCTTGGAGTCATCTAATCTTGAAGAAGTGTTTGCAAGCTTTAAAAAGCCTATTTAGATGATCCTTGAAGAGATTGGAAGCTTTGAAAAAGAATGAAGAAAAGTTGCAAAAATATGGGTTTTTGGAAAAAGGGTCGACCCCTCAAGCAAGAAGAGTCGACTCATTCGAACAGAGCCTTGGAATTCTGCTGGAAGCTTAAAAGAGTCGACTCCTGGCCAAAAAGAGTCGACTCATTGCAACAGAGAACAAACAATTCTACAGACTGCTGAAAAGAGTCGACTCCTGAGACAAAAGAGTCGACTCATTTGGACAGAAACTTGAAAAATCTGCTGAAATGCAAAAAAAGTCGACTCATTGTGAAAAGAGTCGACTCCTAGACTCTAACGGATAGTTTTCTGACAGACGGTATGGGCACAAACACAACCAAATTTTCTCCAATACTTCTCCAACGGCTAGAATCGATCCATACCTATATATATGAGATACATACAGCTTCAAACAAGGAGAGAAGAGCAATCATACCATTCATATCAAGTGCTTGAAGCTGAAAATCACCTGTACCTAACTGCCATATATTTTTGCTGAGTGTTTTAAGTTATCCATTGAGTTGTATTCATTTGTATACTCACTAGAAGAGTCACTCTCTGTATAATCTTCATTCATTCTTGTTTGGGTGGATTTGTAACCTTGTAAGTTTAAGTGTTCTTGGGAAAAACACTTGTAAGTTTAAGAGAAGCTTGGACAAAATCTCTTGGGTTTTGAAAGCTTGGGAAGAAGCTTTTGTAAAGAGTGAGCTGGGCACTCGTGGCACAACCAGCGGCTGTGTAAGGTGTATTGCATAGTGGAATTCCTTCGAAAGGATCGAAGAAGAGAGGACGTAGGCAAGGTTGGCCGAACCTCTATAAATCTGGTGCATATTTCTTCTGCCTCTGTTTTGCTTACTTGCTCATTATGCATGCTTGCAAATACTTGTTTTAATGTACACTTCATTTGCTTGATACATATACTTTGATTATTTGTTACTAAAATCCATAAGCGATTTTTTAGTTGAAACTCTTGTTAAAAATTCTGTAAAACCCAATTCACCTCCCCTCTTGAGTTGCCTACTTGGGCCAACAAAACAAACCTTCAAAAAGGGTGTTAAAAGCCTCAACAATCTCAGTAGTAAACTGATGTATCTTGTTAATGCTTCTCATGATATTGCACTCTTCCCCTTCAAACACCTTTAAATTTCAATCTTTCCAAATTTGCCACGTGGCAATTGTTGGTGGGATTTTGAGGAAGGCTCGGTTGAACTCTCGAAACCGAATTGACGAGCACAAACAATCTGCAAAAAAAGAAGACGATGAGAATATCTTGACCCGCTTTGGGTTGAAGGTACTCCAATGATTAAGTTAGTAAACTTAATTACAATGAATCGAATAAAATATTAGAAAGCTAAAACTCATGTGAACGTACCTTACAACTTAATGGTATAGGATATTTATAGTGCTTGAAATGTCATCATCGTAAAGGGAATTGTATTTTGTCCCCTCGTAGAAGTTGATCTCTTTTGGATAATTATCTAGTGTCCTAATCTTTTTAAGAATGGACTTACATATGCTCAATCAACTTGGTCTTTGCTGGATATGGGCTAGATTTACCACAATTAGGGCCTTCATCTAGGTACTGCTGAATTTGGGCATTTTCTGACCCAGGTCGGCAGTATATTCCTAGATGAGCCCTTTATAATTATTTTAGGCCTCATTATTTTGACCCATAGCAACGATGAAAATAGTGCTCCAATTCGGGTCAGCATTTTCCTTACCACTTTTCTTTATATTAAGAAGGATCCATTCATTCAAGGGTTTGTGTAGATTGTCATCCACCCACTGTCTTCCCTTAAGGCCATGTCCATGTCCTCTCTCAAAGAATCACATTTGGGGCAAGTGTTGTTGGTATCCATACCTCTAATAACCCTTATCTAGTTAGTTAATAACATACCATGCATTACCAACCAGATAAAAGTTTTAAGCTTCTGGGAAACTTTTAACTTCCAATTCCATTTTTAGCTGCTATCAGGACATATATCAATTAAAGTTTCATAGGCTGAAGCTGTAGAAAATTCACCATCTCCAAATAGGAGTGTCTTAAGATTGTGCAAACTGAGGAAGATGAGTGTCTTGGATCTTATCTTTGTATTGATTGTGTTAAACATTATCAACGCTGCTAATGTCCCAAGTACCTGTTTCACTAATAATGTTGGAGACTTTATCACACTTAAAGGTCTGGGGACTAGGAGAGGTGATAGCTAGAGGTTTGTCCCCACACTACCAGTCATTCCAAAGTGAGATCTTCTTGCCATTTCCTACAGGTCCCTTTCTTAAGTGTGACTCTGGTCTTAGAAATGCTTCTCCAAACATGAGAAGCTTTCCTTTATTAGGCCAGTTAGACAATAAAGTATTTCTAAGGCATTTAGCTTGTAAAATTCTAGACCAAGTGGAGTTATCTGCATTGATAATTTTTCATCCAAGCTTGGTGAAAAGAGCAAGATTATGGTCTTTAGCTTTCCTAATTCCTAGCCCCCTTAGCCCTTCCTCTTACAAACAGTATCCCAGTTAATAAGGTGTACTTTCCTGTTGGCCACAGTGGTACCCCAAAGAGAGTTCTTATTAATTCTGTTAATTTCGTTACAAATATTCACTGGGAGTTTAGTGATTTGCATGGTATATAAGGAAATGACAGAGGTGACAGATTGGATGAGGTGGCTCTACCTGCTAGGGACAACATGCTAGATTTTCATCCAGTGAGCTTTCTGTGCAACTTATTAATGATCTCCCAAAAATGCTTTTGATTGACACAGCTATGGAAAATGGGGATACCAAGGTATTTGCCCAGGTCCGTGGTGATAGGGAAACCACTTCTAAAGCTTAGGCCAACAGTTTTGTGTTTAGGCAAATTAGGAGATACATCCAATTTAGACTTTTGAGGGTTAATCTTTTGGCTAGATATCTTACAGAACTCAAATAAGACATCCTTAATGGTGTCACAGTTATGATTATCCGCATTAGCAAACAAAAGAAGATCATCTGCATAAAAGAGGTGAGAAATAATAAGTCTAGATCTGGAGGCTTTGATACCTTTCCAGTCACCACAAGCAACTTTACCACTTATCGTGTAGATAATCTTTCCATACATACGACAAAAAGATAAGGAGATAAGGGGTCACCTTGTATTAATTCTCTACTAGGAGAGAAGTCTTCAAGAACCTCCCCGTTCCACAGAATGGCTAGGTTCATAGAGGAGATACAGGCCATAATAAGGTCAATCCAATTCTAATTTAAATAGAAGAACTCCAAGGAGTTTATGATAAAGTCCCAAGGAAGCCTATCATGGGCTTTCTCCAAGTCAATTTTTATAATCATGTCCCCGTTACTGCCTTTCCTCTTGCTCATGGTGTGGACAAGTTCTTGAACAACAATCACATTATCGTTGATGGTTCTACCAGGGACAAAGCTACTTTGGCTAGGACTGATGATTTTGTCTAGGAATGGCCTGATTCTGTTCACCAAAAGTTTGGTCAAAATCTTATAAGAGACATTACAAAGACTAATGGGTTTGAATTGCTTGATATTTTCAGGATTGTCAATTTTTGGAATTAAGGCAATCAAAGTTCTATTGACTTTTGGAGGGATTTGTCATGTTTGAAAAGATTTTCTAATAAATTCACAGACAGTAGTTCCTACTATTTCCTAACACTTGTGGTAAAAAATGGCCTAAAAGCCATCTATACTTGGAGCTTTGAGGCCCTCGGTGTTTTTAACATCATTCCAAATTTTCTTGTCACTAACCTCATAATTAAGTTCCAGGTTTTCATTCTCAGAAAATTTTGGGCTTTCCAATTTCATCCAATGGTCAAGAGAGGATGTCTCCTCATTTTTAAAGAGGTTTTCAAAGTAATCCTGGATGATTTTTTTAAAATCAATGGGGTCAAACAACCAGGCACTTTCCTCATTTTTAAGACTGAAAATTTTGTTCTTCCTCCTTCTAAAAATGGTAGTCAAATGGAAGTATCTGGTGTTTCTTTCCCCTTGGGTCAACCATCTGGCTCTAGACTTTTGGAACCAAAACAGCTCCTCTTGCAAAAGAGTGGTATTATATTGCCGAACCAGGTCTTTCTCAAGGAGATATAAGTTTTGGGAAAATTTGGAAGATTGAGCTTTCTGGATCCCTTCAAGTCTTCCTAATAACCAACGTTTCCTCTTGAAAATGTTACCAAATACATCTTTGTTCCAAGAGGTGACATCCTTGGTAACATTTTCAAGCTTGTCCAAAAGGGACGCATTATTACACTTTCAGCAGTTAAGGATGACATTAGAAAAGTCTAGGTGTGAGAGCCAAGTAGCTTCAAATCTAAAGGGTTTAAGAGTTGAAGAAGGAGGAGGCATACCTTCAGTGTGAACTATAAAAGGGGAATGGTCAGAATAAGTGCGGGGAAGGTTCCTCACCATTCCATCTGGGAACAAGGTGCGCCATTCAAGATTACTAAGAGCTCTATCAAGTCATTCCTGAGTGTTGGCCATGCCTTGCCTGTTATTTGTCCATGTTATTTTGGGCCCCAAACAACCTAAGTCCATCAAGTTGCAATGGTTGATTCTTTCTACAAACTTGCAGCTTCTACTGCTGTTGAAATTAGCATTGAATCTTCTCCTCTCAATAGCGGTGACTACATCATTAAAATCACCAGCAACCATCCAAGGATTTAGTGTGTCCTTGGCCTTCTACTCAAGGTTGTTCCATAAGTCTTCTCTGCATCGGGGATTAGGACTTGCGTACACGGAGGATAGAACCCACTTCGGATAGTCCTCCCTACAATAGCATGAATAACTTGGTTGGTGGCTTCAGTAACTAGAACATTAACTTGGTTAGGGTCCCAGAGCACCCAAATCCCACCCTTACAGCCTATCGGATCCACATGAGACTATCCCGTACAGCCAAGGTTGTTAAAGAACATTCTCATGGAATTCAGCTCAACTTTGGTTTCCATAAGGACCAGTAAATCCGGTCTATGGTTTCAGACAAGCTCCGTTAAGTTTTGTCTAAAAACATTGTTACCGATGCCTCGAAAATTCTAAAAAAGAAGCTTTATAGAAAGCTTAGCAAAAGAGTTAGGGACGTGATCTAAGAGTTTATTACCCAAAATGGAGTTCACTTTTTGCCAATCTTGGAGATGCGCTCTCCTCGATTCTAGTTGTATTGTGTGGTTGAGAGACCTTGAGACATTCATCCACCATGGCTTTGCCAGCATATTTAGCTCCTCTATCCACAAATAGTTTCGAAGAGGTGACTTGCTTTGATCCCTAATTGTAAGAACATCCCTAAAACATTGTATTTGATGAGGTGCATTTTTATTACTGGTGTTTCCATAGCTTTTTGAAATTTGAGGTGTTGGATCTAGGGGTTTCTTTAGATCTTATAATGTCAGATCTATGTTTGGGCACCAGCTTTGGGGAAATTTCAACCTACCCGTAACAAAAGAAATATATTTAGGTGACTTAAGGGAAGGGTTTGATCTACAGTCAGAGTGATCTTTTGATGTTGGGGAAGATGTTCAGGCATTGTAGTAGGGCTAGATGGGGTGCATTGAGAGCATCTCCAACCCACCTTCAAATTTTCAAATTTGAAAGTGGGTTACAAATTTGGCCTCGAACCCACCTTCATTTCTTCAAAAATTTAAAGAAATAAATGTAACCTTCATATGGGGCCTTCAAATTTGAAGATTCTCCAAAATATTTGAAGGCCTTTCATTTTACTATTCATGTGGGGCCAAAACACTAATTATGTGGGACCTTTGTACTAATCATTATTTTAATAATGTATTATTAATGCATTATTTATTATTTAGATAATATTTTAATAAATATTTAATTTAAACTTTCAATTAATTCATTAAATTTTTTTACTTTGTTAAAAATTTATTTAATTTGAGATTTTTTTAATGTGTAATAAATAAATTATTTATATTTTACTTGCTTTTATTTATCTTGAAATTATTATTTATATATGAATTAAAAAATTCTTTTTATTTTACTAATTTTTTTATTTATGAATTCTTTTTTTTTATCTTACTACTCCACCTTTTCACTTTTTTTTTTTGCAAATTTAAGAATTAATCAATCTTATTAGTGTTTGTAATTTTAATTTTTTTAAGTCTCATTTTATGTGTTTTAATTAGTTCCTTATTGTATTTTAATTTTTGTTAAATGTATTTCATTAGTTTGCAATGGGGGTTTTTGCTTTTTTAAATTTTTTAATGCAATTTAATTTGCATTTCATGGGTAGATCATTTAGTTTAAAAAATATTAAATAATTTAATTTTAATTAAATATTTAGTAAATAATTACAATTTAAATTAAAATATGATAATAAATAATTACATTTTGAATAAAATGGAAGCACAATATGTAATTTTTGACTTTTTTATATAAAAGAATAGTGATTTGAAGAATAAATAGTGAAATAAAAATTGGGTGGGTTGGAGTAACAATGTGAAAAGATGAGACTCATGAACTTTAAATTTAAAGAAGATATCAAAATGAAGATGAATTTAAAGCCTTTGGGTTAGAGATGCTCTAAGGGAGGATGGTTAGGTGGTTGTGGGCTGATCCCTTCGTCTTATCTGTCTCAATAATGGTTCCTTGCAAATTGGACTCGTTGTAATGGAGTTCCAACTGCATCTAGCAGCCTTCGATTGTGCTATCACATGGACCTTGATAATTTTTGTCTCCTTGGCTCTGCTTTCTATACTCAGTGCTCTTCCAATTGGTACTCTTTTTTGAATGAGACTGAATTTCCTCTTGGCCTTTGGTTGGGCCCACATCCATTTCTTGTCTAGATGTTTTCTTTCCTCTACCATAGCTGGTCTCTTAGTCTTAGCCCAAACTATAAAATTTGTTGGCTTGTTGTTGGCTAACTTTATTAACATAGAACTTTTTTGGGCTTGGTTTTACGCCACGCTTAGTAACCATCATCCAAGGCCCATACCCCAGCTCTTCTCCTTAACCCAAGTCATGAATTTGAATTTCAGGACGGTTGTTGCTTGGCCCCACTTGCTCAGACATCACCTGCTCGAAAACGACTACTTGTTTCATCTTCTCTGGCGCCGATCTCACCTTTTCGAAAGGACAAAGTTCCTTTCTATGGTTAACCCTGCCACATTCAAAGCAAAAAATGTGCAGGGACTCATATTCAATATAATAATCTTTGCCACCCAACTCAAACTTTGGGCAAAGAGGCTTTTGTAAATCGATTTCAATGCACACCCAAGCAAATTTACCTCTAGTGGCCATGGCAGTTGTAATGTCTACCTTTAAAGGCTTTTCAATATGTTTGGCTAAACCATAAAGAACTTTATCCTAGTAATACTCAATCAAAAGCCCAGGAAACCGAACCCATACGGCGGTCATGGTTTCCGTTGCTTCCAAAACGTTGAAATCCGGCTCCCATTTTCTGACAGTGAGGTAGTGATCCATGATCACCCAAGGGCCACCCATGTACACCTTTTGGTAGTCGTCCATATCACTGAATTTAAACAGAAAGTAATTCTCTCCTAGATGATACTTTTTCTAAGCAGTTTAACAATAAGAGCATTGACCCAGGGTCTACGGATTTTCTACCACAACTTTTGAGGAAGTATAACTCGAGGTACCCCTTTGTCATTAGTGATAGAGGAGTTAATGTTCCCCTGTTCAGCCCCCACCATTTCTGCATCTTTAAAATCAGAGAGTAAAATCTCTATGTTGCTACCAAAATAGCTAGTACATGCCTTTGAGGCAATAACAGCATCTTTGAAGGAATTTTTTTTTTTTGCACTTCTTCTATTCCTTCCAGATTTCCATTATCTTGAAGACCGGGGTTTTCCTTGACAGCTAGAGTTTCCCCCAATTTCAATATTCATTTCTTGGTTGGAGTCCAGGTCCATCGCATGGACCTGGGTTTCTTCAGAGCTCTTAAACTTTTTCATGCTTCTCTCAAGATGATCCTTCTCTTCAGAGGATGGGGCTAGGGAACCATTGTCGGTTGGAGATTCAGAGTTACTAGATGCCATTAATTATCTCTTGTGACTATTGGTCCACACTTTGATTCATGTTTATTAAAAAAAAATTTTTGAAATCTAAGCATCAAAGATTTCAATTAAAAGGTTAAAGCTAGCTCACTATGGAGCTTGGGAACTTATATTTATCAACCATGTCAGACGAATTCATAATTTATTCCATAATCTCTTAATGGGTGAACCAACCCATCCATTGATGAACTTTTTTGCCACTTCCTCAATTAGGGACTGAGGGTTTGCTTTTTGATTCCTCTTTGCTAACCTAACAATTTTTCTTTTTCTTTTTTTTGTTTGTTTTGACAAGTGCTTGATCGTAGAAGAGATGCATGATATATATTTTTTTAAATATCTATATTTGTTAGTTTTATTATATTAACAAATTCTAACGTGGCAATTAACTTTCTATCGAAGAAACCAATGTGGCACTAATAATATTAGGATGAGAATTATTTTTAAAAGAATGTCAAATATGAATTATTTTCACCTATAATGTTATTTTCAAACAAAAAACTCTAATTTTTAAGTAGTTCAAATATCAACAAACCTTGATAGAATGTCATATGCATGCAAGTGCTGCACCACTCAGTATTAAATGGCATCATTTGAACCCACTAAAAAATAAACAAAAAAATATTTGTTTTGTATAAACTTTATTTTTGGAAAACATTGAACTCATTTTGCATCGCTAATATAAGGGGTTGGAACCCTATACATGAGTTAGGTCAATGGATTTGGGTATATGTGTGTGTATATATATATATATATAGGAATATGGATTTGGGTGTACCTGCATTGTTCATACGTCATACCTTTAACTTCGTGTAGGTTACAATCACAATGATTCACAGCCTAATAACAATTGCATGCATAAAACACATTTCTTTCTTCAATTTCGTTCGTGTCGGACTCGCCTCGAAACTTCTACTGCGGTAGGCTAGTGAGTGAGCATGAGCTAGCATTGGATCTTTCTAAAATGCTAGAAAAACAATAAATTATTATTTGAAATGTTTGCAAATCTGCAGATCCCAAAAAATGGGAGTCAGTGAAGGATCATAGGTCATGGGGTCCGATATTAAAAATACTGGTGTTGAAGTAAGATTTTTTATATTGTACAGGGGTACTAAATGTAATTAATTCATTAATTTTTTTAATCCCACCACCAAAAAGGTGAGCAACAATGTAGTTCTGGTTATTGTGGTGATAGGTAATATTAAGGCTAATACTGTTGTACATGAGATGGCTTTTTGGGTCCGGGGGAATTCATTCTCTAGCTCCTTATCAGCTAGTGATCTTTTTTTTAAAGTTAGGAGCATAGTTGTCAATGTCGTACCTATAAATTAGTATACCGTTTTTGTTGTTGGTAAGATACGTACTTGTAGCAGTGCAATACCGGATACCATCTTGAATTTATTGCTATAAATATTATATACTTATAAAAACATATATTTATTTACAAAATATTTACTTATAAATTTGACATTACTCCTAACAAATATTATTCAACTTTAAATCATTTTAACATAATATAAATGTGTTATCCAACCCAAATATATATCTAAAAATATTTAAAAGACATATTGTTGTCTAGTATATGTTCAACATAAGTTTTACTAGACATTTATCATTAAAATACAATAAAATGTAATTATTTTATAATAAATTACACAAACCGTCTAGTAAATTCGGTATTAATCGATACCGCCTAGTATCGGACAGTATTGATCGGAATTAGCTGGCACAGGTACAGAACTCAATTTTTTTGGTACCATCTTATGACTGGTATGGTACGTACCGCCCAATACAATATGGTATTGGTAACTATGGTTAGGAGAGCTATGGGGCAGAAAGCCATCTTGAAGAATGACCCTGTTCTATTTTCTTTTTGCTTTTTTCAATCCTTGTTTCCCTATGTTTTGCTTGTATTTGGATTAGCAAAAAGGTAAAGAAAAAAGAAAGGGTATACATTTAGGGAGAGAAAATAGGGTACATGGAGGCAATGGTGGCAATGGTGGTGGGTCTTTGGTAGAGAGAAAAAATTTCCCCTCGACCGTCAATAGGTTTAGCCAGGCATTTATAACGTGGCCCAAATAAGCCTTACTCATTGGTATCTGAACAACAACATCAATAGTTGGTCCCTTGTGAAGAGAGAAAATGGGCAACAATAAGATGGTGATATGTTTGATTGATGGAGATGGAATACTAAATTTGCATAATCATAAAATAGTGTCTTTACTTATTTCCATCTAAGTTCGTAACACTATGCAACAATTGGACCAATTAGACAAGAACTAAAAATTAAGGGGCTTGTGTGTTACAAAAATTGCAGAGACAAAATTGAAACAGATCCAAAATTACAATAGTAAGAAATGCAATTTACTCAATCAATTTGAATGGTCCTAAATAGTCCTTTAGTTGGTTGCCAAAATGATTTCTATATTATTCAGTCTCTATAGATTAACAATACTAATACCAAAGGGAAATATGGTGTTACTATAACCGAACTGAGTTAAGTGGGATATAGCCACCATAACCCATGACTACCCTAACTACAACTAGCAGTTCTAGTAAATTATTTTTCAAATTTTTAAATAACATCTATTACTTTACTTTAGTTACCATCGTGCCAATACACTATACTCCCATTACAAAATATTTGAAGTAGTGATTCAAAAAATTTCCACCTTAAGAAAATATACTAAAAGCGGCGGGATCATTTTCTGCCCGTAGAAGAGTGGATTAGGTAGTTAGTTATTGCTATTTGTTTCTTTTTTAGGATATTCATGGCAAAGATTTTGTTTGACATTAAACTTGTATTTAGTATAATGAATTGTAAGTCATTCTAGGCTACAAAAGAGTTGTAATGTATTTAGTTATATACTGCACATTGTTTCCATCACTCTTTCAAGTTAAGCTTATATACTTCTAACCCAACCTAGAAATTATTTCCCTCTTTATGATTCTCTACTCTTTAGTGTTCAATTCAGCCTCAAAGCATGACCCAAACCATTTCTCTTAAACCGTCGTTTGTTTGGGGGACAAGGTCGTACTGGACTTCTAGTCGCTCGTTGTCTTCCATTTTTTAAAATTTTAACTTCGGACAAGATTGTCAAATAAGTTAACCCACTTATATGGGATTAAGTTATACAAGGGCAGACCTATAAAATTTGTTGAAGGGACGTCAAGATAAAAAAAAATTTTAATTTGATGGTTAAGATAAAACTTTTAAAATTTTAAGGGGGTCAATATACTATTTCATCTTATAAATACACTAAAATACATGGAGTCTAAAAAGAATTTTGAAAACTTAGTAGGGTCAGGCCCCCCATGGCCCTAAGATAGGTCCGCCCCTGATTAACTAGTCCCAGAGGACAGCTATCATGGGATTGTGACAGCATCAGACTAATAGGCAAAAGTCATTTTTGCCCTTACACACAATAAAACCCTACACTCCACCCTCATTTGCAATAGCTGACTTTTCTCCCATCTGCCTCTCTATCTCTATCTCACAATCTGAAACCCTAAGAGAGGTATACTCGTGCGTTTGTCGTCGATCGGTGGTCATTTTCAGCTTTGATTTGATCTCTCCCATCTCGACAATACTCAAGCAAGGTATTATGTTAAATTTTACAACTACTTGGTGGGAAAACCAAGGCTCCAATAGGGGGCATTGGTTAGTTTTTGCCTTTTTGGCGTGTTTTGGTATTCATTTACCCTGGATGTGTTGATCTATTATTTAAATGAGAAACTCACAATTTATCTACATTATTTGTTTCCATCTTGTGTTATCTCTTGTTTGAATTCTCAAATACGATTTTTTTCCCAATGTGGCTATGTTTGTAATTTTATTTTCAAACAAATGCTCCGATGTATTGTTTATATCGAAAACCCCCAATTTATTTGCATTATTTGTTTCTATCTTGAGTTATCTCTTGTTTGAATACTCGATGATGGTTTTTTTCCACTGTGGCCATGATTGTAAATCTATTTTCAACCCAAATGCAATGGTTTATTGTTTATATGAGAAATGCCCAACTTTTTTTTGTTAGCCTTAATCAAAATTCAACCTAAATCAAAAACCCCAAATTTAGTAGAAATTAAGATGAGAAACCCCTAGATTGAAAGTACTCAAGCTAGGGGTGTGCATGTGTCGAGTTGGGTCGGTCTGTACTAAATTAGAACTGACCCGATCCCTTCAATGGAACCGAACAGAACTAACCCGAGCCAAATTGGATTGGTTCGGTTTAGTTGCATGTCTCAAGTAAGTTCGAGTCCGTATCGGGTCAGGTTGGGCTCATATTTATTGTGCAAAACATAGTTTTATTTAAGATTAAAAAATAAAACTAATCTTGTATCGTCAATTTTGTAAAAAATTAATAAAATAATATCCAAACACAATTAATAATAATTAAATTCATATAACCATGATTTAAAGGCATTATATTATGTGTGCAGACTATTTTTTATTATATAGATTGGGTATCGATTCAATTCGAGTCTAAAAAATGTGAACCCGAGAATCAAACTGAAATGATCGGGTTAACATTTTCTAGATCCAAAATCGAATCAAACCAAACCTTTAACAGACTCGAACCAAACCAACCCAACCCAAAGAGGTTAAGTTAGTTCGGTTCTCAAGTTTTATGATTCTTTTATGCATCCCTAACTCAAACCTCAAAATTTTGGCCTCTAGTTAACATTTCTATCGAAAGTATAAGGGATTAGGTAACTTGTTTATTTTTCATTAATGGCAAAGATTTGTTTTCATTACCTCATACTTTTAACGATGTTTGTGTAACGCATTTAGAAAGCCAATTAAGATTAGATTCATTATTCCACCGGTCAATCTAAGCAACAAAAGGGTTGTAATGAAATTATTATTTAACTAAGTAATGCACATCATTTTCATAGTCCTTTCAAGTTAACCCTATACTCTTAACAACCAAAGGAACACACCCAAAAGGGTTAGCCAATGTGGTGTTGTTTGGTTCCATTGCTCATATTTATATATCCAAGATACCTATGCAAACTTCTAATGTGGGACTCAGCACACTCAACACGAGTTGAGGTTATCACAATCTCCCCCTCCACGGTCTAGCATCCTAGCAAGGGGCCTACAGTCCATCACAAATAGCAAGATCACCTTGTGCAATCCCATAACCAATCACGACCTCACATTGCAGTGTCCCCGAACCCAGACAATCATGAGCCTGGATCAACTCTGATACTATGTGTAACAACCACAACAATTCACCTAAAAGAGCTAGCCAAGAATATGTAATTTCAGTTCGTTGCTCCTACTGATATATACCTAAGATTCTCTTATGCAAACCTTTGATGTGAGATTCAATACACACTAACACAGATCAGGGTCATCACAATTCTTCAAACATTGCCCTAAATTTTCTCCCACTTTCACATTATTTACTCTCTTAGTTTTTTATTCAAACTCAAAGTACAACCCAAATTAGTTTTTGGCCTCCGAGTAACACATTAGTAGAAAAGAATAAGGGATTAGGCAGTGGAGAAGCTAGAGTGGGCCGAAAGGGAGCAACCTAAAATTTCAAATATTCTATTTTACATACCATTTTCGAAATGTTTCTCATTTGACCTACGAAAATTTATAAATGGCCTTAAATAGTTTTTGTACTTTAAAGTCCCTTTTATATATTAATATAAGCTTATACACATTATACACATAATAGAACTCAAGTATCATTTTTTTTCTTTTACTTAACTTCATTCTCTCTTCTCACTACTTTAATCTTTTCTAACTTACTTGATTACCGATTCAAGGTAGTTGTGGGTATTTTGTAATCGTAGATTGTTGATCAAGGGCAAAATCATTCCTCAATTTGTAAGTCCATAACCCCTATATCTTTATTTCTCTCTTGAACTTTTTGACTCTCTTTTATACCAAACAATGATTCTCACTTTTCAATCTTCTCTTGCAGTGGAAAATCAGGCTTCACCTCATTCCAATTTTAGAAATCTTGACAAAGAATACACTCAATAACAGTACAAATCTAGGTAATCTTCTTTATTTTTTTCATATTTTTAAAAATATTTTGATAATTTGTGTTGAAATTAAGGTTCTGAAATATTTTTTTTTTAATTCAATGTTACCACTTAGATTCTTGAGCTCTTGTGATTCGGGATTTGCAAAGAATCTATAGTGGGTTGACTCACTATAAATATGTATATATTTTTGGTCCACTTATATGTTTCTGTATTACATCTTGTATGTTGTTTTTCAAAGAACATAATGATTTTTAGTGATGAATTGTGATGGGTTATTGATGAGGAATCTACTATATGGTTTTTTTAATAAGAAAAAAAGGTTCTTGACAATGAATTTACTATAATGTAATGCTAAATTTTGAGTGAATACATCATGGATGCATTTGCATTAAACTCAAGACTTGCTAGTGTTGATTAATGATTGTAATTAATTGTTGATTGTCCCCTTGAATGAATTCCCTGGCTCAAGCACTAGGATTAGGTAGGTAGTTGTTGCTATTTGTTTCTTTTTTATTAATGGCAAAGATTTGTTTCATTAATTCGTATTTATACAAATAAAGTGTGTCGCATTTAGAAAGCCAGTTCATTGTTTCACTAGTGATGGGTTTGTCATAAAGCCTTCATTTAACTATAATCACCCATCATCTTTATTGCCCTCTCAAGTTTGTTATATACTTCAAACCCTACTCTAAAATTTTCTCACTCTTTTGCATTCTCTACTCTCTCAATGTTCGATTCAAACTCGAAGAACAATTCAAATCAATTTTTGGCCTCTAATTAATGCTTTAGTACAAAAAGTATTAGGAATTAGGTAAGTTGTTGTTGCTATTTGTGTCTTTTTCATTCATGGGAAAGATTCATTTCCATTAACTCGTATTTATAAAGATGAATTATAACCCCTTTAGAAATCCATTGTTCCATTAATTAGTCGTGACAAAAGGATTTGCCATGACACTATCATTTGGCTTTATAACGATGTGTTTGATTAGCCTTAGTTGAAATTCACTTTAATCTAAACGCCAAATCAAGTACAAATAGGGCTGGGAAATTCCCAGTTCAAAAAGGCTCAAGCTTCAAATAAAAAGGATAAATCTAATGTGAATATCTTTTTTTCTTTATTTATTTAACCTGATTTTCTACCCTTTTCACATTCTCTACTCTCTAACCCTTGTTATTTTTGCATTTGTACTTCAACTCCTTGGTTATTACTTTTATTATCATCCACCTACATTGCTTGAATGCACATTGAAATCACTTAATAGAAGATGCACTAATTGTTACGCAAATGACTATGATGAAAAAGGTTGTTAATGTTGTGGAGTCCCCTTTTTTTTTTTTGGTTTGTTGCAGGAGTCCCTTTGTTATTTACTAATTTAACATTTTAGTGCTTGTTAATAAGTTTATTTATTGTTTTCTTTTACAAATTTGGTTTTTCATCAATATAAATTGATCATTAGTATTTCTTTTTCCTTTCAACTTCACAATCTTATTGACAATATGATAAATCTTTGGATTTTTAATTTTTAATAGGATAATTAGAATCTAAACAATTTTAAATTTAAAGTGATAAAATTATGATAAACATAGACATTTGTAGATATAATAGTACTTGTAATTAAACATTAGTTAGATGAATTACCATAAGTGACGTGTTATTAGTGCCATAAAAATTGTAAAAGACAAATTTTTTTCTTAAGTATGTTGACATGTTTTCGTGGTGAAAAACCCGCCAACTTTCAAAGATTTTACATTGTCGATGATTGTGCACTAATAAAAATGTTATAAATGACAATGGCATGAGATTAGAGTGGTTTTTTTTCTTTCCCTTTTATTGTGTCTCTTCTATATAATTACCCTAAAAATGCTATTGTAAGTGAGATTTTTAGAGTTATTTGGCCCACATCTATTATTTCACATTCTACACTCTTTCAGTGTTCGATTCCAACTTAAAACACAACTCAAATTAATTTTTGCCTCAAGCTACTAATTTAGTAGAAAAACATAAACGATTAGGTAAGTAGTTATTGCTATTGGTTGCTTTTTAATTAATGGCAAAGATACATTAACTCATGTTTATAAAGATGTAGTGTGACACATTTAAAAAGCCGATAAACATAAAGTTCCTTGTTTCACTGGTCAATCTAAGCAACGTAAGAGTTTGTTGTGAAACCATCGTTTGATTATGTAACACACTTTTGTCCAATCAACAAACACGCCACGTACGTCCCGTTTATGATTTTCTAGGGTTTAATGAAATTATTTCTTAAATAACTAATAAAAATGTGTAATTCTTAAAAATATAATAACTAAAAAGAAAATGCACCAACTAAGAAAAAGACAATCAACACTTAATAATGCATTAAGTATTTTGAAAAAAATTTATGGTAAGTTTATCTTTATGCCTTAAATAACTTAATCCTTCCAACTAGGTAGTTAAATTACGTTCTAGTCATTGAATTGGCTATTACTTTTGTAATTAACTAAAAAAATGATTACTATGATTTGTCACGACCCAAATTTTAGTGACCTGGATAATTCGAGGCATGACGCTGCAGCAATAATAATAGGACGACTAATCACTACACATCGAACATCTCTATTAATAAGAGTATTGTTTTATTAATAACCTTAAAATTTATTTATATTGCAATTGAGAGAAATGCTAATTGCATGCTCTAACTCAAATCTTCCTATCTTGCCTTGTTGTTCCCGTAGCATCTGTTATTCTTTCATCTGAAATGTTACCCATAAAAAAGGGTGTAAGCTATGAAGCCTAGTAGTAGAATAAAATCCCAAGACACAATAGGTTTACAGTAGTGATAAGCGGTTAACAAAAAATAATGAGACAACAAGATAAATAAATTAATAAATAATAACAATTTTCTACTTCTCAAGTTTTGGTAATCATAATAATAAAGTTAAAATAATTATATATATACACCTTGCAAATGTTATAAGATACAAATGATAATTATCTCACCATAGTTATTCAATATATTTCATGTTGCCACACAAGGACATTCTATCATTGCCATTCATGGGCTTTCCTTTATAACCATTGCCTTACAAGGGTTTATATGATCCAACTATTGTCACACAAGGCCATCTATAAACCAATCATTGCCACACAAGGGCATCTAATAACTAACTGTTGCCACATAAGGGCATCTGTCCACCAACTACTTACTTTATTATTATTATTTTTTAGATTATATTACCAGTTGTGCCGTCTCAATTTCAAATGAAAAATTATTCATGCAAATAGATAATAACCAATACCTGTGCAGTAAGCTTTTTGAAATTATTAGTAAAGATGAAAATAGCAAATTTTAGAAATAGGATAATTACTCCTTACCTGTATGTTTTCCTGCTGAGAGTGTAGTTCATGTAATTTTGTCAAAAAAGTTATAGTTTCAACAATAATCCAAGTGATATAAACACTTTGTTTGTAACCTAAACACAATATTTCCTACCATCTCTAATAGGTCCTAGGAATTTATTCATGTTGTTCGGTTTTCTTAGGGATTCCTATTTAGCTAATACTTGCAAAATAAAAACAAAACAGAAATGTTGATTGAATCAAATTAAGCAAATTCTGATAATATTTTACACAAAGTAATGTACAAGCTGAAACGACCCAAAACCAAAGTTTAGCATTGTTCATACCATGTTTTGCTACTCAATCTTTAAGCACTAATAACTCAACCATTTCTCAATGATTTCTTTTGAAATTTATATCGAAATTGAAGTTCTCTTCGAACCTGATTTATCCATGGGTTCGGAACCAATTTCTATGGAGTTTGGGCCCCCAAAAGACATTTGAAAATGACATTTTTTGGTGAATTTGCACCAGGATTTACCCCCATTTTTGTGGAGTTTTGAGCCCCCAAAAGACATCTGAAAGTGGCATTTTTTGGTGAATTCGCACTAGAATTTACCCCATCTTTAAACTCCATTGTCTTAGCCAATACTCAACCAAATGAGGTAGAATTTGTGCCGTAAAATGATCTATATTTTGAGACATATCACCTAATGTAATTATCTTTTCCACCAGAGCTCATTGAAGGTTTCAAAATAGGTCTGTAAGCTGCTGACAGCAACTGGTTCGCACTAGTTTTATTTACCTCTCTTGAATCTTGATTTTCTCCATCAAGTCTCATCCAAAAGATGTGAAATTTGAGCTTATTCCGTTTTTTTTTTTTAAGGCCTACACAATGGTTTTTATCAAAAATCTAATTTAACAACATTTTAATTTTTTAAATCACACCTACAAGTCATGATTCCATCCCCTGTTTTGGAGATGTGACCTGCAACATCATGTTTCTTCCCTTCTTTCCGTTGTTCCCCTTATTGTGAAGTCATAAAACCCCAATTACTTCAGTTTTCTAACTGT
>CM065380.1:18397500-18412500 GCA_033060915.1 Euryodendron excelsum | reverse complement strand
GATTGCCCACGACCACGAGTCCATGACGATGATGGATGGAAGTCGCCCACTGTCCAGCGCCCACAACAATGACCGGATCGAAGTAACCCACGCCCTCACGGTGTTCATTCTGAGTCTCCAATGGTCAGAATCTGTAGATCTGAAGCAAGCTCTCGAGTTTCCAACGGCCAAATCTGAGCTTCGGCAGTTCAAAATTTTAGATCTCAAATTTTGATACGGTGAGACCTCAAAGAATAAAACTCTTTCGAAGTCTGAAGAGTAAAGTAAGAGCTTGTGAACTCATTGATTGTTTGGTTTTGTTTTTAATAGAATCTTTCATTGATTCTCTCACTTTTTTAGATTTTTGTAAGCTTTACTGTTGAGTTTTTATTTGATTCTCCATTATAACGGAGTGTAATGGGTGTTACGGGTGTGATATGAATTTTTCCAGTACAAATAAGGTGTAACCGAAACGATGCCTATCGTTACCGTTTCGTAACGATCGTCATAGCCGCTACGTCTGATTTTTAGTTCCATGCTCACTACCTTTCTATTGCCCTTTTCTTACTCCCTCTGCCATTCGGCAGCCCACCCCTCTCTCTTCTAAACTACTCCTTTCTATATAACTAATGTAGGTTAAGTGGTGGTGTGCTTATTTTGATTTGTGAGGTTTGATATTTATAAGCGCATAGATAAGTTAGATGATTGGCAAATGGTGCCTTTCTATTGGTTAGGACTTCTAAGATATTAATTTTTCTCTGGGAGTATCCTTAGTAATTAGATTTCATAGCTTAGATGGTGTGGATTATTTTGAATATGTTATCCTATCCCCTAAATCCCTTGCTTCCTTTCATAATGCCCTCTTATAATATTTTCTTTACAGCCCATATTATTCTTTCCCTTGCACAAAAAGTTCATGTTACTCTATATATACATATACTCATTTAGGAGATTCATTTATTTTTCCTGCTAAATTTTTTTCCAAATTTTTTTTCCTAATAACTAAGTTGATGATAAATTTGAGAGTGTTACATGATTATTGTATTACATTTATTTAATTTTATATACTATAAATTTACGTATCTTTGGAAGAAATTGACCATGAAAAAATTGAAAATGATTTGAGTAAATATATATGACTATATATTTATATTTAAATATATTAATATGTAAGCATACGTGCATTCTAATGATGCTTATGGTGTTAAGATGATTTTATAAATGATACTCCGTCTCCCATTCTTGTTTTGTGAATCTATTCCTTAGTTTATACTCTTTCTACCTCTATATTCTATAATTATTATTTAACTATGATTCCACTTAAAAGTACTAATTTTTACTCCTTTCGACAAAATTCAATTAAAACAATCTTCTCAAATTTTTTATTAATTCTAATTATTTAAGTAAACTACTTGTAAATTCATATATATATATATATATATACTACTGTTTTGTTTTGGATATGAAGTTCACTGTATAAATTTTAATGTTTGATGGTTATTAAGAAAAATATAAAAAAAATCTGCAAATACGATAATTAAAGAGGCAATAAAGTAATTAAGAATTTTATGAAGGGGTAGATTGCCACCAGGGTGACCCAGGGGCAGTGTGGACTTAGATGTACCAACTACAAACTCTCCCTCCTCTCTTTCTCTCTCTCCTCTCTCTATCTTCTGCACCTGTAAATCGTCCCTTCGCATCCCTCAAATCACAATGACTGATAAACCCTATCTTTTCCTCTTTCTGTTAAGAGTTGTTGAATATGAACCTACCAGATTTTTTGCATTCAAATATATATCCATCAAGGACACACGGGCCACAGCAGATATGTACATGTATTATAATGTTTTGCAGTTGTTTTGAATCTGTATCTGGATTTGGATATGGAATTTCTAGGGTTTGCTCCGGCTTTTCTGGATTGGCAGAGCCGCAGAAGTTTAATTTGCGATATCATATGCTTGTGCTCCAGTTTGTTCTCGATTTCTAAGGCCTTTTCTGGATATCGAAGGTTTAATTTGTGATATTGTACTCTTGTTGTCGGATTTTTCATCGATTTCTAGCTTTTTCTTGTTAGCCAGAGGTTTAATTTGTGAAATTATATGTTTTTTCTCTGGCAGATCCATTGTATGGTTTGTGTTTCAATGGCGAACGGTGCTGACACACAGGAATATGTGGTGACTCGTGTTCGGCCTGGTTTGAAGCGTGAATTTGCTTTTGCGCTGAAGTCTCAAGCAGAGCATGCTGGTTCCATTGGTCGGACGCGAGCAACGAGGTCTCGGTATGGGGCTTTGGGCAATGAAGAATCGGACAATTCAAGCAACAAGAGATTCAAGAGCTCAGACTCGAGGAATGATGCTGAGAAACACTCTGTTGAAGACCAATTGATGACCGGTACTGCAAAATCAATGAATGATGAGGCTGTGAAGCGCGAGGTATCAAGTGGTTTGATGGGATCAGAAATTCCAGCTATAAAGTTGAATGCACAACCAGGTGATGAAGTTGTAGAGAAAGCTTTCTACAAGAAGCCTATGAAGCAGGTCACTCAAGCTGCTGTGGAAGTAATGCCAGAACCATTGGAGAAATCCGCTACTGGATATCTAGAGACTGAAGAAAGTTCAGAAAGTGATGTAATGGGTAAGTTAGAAATGAAAATGTCAAAAAATATTGTGTTGAAAAGGTTTCCAACGAAGTTGAAGGAGCTTCTGGAAACTGGTTTGCTTGAGGGTTTGCCAGTGAGATACCTACGTGGCTCAAAGGTATACTTTACATCCCTTTGACATATTCTGCTATAGAAGGCGTACAAATGTTGGTGTGTATGGTACTATGGTTAGCTATTGCTATTATTTTTTCTTTTGCTTTTCATGGTTTAGACAAGAGGACCATTGGATACTGGGCTTCAAGGAATAATTGAAGGCACTGGGATATTGTGTTCTTGTGATTTGTGTGGTGGAACTCAAGTAAGTTTTGCATACTAGTTCCTTGTATCTGCCTGTTAATACCATTCCTATTATTGCTTAGATGAATTCATGGAATGCTTGATTGTTATATTTTATATTTTCATTAATAGGTTGTGACACCTAATCAATTTGAGTTGCATGCGGGTAGTGCAAACAAGCGTCCGCCAGATTATATTTATTTGGAGACAGGAAATTCCCTTCGTGATGTGTTGAATGCATGTAAAGATGGTCCATTGGAATCCTTGGAAGTAACAATTCAAAATGTGATTGGATGTTCATCTGGAAACAAACCCACTTTCTGTCGGAACTGCAAAGGTGCTTTTGTATTCTTCTATTTGATATCAAACACTTTGCATTTGTCATGCACCCTGAAGATTTGATGCTTGGAGTTTGATGATTTCTAGGGTCCATTCCAGAAGCTGGCACTGGTGAAACAGTTCTTTTGTGTAATTCGAGCATGATTTTAGAGTCTCAACCTAGTCCTCCTCCATTGAGTAATAATAGTGACAGGTATTCATTGTTGTAATTTTTCTCTTGCACTTGGGTTATGGAACCAGTGGGTCATACATCTGTTAATTTCTGTATGAATAGATATTTTGCTGGCAATAATTTCTGATATGATAACATAGCCGATATCTCAGTAAGATCAGTGTTTAAATCTGATATATCTTTGACTGGAAGAAGAGTTAATGGTCTGTCTACTTGCAGTTGCTGGCTTCCGTTTTCTGGTATTATGTCTATATTGTGGTGCACACTTAGCATCCTGCATAAAAAGACAGTTATGCTGGAAACCTAGTTTACATGCTTCTATTATGTAACTGTATCTATTTGAATATTACTAATACATTCGTGCTGCAAGACTTGCAAAACAAAAACATGGTTAACAATTATGTTGAGGGCCTCCATTAGATCACTTTGTTGTTCTCGTTTTCTTCCCTTTTGCTTGCTTTTTTTTTTTTGGGCCGAGGAGGGGGAGGGGGGGTTTTATTAAATTATCCATCTTGAAGCCGAAACCACAGTATATCTATGGCTTTATGACATGAATAGGAGATGTTATGAAGTTTCAGCTGTTTTGCAGTTGATATTTGTGCGTGCATGGGTGAGCTGCCTGCTCGTAGATTCTCTACTTGCCTTGCCTGTTTTTGACGCTATTGATAACCTTGACCTTTCTAAGTGGCTTAAAAACTTTTCTGTTGGGTGGGCTAGCAAGTCTTCACTAGGTATTATGATTTTAGAATGCTAAAAGTATCCATCATGCTTTGAAATTTAGCATCACTCTTATTATCAATTTATCAGTGACAGTGCATACACTATATATCATAAATCACTTTATCCTCAAGCGGATGCCATACTTTTCTTAGAACTGAAGACCAAATTATTTTCAGCGCTATTAGCGTTCTTTTAAATCTATGATGGTTGGCGGGCATTAGTGAAGTTTATGATGCCAGAATTTTAATTTATCTTTTTAAAATTCCAATTGTACTGCAGATACATCAATCTGTATGGCATACCTTGGTCGTTGACTTGTCATCATCTGATTTGAGATTTAGATAAGAATAAATGTAAAGATTGAGGAGTTTTACAGGTAAAGGTGGGATGAAATGGAGGGCATTATTGTATCTGTTATTCATCTCAAAACCAAAGCAGGCTACACAATTGTTGGCATACTATCTTGCCTTCGGTTGAAAATCAACCGCAGATGTGTTATCATCGAACCAACACACGCATGAACTGGCTAACTTGTGCTTACATTGAAAACAACGTGAAATTAGGAATTATTTATCGTATTGATATTAGATGCATTAATGTCACTTACTGTAGAAATCAAACTTGAAGTTACCTAACTTATCCACGAGAAAGAAAAGAAAAACTTGAAGTAACCAACCTAATAAAGAAATTTGAACTTGAAGGTGAAATTTACTTTGGTTGCAGCGTCCAATTATTTTCCAAGATGAGTTAGGATCAAACTTCTAAGAACAACAAGCATTTTAGCATCATGGGATAAATTGTCTGAGTTACATGTTGGCCTACCTTTTTCTTAAGTCACACAATTTATGAGGACATTTTGTGTTAGAACACTTTTCTCCTATGTTGGACATGTTGTTGCTTGAGCAATATATATATATATTTTTGACATATAAATTGGGCAAGAGCTACTAAGTAGTTCAAGACAACCTCCAAAACACATGAGCTGATGAAGAGAAAAGAAGAAAGAGACCAAGAAAATCAATGCCAGAACAGAATACCTTCATCAATATCTCAAGGGGAAGACAAAAGTCTTGTTTAAATATTTTCTTCTCTCGTAGTCAAATATCGAGCTTCATTATACCAAATAAGTGTGCTATGAATGAGCCAAATTGTGATTTAAGTTGTAAGAATCAAATATTTCCAGGGCTATTAATGATACCTGTAGTTGTTAAAAAAATGAAATGAAGTGTATCTGCAGGAACCTTCCCTTTTATCCTTTTTTATTTGAATGATAATTAATCATCCTGCATCCAAATGGGACTTTACCCCAAATCAATGGTTTCTTTGAAATCTTCAAGCACATTAAGGGCTATAGCCCTTTGTGGATCCAATCCTTCTGCACAAAAATGATTTAAGGGAAAGAATAACGGAAAAAGTTTTGGATTGCTTAATTTAGTGGAGGAAAGAAGTGTACCATGTTTCAAAATCTAAGTTCACACATGATACTTGTCAAACACTTCCCCCACTTGTTGGACACACGTCCAAATATGTTCTGGTATTTTTGAACTTTTTTAGAATGAAACACACTTATGACACTTTAGGATACACCTGTATCTTCCATTGGGACACGCATGTTTGGCACTTGGACACACTTGAAATACATTACAAAGTTTGAAGAAAATTTTTGGGATACAATTGTAAAATAAAAATAATGTGATTTTACACCTAATTTGATGTTTAAGTTAGGGATACTTGGTTTTAGATTTTAATTAGTATTGTATTGCAAAAGTTTCATTACCTTTGTGTCAAATATTCCCTTATATGACATACAATGATATAAAATAAAGTATGTATTTTTGTTGTATCCCGGCATATCTTGTCTTGCATTTTTTTAAAATCACGGTGCCGGTGTGTTCATGCCATGTTTTATCCATGTCACATGTTTGTGTCCGTGCTACGTCACATCTTAGGGTTATATTGAATATTTGTAGCATAAAATTTTTTGGATTTAGTTTGGTAGAGAAGACAAAATCACAATTATGTTTGGATTTATTATGTGGGAGAAGCTAGATTACAAGTCCTGAAGACGGAAGTTGTACTTCTCATTGTCTGAATATCCGCTTCTTGTATTCTTTCTAATGCATGAATGGTGGAAGAGGGCATTGATGAAATTAATGTTGTGTGCCAACCTAATTCATTGGATGAGTAGTACCTATAGTCCGCATCATGAAGTTGGCTACTTCATTTAGTATTCTTTCTTGGGTGACCACTACTAAAGCATGCCAGCCATTACATTGTCTCAATAGTGGATAATCAACAGGTTAAGTAGCAGCTTGGCTTGGCTTGGCTGATTGTATCCAGTTCAGATAGATATTCAATGATTTTTTTGCATTAAGCTACATAATCTGGTGGTACAGTGATCATATTTTCAAACTTTTATACATGATGCCAGCCATCATTTGATGGTGGGAGCCTGGCATCAGTCAATGTTTCAACAAGAAGAATCGAAATACAAACAACTGACATTGAGTACGATGTTGCTGGTAACGAGTTACTCTCTAGTGGTTTACGTGTGTTTGCATGTGTTTGCTAATGTTTAAATTAGACTTTTTTTTCCATCTCTGTGCAGAATAAATGTAGTACATGATTTTCTTTTATTGAGCAATATATAAATTCAATTCTGATATATGCCTTGATAATTTTAGGTCACCAATGACTATTTCCATTCCAAAGTCATCTGACAGTGTCTCCTATAGTTCATCACGGAGTAAGAGTCAGGGGAGGTTAACTCGAAAGTCAGTATACTTTCTTTGCCAATATGTTTATATTCTTCTTGTTTTAAGTTGGGTCATTGGTGTTTGAGTTTTTGTCGGAATTTCTGGTATATTTGTTTGAGTTGGCCGATTTCATGCACTAAATTCTTGGCTTTTGTCTTTTGTCAAGAGATCTGCGGTTGCACAAGTTGGTATTTCAGAATGATGTGCTGCCTGATGGAACTAAATTAGGTTATTATGTTCGTGGGCAGGTTGCTATTAAGATGAGCACATTCTTATTATTATTTTTTGTTTTAAGGAATTGTTTCGGTTGCTTTTATAAAAATCAAATGTATTGAACAATTAAGCTCTTTGTATTTTTGTTGAAGCAACAAATGAGGCTTTCCTTGTAATACAACCTTATTGTGTGAAGTTTCCCTTTTATGATTACTCGTTGTCCAGAAATGCTTGGGAGGTTATAAGCTGGGTTTGGGAATATTTTGCTTTTGCTGCGATGACGAGGTACTTTTGTTGCTGCTCAAATTACATCTTGGTTCAATATTCTCATTAAAGTGTTTAACTTTTTTAACATTTTATGAGCAGGTCAGCCCTTCACAGTTTGAAGCACATGCTGGTTGTGCTTCTCGTCGCAAGCCGTGAGTGTTCCTTCAAAATTTTTGGGAGGTTTAGTGAACATGTGGCTTCTGCGACCATTTATACATCAGTAGATAACCTTTTCCCCCACTGCAGTTACCTGCAGATCTATATACCAAATGGAGCGTCTCTCCATGAGTTATCTTTAGGATTGTCAAAATTATGGAAGTTATCTGTGGAGGAAAACGATGATCTATGCTCGATCTGTGCAGATGGAGGGGATCTTTTATGTTGCGATAATTGCCCTAGAGCTTTTCATATAGGTGAATTCCCGTTTCTTGAATAGCTTTTCCTGGTTTTATAGCTCCAATTCCTTAGATGCTTTGTAATTTTTATGCTTTGATACTCACGACGGTGCTTTATGCATTGATACTCACGATGGTGCTTTATGCATTGATACTCACGATGGTGCTTTGGCAGGATGAGGGGGACACGCATTAAGTTGTTGATTTTTTTATTTTTATTTTTTTGGCTTTCTGTTCAATTTTCTGAATTGCACTAGTGTATGGTAACGGAGTGGTTGAACACAACTTTGTTTGTTTATCTTTACTTTCTTATTAATGCATTGCAACCGCTTATCTACGACATTCAAGAAATTCTTGTTTTGTCCAATTGCAGAATGTGTTTCTCTACCTAGCATCCCCAATGGTATTTGGTACTGTAGATATTGCCAAAATATGTTCCAGAAAGAAAAATTTGTGGAGCGCAATGCAAATGCCGTGGCAGCTGGAAGAATTGCCGGAGTGGATCCTATAGAACAGATAACCAAGCGGTGCATCCGCATTGTTGGAACTGCAGAGGCTGATGTTGGCGTTTGTGCACTTTGCAGGTTGTATCCACCATTTTTCCTGACTGACATCTATCTTTAGAAGCTTAATATGTGTTGGAGTAGTTACATTTAGAGTATTTCTCCTAAAGACGTCAAATGAACGTTGAGAAATAAGCATTTCCAATGGAAGGCTCTTGAAAGTGGTTCTACTAAACCGAAAAATAATTTTCAACATGGGTATGTGAAAGTTCTTGCCTCCCACGAACCCTATTGAGTGCAAAGCTCTGTTGCATGTAGCATCATGTTGCTGCAATAGGTCCCTTGTCTCACTTCAGTTGTTTGATAGTAGCTTCTATTAATATCCATATTAAGGGCAATTTAGAGGTTAGTCCCTTCCATAATTGCCTTTGATTGAGTGACCTCTAAATTGCTATTGCATCCGCCGTTAGCTTGATATGTGATAAATAAGATGCAGCATCAATCTGTGTATCCGCAGAACATTTTCCTTCTCCATCATGTAGTCTTTTTGCTAAATTCTGCAATTAACTTTATATCCTCTTTTTCTTCTCTTGTATCTACACACTGATGATGCATGTAGGGGCCATGATTTCAGCAAATCAGAATTTGGCCCTCGGACGGTTATGATATGTGATCAGGTATGTTGTTGTTGTCATTGTCCTTGCTTTGTCATTTTTTAGTTTCAATATTCTTCTTTTGGTTCTTAATGCTTATGATCTTAACAAACTTCATGAGTGTGTATGTGTGTTTCTTTTCTTTTCTTTTTTTTTTTTTTTTTGTGCTACCTTTTTTTTCTTTTAGTGCGAGAAGGAGTATCATGTTAGCTGTTTAAAGGAGCATGAAATGGATGATCTAGAGGTGTGCAGATTATCTAATTTCATTTCTTTGTTTCAACATCTCTATATAAATGTTTATATTTCTGAATATATTCTTTTCAAGTGGAATGATGTCTGAATAATGTGTTGGTACCACCCAAACAACAGGAATTGCCAGAGGGAAATTGGTTGTGTTGCATGGATTGCAATAGGATTCATTCTGTTTTGCAAAAAATGTTAGTGTGTGGAGAAGAAAAGTTACCAGAATCTCTGCTGAACATTTTGGAGAAGAAGCTAGGGGAGAAAGGTTCCGGGAGTAGTGCTGATCTTGATATAAGATGGAGGCTTCTTAGTGGGAAGATGGATTCTGTCGAAACTAGTGTGTTGCTTTCAAAGGCTGTTTCTATCTTCCATGTGAGTATTGCTATCTTTTAGAGGTCATTAGCTACCTTTCAAGGTTCTTTGTTCTTCGCATATGATTACACAATGGTTACATGTAACTGTTTTAATGTCAAAGCTTCGTTGGTCAGTGTTAAGTTCTATGGTGTAAGGCCTTGTAGGCCAGATAGTTTTAAGAATATTTCCACAAATTAATGTCAGAAGTCTTCTTTTGTTAAAGCAATAATAAAGAAAAAATAAGAAAGCAGGAAAGGAAAGGATAAGTAAGCCACAAAATTAAGTATCCAGTCCAACAACACTCGGAATGAACTGTCCAATCCAATATTGTCTTAATAAATAAATATATATTTTAGAAAATTCATTGTCATAATTTTCCATCAGTTTAGAGAATTCATTATCCTAATTTGCGATCAGTTTTCATTCATTAGGATCTTCGGAGGTATTCATCTAGCATGCTGTGTGGCATATCTTTGTAAAGGACTGATATCCAGCATTTAGGTGTACAATTACTTTGGAGGGTGATAAATGAATCAACTTTGTTGTTTTATTAGTTTCTATTCAGTTGAGCTTTTAAATTGCCTAGTCTGTAGACGCCATTTCTTGAAGAAGGAACTGTTGTTTGGTATGTCATGTATCTTATTTGCGTGAGCTCATGCTCCATTATGACATCAATACTACGCCAAATTAAGTGGGATTAGGGAGATGGGTTTACCTGGTAGTTTATTTTGGATGACTCCAGCTTTTCAGTTGGAATATTTTCTTTTAGGTTGTATTTATCCCTGTTCTTTCACCCAAGTTTTTGTATGTTTCTGGTTTTAGGAAGCCACTTTTGTGAATTATTTTCTGGTGTATGAGAAGGGATTAAAATACTGCAAGTGGCACTTTGAAAGTACATCATTTTGCAATGCTTGCATTGCTTTCTTTATCATCTCATATTTTTGGTGAAACCAAACAAGACTAACACCCACCCCCCCCCCCGCGCCCCCCCCCCCCCCCCCCCCGCGAAAACACTATACCATTAACAAAGGACCCATCTCTGCATGTGACTATTCTGTTGGTTGTTTTGTCTTTTACTTCAGGATATGTAGTGTCATTTTCTCCAGGTGGAGTTATTTTCTGAAACTTCCCATTTCCATGTAAATCTCTCTTTTTTGTTGTCATCAATTTGTGGATTTCAGCCACTGAGTTATTTGTTTATGTATTGAGTTCATCTTGGTAGCTGCAGTTTTTCTAGGCCATCCATGAGATGCTTGACGGTTTGCTCATTCACTGTCTTGACCTTAGAAGAAACACTGTCCCTGATGTACTAATAAGTTTTTTTTATCTCAACGTTGGATGATAGGATCGGTTTGACCCAATAGCAGATTCTAACAAGGCCAATCGTGATCTTATTCCTCACATGGTTTATGGGTGAGCATCACCACTCTAATTCGGACCAATTATGTTTATAACTGTTGATTACCTTCTTTGTGGTTATTGCTACGTGTTACATTGAATTTCCATGTCACAAATAACTTAAATTTTGCTGCAGAAGGAAAATAAAGGATCAAGACTTTGGGGGCATGTATTGTGCGATATTATCTGTCAAGTGAGCATTATTTCTAAAGGTTTTCCATAGCTTTTGTTCCCTGCATTGATAGGTTAATTCTTTTCATTTCTAATTATGCAGCTCAGAGATTGTCTCCGCTGGGGTTCTTCGGATTTTCGGAGAGGAAGTGGCGGAACTTCCTTTGGTTGCAACAAGTACTGATTATCAAGGACAGGTTAGCCTAGGATTTTTTAGGAACTTCTAATATTTTCATTTTAATTTAACAAGCAGGTTTAGTGGAAGGGTTACATGTGCCTGATTGTTAGAAATTTCTGTTTCTGTAGGGCTATTTCCAGGCGCTGTTTTCTTGTATCGAAAACCTACTTGGATTTCTTAATGTGAGAAACCTTGTTCTGCCAGCTGCTCTTGAAGCAGAATCTATATGGACAAATAGATTTGGTTTCAAGAAGATTTCGGAAGATGAGGTGTGTGCATTTTCAGATAACTTTTCTTGTCATGAATTTATCACTTGTGTGTCTTCATCAGGGAAAACAAATAAGAATTTCACACTTTTGTTGTATTTTGTCCTGCAGCTAATGAAATACCTGAAAAATTATCAGATGATGATATTTCAAGGGACGTCAATGCTTCATAAGCCGGTAGTGCAGTCTTGGAATACCAGTTAATCAGTGGATGGCTGGATGGTGGATTGGCTGGGAACCTTCACAGGAGTGAGAAAACAATAATCTAGAATGCCTTTTGGGTGAATATGTGCAGGGTTGGAAACTTGGAACTGTGTTTTGGTATGTCCAGGATAGAGGCTTTACCTCTCTGCCTTACAAGCTGTAGATGTCTTTCTGGTGGCGAGCAGAACTGTAAGAAAGAGCAAGACTTGGCCCGTAGATGAAATATGCAGAATTAGGTGCTGCTGTTACATCTGGAGAAACTCACCCTAGTCTTTGCATTGTTTCAGTTCAAAAACAATCAAGGTCAAATAGCAAAATTTGTCATTTTGGCCCATGGGGGCCATCAGTGTTGGTCAGTGGGTTTGCCCCTACATGGCCGACGCAGGTTCAAATCTTGTGACTTTTCATTCTGGGAGGGTATAGTGGGCAACAAGTGGTGTTGTCCACACCTGGGCTTTACGTTGCAGATGTGGGTCAAAGGGCCTGCCTTGGGGCGGTTCCTCATAAAAAAAAAAACAAAACATAGAAAAAGGAAAAATTGTCTTTTGTGTTTTTTGGTAGGGATCGAGTGTTTTTTTAGTTAAAAAATTAAAAAAAAAACTTATTTTCTTGTTTTGTGGGTCATAGCCATGTATGACTTTGCAATTCTGACATTACATGGTTTTTTGAATTTAAAGTTTCTGGTGCAGACTGATAATTTTGTAATTAGTAGCTTTTCTGATTGACCTTGTAATGGGAATCTTTATGTTTTGATGTGTGCATGAGTTTGTTATTTCCATTGTAGGATGGAATGCATAAGTAGACTGCATTAACCTCTTCAGCTTGAATGTCAATTTAAGTGTTTTGGATCAGGAAATTGTTGCATTGAAGTCCATCTTCAAGCTCAAGTTACTGCCCTTTCTATTGCTGTTGCTTGATTGTTCACGACGGTAGCATTCCTGTTCCTCTTTGAAATGGAGGGTCCATCTATTTGGTTTTGTTATATAGTTGAAGCTATTTCATACTTTAGTCTTTCCTTTTAGGTTTTTTGAATCAGTGCCTAGAAAACCTAAGGCGTTGTTTGGTACCAGTTTCGGTTCCAATTTCAATTTCGCCTTTCGTATTTTTAGGACTAAAAAATTTGAGGACTATTTGTTTTTCTAATTCTTGGAAGCAAAAAAAATGGGATCATTGAAAGCATTATCATTTTTATCTTTGTACGAAAACGATTTTGAAAATTCAGAAAATACCTATTTTATAGTTCTCAAAATTGAGGTGTTTTTTGAAATTTTTTTGGAAGACAAGTTTTGAAACCGGTTTATCAAATGTAGTTTTAATATAAACAATTTTTGAAATTAATTTATCAAATGAGATTTTGTTGAAATTCAGAAAACAAAATAGAAATTGTAACCAAATGAAGCCTAAACCTTTGCTGTGGCCGTGCAAGAGGGAACAATTACCCCTAGGTGCAAAGGCATGTGCCAGACTTATGGGCCGCCACATCCAGCACTATGCTCCGCACTTTAATACGTTTATTTTTGATAGATGGGCACATATATTCTGGACCTATTTGATAATTGGTCCGGCAAGAGGGCTTCTCTATTGGCTTTGTGAAGTGTCATAAATTTCTAGTTTACAATAAGAGTGATGCGCAACCCCGAGGGGTTGGCCTAGGTTCTGCTCTCTCTAAGATTTGAAGTCTAAAACTTTTTAAGAACTATCAACTCCTTGGGGCTGTTAAGAATTTATAATAAAAGATATACTTTGTGTTGTGACTTTAGTATTTATTAATAATTAATTATTCTATTTTAATGAGAATCTGTATGAACAATATTTGTCTTGCATTATTTATTTAATGATTGTGCATGTGTTTCTTTTATTCTATATAGTAGATAGTTTAGTGTGTAGATTACGGTTTACACACGAAAGATTAGATCATCGGTTCTTATAGAATATAAGCTTATCATTCATAGTTTTAGATAGAACTAAACACACTATCAGTAAGACTGTAGCACAAGGTTTTAATAGGTCTGTCTTTATTATAGGAAACAGTATAGTTCTAACTCCTTTCACTAGTACACTTTGTGTATATTAAACAGGATCGTGTTGAGCTAATACTGATTATATAAAACAAATAATATCTCATGATTATTATGAGTGCTTATACTCTTAATCCTAATATAACAAATAGACACGTGCATTTAATGTTTATTATTTTGATTTACAAAAGAGTGAAATTTTTTGTGAGTCAATAAACTAAGTGAGTTGGACAATAACATTACATGTATGATGAATATTAATTATTGATAAAATTCATGTCCCGATATAGGGATTAATGATATCCCATTGAGAAAGCTTATAAGTTTTGATTATGTCAAGCCCTACAAGTAGATTATAAGTATGATGTATCAAATAAGTTAAGTGGAAGGTTTTAAGGAATTAAATAAGTCTATTAAATTTAATTGTTAGTAATTTAATTTAATAGACGGGGGTATCTGCGATCTTAACGTGGGGAGATAAATAAGCATTTAATAATATGGAGTTCGAAATATAATTCTTAATATGACAATGAGTGCAATTATAATTCATTAGTGGTATAAATTATAATTTATGTAATTAGAGATTAATCTTGGTTGAATTAGGAATTTTTATTTGCATAAGAAACTCTAGTTATACTAATTCTACAATCCCTATTGTAGCCTCTATATATATGCACTCGAAGAGTAGCTAGGATTACATTTACTCATAATTGAGAGATTTACTTTTTTGTGAGGAAGAGAAACCCTAGTAGCTGTGAACCTCTCTCTGAAGTAAGACGTATACGAGGAATACAGTGGAAATCCGAAGGTTGAGTTTGAATAATTAATTCGTGCTTGTTGTTTTTACTTTCTAATCGAGATCAAAGTAGAAGAATTTTGAAATTCATACTTGCTGCTATTCGAGTTCAAGCTAGAGGGATCTCAAAGGTATAATTCTAATAACATAGATTAGTTTCTGCTAATCAGATCAGATTTTTTAGCATTATGCCTATGCACTATAGCCAAGTCGTGAGAAATTTCGCAGTCTCCAACAATTGGTATCAGAATAGTGGTTGATACTGTATACGTATAATATTTACCATGTTCTCCGAAAATTGGTTCCATGTATGCTTAGGGTAGAACGTGGGTTTGTGCTAACCTTTGTTTTGCGGCATTCTGGTTAGTTGTTATGGTCAAATGAATGTATGCTGTATGATTGTGGTTTTTACATGATTCTTAGATTATGAACTCCGGTTT